>OY740717.1:212267324-212867324 GCA_963513945.1 Hydrotaea diabolus
TCAAAATTAACCACCTTTTATTTTATTATGATAGAAGGATCTATGACAGTTATATGTGAAACAAATATAACTCTATCCGATGGTTTATATTTTCAATGACTGATACGTAGTGTAGGCTCAATGCCGAATTATTTAATCCTTTTGCTCTTGAATTTTTCTTGGCTTATTGACGTACACTTTTACTTTTAAATATCCCCAAAAAAAAAAGAAGTCCAACGGTATCAAATCACATGATTGTGGCGACCAATTAACTTTGCCTCGACGTGCGATAATTTTTTTTTTTTAAATTCCCAAAGAAAGAAGTCCAGCGGTGTTAAATCACATGATTGTGGCGTGTTCGTTGGCAATGTTTCGAAATGCAATTTGGTTCGAACGCCCATTTTCATAAAAGACTTCAACAATCTTAACGTGCTGCTCAATAGTTAAATTTGTCAAACACTGACACAAATAAATGTCAAATTAAGTTTGGCAAAAAACTGTACGTTAAGGTATAACCCACAATTAAGATCGAGCATTATGGTTGGACCATCCTTTATATTAAAGCAATCAATAAAATGTGTTGCACTAAATAACTGAAACATTTTTGCATTAAAAAACAACGTAGAATATGTATTTTCACTTTCTGTTTTCGAATGTTTAAGTATTCATTTACCCCATCTCGTGTGCATGAACTCACAACAAAAGAGCGGATGTAACCTCTTAGTTTGTGGGCCAACGTGGTGTGATTGAAGTGTGCACGACTGTCATGCCAGTAAACTCACACTCAACCCTGGAAAAGAACATCTAATAACACAGTGATACAAAATCGAACTTTCCGAATGCAAATGGGATGAAACCAATTGCAAATGAAGTTGATATTAAATATAATACGAGTAGGGTTCAAGGGTTTTTTTGTTCAGTGCAAGATTCTTTTTACACGCATTTGAAGTTGGTGATTTTGGAACGCTGTCTAACAAAAAAAGATCATTGCAAATTTGTTAAAATAATGCTAATTTATTTTTTATTACCCTGGAAAGTTCTGGTGTCTTACTATTATGGGGTCAAGGAATTCCTTTTTGATATTTATTTTTACCTAAAACTCACGCTAGATGGCTCTGTCTTACAAATGGTGCTATTTCTTGTAGATTTTCATAGAAAAATCGTTGTATTTACTTTGGGTAAAATAAATATCAAAAAGGAATTCCTTGACCCCATAATAGTAAGACACCAGAACTTTCCAGGGTAATAAAAAATAAATAAGCATTATTTTAACAAATTTTCAATGATCTTTTTCTGTTAGACAGCGTTCCAAAATCACCAACTTCAAATGCGTATAAATAAAAATCTCGCACTGAACTAATAAAGCCCGTAAAGGTTTTGTTATGGATAATGTCAACTTTCATTTGCAAGTGGTTTTATCCCATTCGTATTTTGGTTATTGCACTGTGCAATTATTTTGCGGTGGGTTTGCACATCGTAAATGCCGGCGACTTTACGAGTAAGAGATTTATCTCTTAGCCATGCAAACTTCTTTATTAAAAGCAATGTTTCGAAATAGTTGTTCGAAGCCGAAATAGTTGTTCGAAGCCGCATTAAGCAGTAGGTCCCGGTCAGTGAGTAGAAGAATTAAATCGTGAACAGGTCAAGTAAATGGATAATGAAATTTTCATTATTTCCCCCCATTTTTTTAATTTTAATCAAGAATTAATAAATTTTCACAACAAAATATGGTCATTTGAATAAGTAACACTCCAATTACATAAGCCTGTACATGATGCTGATTTCGAAAATTTAAAATTTCGGTCACTGCTCTACATAAATTTAGAACTGTCTAGGTGTGGGTGGGCTTCTGTCAAAATTTGGTCACTTATATCTGCATAGCAAAAAGACAAAATTTTTTTTAATATATTAAACTAATTAAGTTTTACCACTGACTTAAAGAGGTAACGGCGCCAAGAAGTTATATTTTATTTGGTTTTTTAAAAGTCATTAATCATGGCTCTATAGAGTTCCCCATTGACTCTAACATTATGGCCGGCTTCATTTTTGAAGAAATATGGACCATTGATTCCCTCTGTCCAGAGACCACACCAAACAGTGCCTTTTTGAGGATTCAACGGCGTCCCAACAATAGCTTGTGGATTTTCATTACTCCAAACCCTACAATTTTGGATTATTAACGTACCTATTCAACCAAAAGTGAGATTCATCGCTGTACAAAATTTTCTTATAAAAATCAGGGTCGGTGGCCATCTCGTTTTGAGCCCATTCACCACGATTTGTGAATATTCCTGTTAGTTCCTTATGCTGCGGGAAATATAGCAGTATTTGCAATTATAATTGCACGTTTCCCGCAAACATTTGTGAAGAATTATCGTTTAATTATCGCGTTCACTACATTTCAGCCTTAGTGAATGAGGCCTCCCCAAAAACAACTCTCACGAGACGATTAACTCATCGCCGATAAACATCCCCAAGGTAGGCTAACATTTCCAACGATATTCAAAATTTATTGAAATAGTTTGAACATCTCATAATAACCATTAAATAAAAAACTGATTTACGCAGAGAGGTGCTATATATTAACATCCCAGTACCAGTTTCAAGAATTAGCGTTAATCGTTTGTTTTTATTGTGTTCTGACGAATCCATTAATTGTATCATTTAGCTGGACAAAAATAACAAATATTAATGGTAATATAAACGGCATGCAAGCATTTCGCCGAAAACAATTTGGACAAATTAAGTTCAATCCAGTTCTTCTAGATTCTTGAGACGCTAAAACACACACAATTTTTGGGGGGTATATAAACGACGAGCTTTAAAGGAACAGTGTTAAACAGTTTCCTACTGTCAGAAAAACAAAACCTCATCATGAAATTGTTCAGTATATTGGGAGCTCTTTCCATTGGAATTTTGGCCGTCAGTGCCGGTAACTTCCCCTTTGGAGCTGGCGGACCTGGTGGAGATGCTATAGCAAACGCTAATGCTTTTGCCCAAGCTTTTGGAAACGGTGCTGGTGGTGCTGCCAATGCTAATGCCAATGCCGTTGCTAATGCTGGTGGAGGTGGAGGTGGTGGTGGTACTGGTGCCTACCATCGTTAAAAGGCTGTAATTTCATGGACTACAGAGCGAAACCTGGAGTGAAAAAATTATCAAATAATCATTTTTATTAGAACAAAACCAAACGTGTTTTTATTTTAGTAAAACAAAACCCCAAACACTTTTTAATTAAACAAACAGAGGCAGTTTAAAAGGCAACAAAAGAAATATTAATCACTTAATTAACGAAGTCGCAACTAACGGCTGGTGGTTTAAAGCAAGAAATAATTTAAATCAAAACGAGTCTTAAATATTTTGTTACAGTTTCAGCTAAAAACAAGAGAACAAATCTTAAGTTCGGCCGGGCCGAACTCTAATCACACTGCTTTGAGCTCTGATCTGATTTACATGTTTCGCTTTACACCCGCTTTATTCAGTAACGAGAAACAGTTTCCGAATCAGAGAGCCAGACAGTTTAATTCGTTGGGAAGAATGTTCCACATAACTTTTAAAGGTACAAATCTTACCGCCATCATGGGGTAAACTTTTCTTGTCACTAAAACTTGACCTACGAGAGTTGAACTTGTGTTGCTATTGCTTTAAATTAAATAGCTGTGGGTTCATTGCTTAAGATTTTGTCATGAAGAATTTAAACAAAATGCAATTCTCATTCATCTACTTCGTAGGAACATAAATACTGTTACACACGTTTTATGCTGTCAAATAAAAAGTACTGAATGTTTTTAGACCAAATATTTTTTAATATATTTATTGATGTATATTGTATCCAAAAAGAATCTACTTGTTCAAAATGTCCGCCTTTTGCCTTTACACACGCCTTAAGTCGCACTGGCCAGTCGGCAATAGCTGCACGACCTCGTCCATTGGAAAATTGGCCACAACTCTAACCAAATCAGTCATTAAGAGATCCAATGTTGGGGTATCTTTTGTGACAAACCTTGTCCTCTAAAACTGTCCACAATTTGTAATGCAATGGGTTCAATCTGGACTGTCTGAGGGCCATTCTTCAGAGGAAATGAACGCTGGCAAATTGTTTCGAAGCCAGGCCTGGTAAGTTTTAGCCTTATGGGCCGGCGCAGAATCCTGCTGGAAAGTCCCTGGCTGGTTCTGCAACAGGGAATTGTTAAAAGGCTTCACAACAGCTTCCAAAACGGTTTCTTGGTAAACTTTGGCCAATGTTTTGAATCCTTGTTCGCAGAAATGCAGGTCAGTGACCCCATCGTAAGAGACACCCCACCTTACCATGACTGAAGCTGGATGATGACCCTTTTCCACCTTTGGGATCAGTTCAGATGCATCCTTAGATGACCGCGCATACACTCTATCATTTTGCTCGTTAAATTTTTCGTGAACGGTAAAAATTGTTTCATCGATGAACAAAATTTTTCTGTACAAGTTATCAGCGTGCTTCACCAAAAGATGTTTGCATTTTTCAATCCTATTTTTTTTTAAGCTGCAGTCAATAAATGTCCGGTACGTCGTTTGAAAGCCCCAAGTCCCAAGTCTTTTTAATGATTCGAGTCATGGACTTTTGCGTGGTATTCATCTCACAGGCCATGATTTTCTGTTTTCGGAGCGGATTTCTGTGAATTAATGGCTTTGTTGACATGCGGTGTTCGAAAAGAGCGTGGCGGCCCTAGCGGTGGTGGTCTGTTACATCTCCAGTCTCCTCAAAAAGTTTTATGTATCGGTTGACGAACATGCGGCTAATCCCTAGTGGCCGGAGCGTTTTGAAAATATCGCTTTTTTCATTTCACACTTGAAAAGCGCTATTACAGCGATACGGTTCTCATTATCTGACCACTCCATGATGAAAGTTGAAACAATTTTAAGACTAACGCTATTGAGGTTAGCTTTCAAAACCCATAGGACATTAACGTATGTTCAGTTCTACTATTGAAATGGGTGCGTTCAATGTTATTACTTCAGACATATAAATCTAAATACGTCAAGGATGTTGCATACACGATTGTTCCAAATCGAAGATTATTTTCATAAAATATTGATCTTGTCGATTTAATCTGTTTTGTTGCCTTATAAGCCAAAACTAACCTAATTTGGTAATGAGATCTGTGGCCTTCCGGTGAGTACGAGTATCGATTGTTTTCTGTAGACTATCACTTCGCTCAAGGCTTACACAGTGTTTTGTATAGATCCACACAATTCCGCTGATGACTTTGTTGACTGAGCTACATCCTGAGAGGTTCAGGATGCTATATTTTTTTCAAGAACTTTCAGCATGGAAAAAATGTGTTCAACCTTTCCTCGCCTTCTTTTACTGCAAAAGCTTGAAATTTATTTGGAATTCTACGCCTTGCGCACGGTTGCCTATCGGTGAATGACCGAAGCGGTTATACAAAATAAAATACAAAATTTAAATCAACTGTGGCATCTTCATTGTTGATTCGAAAGGGCATTTATGTCATTTATTTTTTGAATATTATTTCCTTCAAATGTTGGCCGCAACTGCGCCTCAGAGTGTCCATTCTAAGGGCCCAATTTTCAATGACTCGTTCGAGCATTTCGACCTGTATGACTTTAATGACACGCGTTATGTTGGCCTAAATCGTAGGTGGTTTGTCAGCATAGACTTTGAACTTAACGTTTCCCCAAAGATAAAATCTAGAAATCTAGACGGCTAACTCACCGGTCCAAAACGTGCAATTATCTGCTCTTCGAAATGACCTCTTAACTTATCCATTGTTTGAGCAGCTGTATGGAAAGTTGCACCGTCCTGTTTAATTCAAATGTCGTCAAGATTACGGGCTTCAATTAAATGTAGCAAAACATTCGACATCATGCCGCGATAGCGGGCACCATTCACGGTTACGTTCCGGTCATCATATTTTTTGAAAAAATATGGAGCCATAATTTCACATTAAACGCACCAAATTGTGGTTTTCGCGGTGTAAGTCTTTCCAAGATGAAATGGCAAACAAAATATGTAGTTTAACAAAACTCACGCGTAATCTGTGACAAGAATCCTATTGAAAAAAAAACATCTAGATTTATCGCCCTGTGGATAAATTAATCCTGTGGTTTTTTGCTGTGGGATCTTTTATGCCTTTTACTTTTAAAGGCTATGTGAGGTTTGAATCTTCCATTATTTGGTTGAGCTCGTTCAAAACTTTGTGCAAACAGACTACATTCTATAGACTAGATGGTGTAGCAAAGACCTCAAGAAACGGAGTGTAAAGCTAATTTAGCACCTGCAAAAGTAGTCTGCGCGTTTGATCCCAATAATGTTCCTATAATTAACGGCATGCAAGCATTTCGCCGAAAACAATTTGTACAAATTAAGTTCAATCCAGTTCTTCTAGATTCTTGGTACGACAAAAAAAAACACACAAATTTTTTTGGGGGGTATATAAACGACGAGCTTAAAAGGAACAGTGTTAAACAGTTTCCTACTGTCAGAAAAACAAAACCTCATCATGAAATTGTTCAGTATATTGGGAGCTCTTTCCATTGGAATTTTGGCCGTCAGTGCTGGTAATTTCCCCTTTGGAGCTGGCGGATCTGGTGGAGATGCTATAGCAAATGCTAATGCTGCAGCTCAAGCTTTTGGAAACGGTTTTGGTGGTGCTGCCAATGCTAATGCCAACGCCAAGGCCGTTGCTAATGCTGGTGGAGGTGGTGGTGGTGGTGCTGGTTCCTATCGTCGTTAAGAGGCTGTAATTGCATGGACTACAGAGCAAAACTTGGAGTGAAAAAAATTATCAAATAATTATTTTTATTAGAACAAAACCAAACGTGTTTTTATTTTAGTGAAACAAAACCCCAAACACTTTTTAATTAAACAAACAGAGGCAGTTTAAAAGGCAACAAAAGAAATATTAATTACTTAATTAACGAAGTCCCAACTAACGCCTGGTGGTTTAAAGCAAGAAATATTTCAAATCAAAACGAGTCTTAATAATTTTGTTGCAGTTTCAGCTAAAAACAAGAGAAGAAATTTTTAGTTCGGCTAGGCCGATCTTAAAGCACACTGCTTTGAGTTCTGATCTGATTTACAAGAAGTTTCCTAATCAGAAACCAAGACTGTTTAATTTATTGGTAATTAAGTTTCCACAAAACTTTTAAAACTACAAATCTTACTGAAACTTGACCTAAGAGGATTTGTTTTTATTTAGCCAACACGCAGGGGTTTTCCCATATACATGCAATGCATTGCGTTGGTCGTTGGAGAGCAAGGGATCGAAGGGGGGAAAGAGGAAAAGAAAGAGGTAATGTTTATTGACATTCGTCTTGAATTTCTGGATGTCGTAATTGGTGGGAATTACATTTGCCGGAGGTCGATTCCGAATTCGATCTGTAGTGTATAGTGCGGTCAACCGGCCAATAGATAACAAATGGGTGTGAATTTCTAAAAAGTCGTGTAACCCTGCCGAACATCCTCACTGCAGGAATAAGACCACGAATGTCTGAAGAACACACACCATGGAAGAAGCGATAGAACAGTGACACACAACCCACATTCCGACGATGCTCCAGGGAAACAATAGAGTTGGATACCCTACTGTTTCCTATCAGCACCATCGCTCTCCTTTGAACCCGGTCCAGAAGCTCCAAGGATGATTTTGGAGCACCTGCCCATATATGGGAGTTGTATTCCATCTTTGACCTGATGTAGGTTGTATAGATATCGAAAAGATCTATTTCTTGCGCCGCTTTAGGAAGCCTATACACTTGAGTGCTTCTTTCGACACTTCGAATACATGTCTCGCCCATCGAGCGTCACCTTGTATTTTTATGCCCAGAACATCAAGAGCATCTGATTTTTCGTCCATCCATACTATCGATAGATAATGACGACACTGTTGGTTCAGTGAATTGCTTGTGAGACAACAAGCAGCACTGTATCTTACGCTCATTAAAATCTACTCTATTCACTCGACCCTAGTCGGAAATGGCCAGTAAATCCCGGCCAAGTGTCTCTTCCATTGTTCGCCTTTTGTCTTCAATATCTTGAAGACTCGGCCTACGGTAGAATGAATATGAATGACATAGGTTGCTGTCATCCGCGAAAGAGTAGATTGGATTCACGGTCTGACCCAAAATATCATTAATGAAAATGAGAAATAATCAGGTGAGCCTTGTGGCACACCTGCGGTCAGCCTATGTTTATTGGATGAGAACCCATCTACAACAACTCGTATAGTGCGATCTCTAAGAACGCTCGATATAAATCGAGCAAATGTATTACCGACACCAAAAGCGATCAGCTTTGATAAAAGTGCACCGTGCCAGACTCTATCGAATGCTTTGGATATATCCAGAGCCACGACCTTACTCTCACCAAACTGGTGAATAGACCGACTCCAGCTTTCCGACAGGAAAGCCATCAGGTCTCCCGTAGAGCGATTTCTACGGAAGCCATACTGTCGATCGCTAAGCAGGTCGTTGGACTCGAGATACCCTACAAGATGGTGGTTAACCATGCTCTCCATTACCTTGGAGAGAGCAGAGCAGATCGCGATTGGCCGATTTGTTGTTGCCTTATAAACCAAAACAAACCTAATTTGGTAATGAGAATTATGGCCTTCTGCTGAGTATTGATTGTTTTCTGTAGACAATCACAACCCGCACGGCTTACTTCTGTCTTACACATTGTTTACCGAATTTGCCTTTCAGTAAATCGATTGCAACGCGTGCTGTGTGGCTAGTGGCACCGTCTTGTTGAAACCAGATATCGGAGACGTCAAGATCATTTAATCTGGCTGAAAATAATTAACTATTATGGTACGATAGCGCTCTCCATTGACGGTAACATGACGATTGTTTTAATCGACCAAAAAATACGGCCCAATCACACTTCCCGCATGAAAAGCACACCACACAGTAAGTTGCTGTCCAGCAACGCATATTTTGTTTATTGTCGGGTGGGACGATTATTACGGCCGAAAAATGCAGTAAGCGCTCTTAAAGTTGCGACCACAAACCAGAATTTCGGTAGTAATTTTTAATGATTTCCAAACGATTGCTTAAGTGGTCTGTACCATGTTGAAAATTTTGACTTCGACTAATGTTTTTACACTGAAAGATCGTTAAAAATGTTTGAGGCTGCGTTGACATAAAGATACGAAATCGTTATATACAAGCTTGTACTTTCCATGCTAATTTTTCGATTAAAAGAAAAAGGGTCTTCGTTCTCTCTACTTGACCAAAGTTCATGTAGTGTAGGACCTTTTGCAGACGGAAACGTTTTCAAGCCGCCCTCGCACATATACAAATATAAATGGACGTATTGAAATTAAAATCTCGTGCTGTCTATTTGTGGTGTGGTGTTTGCCCAACTAAAGGCTCTCTAAGCTTAATTTTTATCACATCGTTATAGACATTTTGACCATGTTTCATGTTGCATGTTCTCCGCAGTCTCTTTTTTTTGGAACGTTGTGTGTGCCATGCTGTACTAGGCTAGGCTGTCTGTGCCGCATATGCAAACATAACTCATTTGAAGCAGTCATTCACTCACTCACTCGGTGTGTCTGTCCGGCCCTCCTTTCAATGCTCCACATGGGCAATCTTGACCATTCTGATTCTTGGCTCGTATTTTTCATTAACCGGCAGACTAAAAAAAAATGCAACCTTTCAATTTCATGCGTGCAAAATTTGTCAATTGCAATTTCATTTTCAACTTATATTCAGCGACGGTCGGCCGGCCGGCCGGACGGACGAGCAAATCTTAGATCTGTTAGATTCCCCCGAAATACAAAAAAGCAACGAATGAAAAACCTCTTAACGAATGAAGGTGGAAAAATTAATAGAATTGCATGCATACACTCGAATCGGATTGCATCGATCGGTGGAGGCAGTTTGTGAGTGTCTGTGTGTGCCGGTGGTGTTGGCTGCTGCATGAGAGTGAGTATCTTTGGGCACCAGTATTCGGGCATGGAGCCATGGAAAGATTTATGGCGTTGTCACAGAGATTTGTGTCGTGCATGCGCAGTTAATGAAAGTAAAAACTTCTGTGCTCGTTCTAAAAAATAGTACAACAAAAAATAGAAATAAAACGTGTTGGTGAAGCATTTTTGTTCTGATTCAACATGGAAAAATCGACAAAAGCCGTAACGAAACGAAACGAAAAGGAATTCATGTCAAACATGTCGAGAGATTTTGTTATGCAAATCTCCATACTTTGTAGGGGCCAAACAATGCGGTCAAGCGTTGCTCTTTTTTTAATCCTTTACTTTCAATTTTTTTCCACTTTTCGTCAAGAAACACATGTGGCTGAGTGTGTGTGTGTAATCAGATTAGATCGAAAATAGTTTGTATCGAGTGGAATTTGATTGGGAAATTATTGCTAAGAGTACTTAATTAGTAGCTAGTTATCATTCATAAATAATTGCAATTGTCATCGGAATGCAACATGCTCGAACATGTGTATTCCGACTTTCATTTATTCATTTTTCAAATCACTTGATACGTTTGCTAAATGTTACAATCATTTTGATGTTCGATTATCGACATTGAGAAGGTGATTACGGGTTAATTACGCCGCTCTGGGAATAGCAACCTTTTTGAAAATTGCTTTAGTTATGATAGCAGAGTTTTATGCTGTATTTGTTGCCAATTCGTTATGTGTTATTTCTTTCAAGTTGTATTGAATAGAACGAGTTTAAAGATATTTACAACAAATACTAGGCATTGACTCAATTATAGAACTATAGGGTGATCCATCTAGAGGTATTTTTTTAGAACAAAAAAATATAAAAATTCAATCAAGTATGGAATCTTTATTGGTAATTTGAAAGGACATTTTATGGCATTTATGTTTTGAAAACAATTTCCTTCAAATGTTGGCAACTATAATATGGAAATGAGCGTACGGTGAGAAACAGGAAGATCCGCTGTTTTCGACCAAAACGTTGTTCAGTGATGAGGCCCATTTCTCGCTCAACGGCAAAGTCAATAAACAAAATTGCCGCATTTGGGCTGAAGAGCAACAAGAAGAGGTTCAAGGGGTGCCATTATACCGAGAGAAAACCACGGTTTGGTGCAGTTTATAAGATTGTGGAATCATCAGTGCATATTTTTTCAAAAATGATGACGGCCGGAACGAAACCGTGAATGCTGCTCGCTATCGCGCCATGATATCGATCTTTATACTGCCTGAAATTGAAGGCCGTAATCTTGATGACACTTGGTTTCAACAGGACGGTGCAACTTGCCATACAGCTGCTCAAACATTGGATCTATTGAGAGGTCATTTCGAAAAGCAGCTAATTTAACGTTTTGGACAGGTGAGTTGGCCGCATAGATCGCACCTTTAAACATTTTTCTTTGGGGTTACGTAAAGTCCAATGTCTATGCTGACAAACCAGCTACGATTCAGGTTTTGGAAGCCAACATTACGCGTGTCATAAAAGCCATAACGGTCGAAATGTACAAACGAGTCATTCAAAATTGGACCCTCAAAATGGAAACCCTGAGGCGTAGTTGCGGCCAACATATGAAGGAACTTATTTTCATAGAATAAACTCCATAACATGTCCTTTCAAATTATCAATAAAAATTCCACACGTGATTTGATTTATTAATTTTTTTTTGTTTTGAAAAAATACCTTTAGATGGATCACCCCATATATTAGCAATGACTGTTCTATTCATTGTTTAAGGAAGAAGCAGCACTTTGAATACGCCTACGTATGAGTGATCAGACTTTAATCATACATAAACATAACTTTTGAACACTCTCCTACGTGAAATAAAACCGGTAAAGAATTAGTCACAAGGTAGATGCTTTGTGGAAAGTAACCGGTACTAGTTGTTACATATTATTATGAAAATAACAGGTGACTTTATTTTATTATAGACGGTGTATATTCACACTTAACTGAACGTGTTCAAACACTTTAGAATCAGTTCAGTGTTTCTTTAGCAATAGCCATCGGATCGAGCAACGATGATAATAATCATTTTCAGAAATCTGGCATTTTTCTCTCCAAATTTGACTTGGAATCAAATCAGGTGCAGTAAATTTTAACATTTTCAATTTGCTGCAACTCCTTCTCGATTTTCCACACTTTTAAATGCAGCATTTGATGCCACTGGGCAAAGTATTTTTCAGTTTTCGTCCGCGAAGACAAGAGAGAGAGAGAGAGAGTGTGATGAGAGTAAAACTGACGTCAGTGGCATCGTTGCTTTCACTGTGTGTTTGCTTGCGCTTCTGAAGCATGAGCTAAAATGTTTAATTTTTTAGCTCAGATTCGCATTATATGTGACAGCGCATAGAGAAAGGGACCTAAGGGTAAAAAAATCAATTTTCATTTTTTTTTCTTTTTTTGATGTGGACAACATCTGAGCATCAATGCCCATGCCCCAAAAGTGTTCCCTCCTAGAGATATGCGCGTTTTATGAAAGTGATGGTACACCAAAGATACACGCACGTAAATCTTTAAAATGGCTCTCCTGAACAAAACTGGTTTTTACCCTTAGGTCCATTTCTATTTTGCGCGTCACATATACAATTTATATTCTTTGATTATACTCCTATAGATAATCCTAGTTACATGTGTTCGGAATTTCAAATCGGATTATACATGTGTCTTCAAGAGCAACAAGACCTCACCTTTGTGTAGTGGTTTATACCCTTCAATATTTTTTTGTTTGGAAGACTTTTATTTTATAGAAAAATATGTTATTCAAGACAATGCATCAAATGGACTTTATTGAAATTAAATGGTCTTTAGCTAATCAGTTTATGTTAAACAACTTTTTTTCTTTTAATTTCGAATTTTTAAACCAAAACATTTTTAAACACTTAGCTGGATTTCAAAACAGATTTTTTCACTTGTAGGTACTGATGTCATTTATATCGTCGCTGAAGCTTTGTGCTCAAGACTCGATTCGAAAACTTAGCTATTTAAGACTGTGGTGGACCGGATGTTACTAATAGATGTTACTAGCGACTTCACATATCCGATGAAAACAACCCCATAAGAACTTTAAACCACATGATCTTGGCGGCCATTCCTTATAGCCTCTATAAGACAAACATGTTCCGAAAACTACTCTTGAAACATTTCTAATGTAATATCCAATCTAAAAACGGTTGCGCCATCGAGCTGGTTCATTCTTTTGTGTCCTCATTTCGACGAGTTGTTATTCATGGGCCGATACATTTGGCACCATCTGCCAATTTTGGTTGCTTCACATGTATGGCCTAACGAAGCCGCTTAACTATAGCTAAACCAAATATGTATTACGTTTCTATGGATGCTGCAGCTATGGATGCCGTATTTTGATACCCTCACCCTACTGGGTAAGAGGGTATACATCATTTGGCACGGACAAAAGTTGTCACCCTACATATGTTTTGACCAAATACGTTACGTGACTTTTTAAGTCATTTGAGCCATGTCCGTCTGTTGGTTTGCACAATAACAATTTAAGAAGCTTCTAATCGTTTTTAAATCTAGCATGTTGTAATATTTTTCCAAAGCTGTCTATGGAATTAAAAATGGGACATATTGACACACGCCTTCTGGTAACTTCCTCAGAAATGTACCGATACTTACGCCCATTTTAGTGTTCTTGGAATATTTTTTAATGTTATTCATACGATCTGAACCACAACCGATATTTAATCAGCTTAGCTTGATGACAAAAAATGGGCTTCCTAGCCTTGCCCCGACAGGTACCTTTCACACAAATTACCCTCTTATAATGCAGATTAGAACCCATATAACTAATCTCCTTGTGCATGAAATTCGCTTAAATTGCCAATATTTTTATAATGGCGTACAATAATAGTGGCTACCGTAAGTAAATGCCACGCAAATGCACCATTCCGCCCACTTATGCCATGCGCATTGGGCATGACCGCCCCATTCTAGTACTTTCCGCACTTACGACACTTTTCAAGATTTTATTTAAATCGGTACGCTTCAGCCAATGGAGGACAGAACAACGGAAAAAATCCATGAGAGGGCAAGGGTAGTCGGATCAACAGCCTGAAGTTTGTTTCCGGTTTTTTATTCATAAAAGCTTTTAACCAACAATGTTTGTCACCGCTTAAGATGACGTTTTGGCAAAATTTGGCACACCTGTCAACAGATCCGAATTAAACCTAGTGGTGAAGGTGAATTGTATTTTCGTAAGTAATTGTTTGAAGAAAACTCGAAAACTGAGATTTTTCTTTCAATAAAAGCAGCTAATCTTTTTGATGAAACTTGTCACGGACCCAAAATCGCGATAAAAGCAGTGTGCGGCCTCAATTATACTTAGTAGGGATATAAATACTATTACACACGTTTTAAGCTGTAAAATAAAAAGTACTGAATGTTTTTACACCAAATATTTTTTAATATATTTTTTGATGTATATTGTATCCAAAAAGAATCTATTTCTTCGAAATGTCCGCCTTTTGCCTTTACACACGCCTTAAGTCGCACTGGCCAATCGTCAATAGCTGCACGAACCTCGTCCATTTTAAAATTGGCCACAGCTCGAACCAAAGCAGTCTTAAGAGATCCAATGTTGGGGTATCTTTTGTGACAAACCTTGTCCTCTAAAACCGTCCACAATTTGTAATCCAATGGGTTCAACTCTGGACTGCCACGTTTTAAGCTGTAAAATAAAAAGTACTGAATGTTTTTACACCAAATATTTTTTGATGTATATTGTATCCGAAAATAATCTACTTATGCGAAATGTCCGCCTTTAGACACGTCTTAAGTCGCACTGGTCAATCGTCAATAGCTGCACAAACCCCGTCCATTGGAAAATTGGTCACAGCTCGAACCAAAGCAGTCTTAAGAGATCCAATGTTGGGGTATCTTTTGTGACAAACCTTGTCCTCTAAAACCTTCCACAATTTGTTATCCAATGGGTTCAAATCTGGACTGCCTGAGGGCCATTCTTTAGAGGAAATGAAAGCGGGCAAATAGTTTCGAAGCCAGGCCTGGGGCCTTTTAGCCTTATGGGCCGGCGCAGAATCCTGCTGGAAAGTCCCTGGCTGGTTCTGCAACAGGGAATTGTTAAAAGGCTTCACAACAGCTTCCAAAACGGCTTCTTGGTAAACTTTGCCCAATGTTTTGAATCCTTGTTCGCAGAAATGCAGGTCAGTGATCCCATCGTAAGAGACACCCCATCAAACCATGACTGAAGCTGGGTGATGAATCTTTTCCACCCTTGGGATCAGTTCAGATGCTTCCTTAGATGACCGCGCATACACTCTATCATTTTGCTTGTTAAATTTTTCCTGAACGGTAAAAATTTTGTCATCGACGAACAAAATTTGTCTGTGCAAGTTATCAGCGTGCTTCACCAAAAGACGTTTGCATTTTTCAAACCTATTTTTTTTAAAGCTGCAGTCAATAAATGTCCGGTACATCGTTTGAAAGCCCCAGGTCCCTAGTTATTTTTAATAATTCGACTCATGGACTTTTGCGTGATATTCATATCACGGGCCATGATTTTCTGTTTTCGGAGCAGATTTCTGTGAATTCTTGATTTAACGGCTTTGATGACATGCGGGGTGGCAGGTGGCAGTCTTTTACATCTCCAGACACCTCAAAGAGTTTTATGCATCGGTAGACGAACATGCGGCTAATCCCTAGTGGCCAGAGCGTTTTGAAAATATCGCTTTTTTCATTTCACACTTGAAAAGCGCTATTGCAGCGATGCGGTTCTCATTATCTGACCACTCCATGATGGAAGTTGAAACAATTTTAAAATCTCGTTACAGACTAACGCTATTGAGGTTAGCTTTCAAAACCCATGTGACATAAACGGGGTGTGTTCAGTTCTACTATTGAAATGGGTGTGTTCAATGTTGTCCCTACTAAGTACATGTCATTTAGCCATTTTGTAAAAAACTTGTGTTCAATTAAAAAGATGATGCAAGAGGACTCGAGCCGATTAATCCCTCTTCAATGTGTGTTACCAAAGTAGGAATGGAAAAGATTGGTTGTGTGGCGTAAGCTGTTTGGCATGGCGGTTCAATTTGCAAAAACCAACGATCGTTCCAGTCCTGCTCTTCAGTCTCCGGCCCCAAAAAAATGGTTATCATGTCACAGTAGCGCTCACCGAGAATCAAATTGACATTTCAGCATCATTTTCAAAACAACAAACAAAAATGGGTCAACGATGCTTTGGCTTTTAAGTCCGCAACAAACTGTCATACTCTGAGAATGCATTCGCAGATCGACAGATCCGTCAGTTTTGCTCCTTATTATAGCCACGAGATAAAATTTCGGCTCGTTAGAGAAGATGATTTTTCGAGCCAAACCTTTGCCCATTTTAAGTTTCTAAGGCTTAAACTGAGAAGATAATTATAATCGTTTACGAAACAAATTTAATTGCGGCGTCAACTGGACCTTGTAAGCGAATATTGCTAGGTCTTTGTGCAAACTTTTCATCAGGCTTAAAATGTTGAGTTGTTGAGATCAATGAAGGCACGATGTTCCAGAATTGTCCGGCTCAATCTCTCTCTGCTACGGCTGCCAAATTCTTGTCAGTGAGCACCCTGTCATCATACGGGTTCAGGGAGCTATGGTTTTATTAAGGAGTATGTGGTACACACAGCATTGTCGTTGAAAATAATTTTGCACTATTCGTCAGCGTTAATTTCTGCCAAGATATCGAGCGGGAAGCAGCTAACACCGTCAAAATAACATATTTTTCCAAATAAAACCACTATATGTGACGCGCAAAATAGAAAGGGACCTAAGGTAAAAACCAGTTTTGTTCAGGAGAGCCATTTCAAAGATTAAGTCCCTTTCTATTTCCGCTTAGAATCGTCGACTTCACTTTCATAAAACGCGCATATCTCTGGGAGGGAACACTTTTGGGGCATGGGATCGGTCTCATTCGATGCTCAGATGTTGTCCACATCAAAAAAAGAAAAAAATGAAAATTGATTTTTTTACCCTTAGTTCCCTTTCTCTATGCGCTGTCACATATGGTTAACAACGTTCTCTCAGTCTAATTCACAAAATTCATTGCCAGAACGTTCTTTTACTGGTTAACCTACAAATAGGACTAAATTGTTGCCATAGTTTTTGGCGCAGAGCCTAAAATGTGCTGTAGAGAGGGAGAGAGAGTTCAAAGTGTACAAGCGGGAACCCTTAGAAAGTAGCCTACTAAGCAGTTCTGAACGGCATTCATTTATTTTCAGAACGTTTTTTAAAAGGATAAGCTATATAAAGGAATAAATTGTTGTCATAGTCTGTGGCGCAGGATCTAAAAAGTGCTGTAGAGAGAGAGAGAGAGGTCAAACGATACAAGCGGTAACCCCTAGAAGAAAGGGCCTACTAGGCAAGTACGATCGGCAATCGATAAACCCCTCAAACAATTTCAGAGTGAAAGCTTGAAGACTTTCCTCCTGAGGTAGCCCAGGAGGAGGTGGAGGGGATTTCACCACAAAGCAATGAACTTAGTAGGGACATAAATACTGTTACAACATTGAACACACCCATTTCAATAGTAGAACTGAACATACCCCGTTAATGTCCTATGGGTTTTGAAAGCTAACCTCAATAGCGTTAGTCTGTAACGGGATTTTAAAATTGTTTCAACTTTCATCATGGAGTGGTCAGATAATGAGAACCGAATCGCTGCAATAGCGCTTTTCAAGTGTGAAATGAAAAAAAAACGATATTTTCAAAACGCTCCGGACACTAGGGATTAGCCGCATGTTCGTCTACCGATTCATAAAACTCTTTGAGGAGTCTGGAGATGTAAAAGACCGCCACCGGTCGGACCGCCCACGCTCTGTTTGAACACCGCATGTCCGCAAAGCCGTTAAATCAAGAATTCACAGAAATCAGATCCGAAAACAGAAAATCATGGTCCGTGAGATGAATATCACGCAAAAGTTCATGAGTCGAATCATTAAAAACGACTTGGGACATTTAAATGATGTACCGGACATTTGTTGACTGCAGCTTTAAAAAATAGGATTGCAAAATGCAAACGTCATTTGGTGAAGCACGCTGATAGCTTGCACGCAAAAATTTTGTTCACCAATGAAAAAATTATTACCGTTCAAAAAATTTAACAAGCAAAATGATAGTGTATGCGCGGTCATCTAAGCAAGCATTTGAATTGATCCCAAGGGTGGAAAAGGGACATCACCCAGTTTCAGTCATGGTTTGGTGGGGTGTCTCTTACGATGGGGTCGCTGACCTGCATTTCAGCGAACAAGAAGTCAAAACATCGTCCAAAGTTTACCAAGAAACCGTTTTGGAAGCTGTTGTGAAGCCTCTTAACAATTCCCTGTTCCATAACCAGCCATGGACTTTCCAGCAGGATTCTGCGCCGGCCCATAAGGCTAAAACGTCCCAGGCATGCCTTCGAAACAATTTGACAGCGTTCATTTCCTCTGAAGAATGACTCTCAGGCAGTCCAGATTTGAACCCATTGGATTACGAATTGTGGACAGTTTTAGAGGACAAGGTTTGTCACAAAAGATACCCCAACATTGGACCTCTTAAGACTGATTTAGTTCGAGCTGTGGCCAATTTTCCAATGGACGAGGTTCGTGCAGATATTGACGATTGACCAGTGCGACTTAAGACGTGTGTAAAGGAAAAATGCGGACATTTCGAATAAGTTGACTCTTTTTGGATACAATATACATCAATAAATACTATATTAAAAAATATTTGGTCCAAAAACTTTCAGTACTTTTTATTTTACAGCATAAAACGTGTGTAACAGTATTTATGTCCCTACTAAGTAGTATTGGCTCCGCTGACTAGTGTAGTTACCTGAATTCGTAGTGGGCCAGAATTAACGGCAGTGTGTCAAATCCATGTACCGCATGCCGTGGCTTTCTATCTACACTAAACCTGAACCCAGCCAAACCTACTTAACTGATCCTTAGGTCGCTTTGCAGACACTAGGTCCAAGTAACTTCCTGAGCCAGCAGGGCGACCTACCAGCTTATCAGTCGTCATTTGACGCCTTAGAATCCAATGAACAATTAATAATTTCCAAACTCGATTAAATGTATTTGTTTTTTGTTTTTAATTTTATTTTGAATAATAATTTTTCATAATTAGTTTTGTTTTTGGTTTTTGTTGTTGTTATTTTTGTTTGTAATTAATCATAAATCAAATGAAATAAAGACAAACTATCATCGATCAATTAAAAATTAAAAGCAAAAAGTAAATTACAAATTATAATAATAATAATAATATTTAACTTACTAACATTAATTAATATTATTATAAATAGAACTCCACTCATTCATTCATTAAGATTTTAATTTAATTAAAACTAACGAAACTCTGCACGTAAAGGAAAACAAACAAATCATACGTATTCTCTAATTAATCTTAATTAAATGTTTTAAACAAAACATTTGTAATTCTTAAGGGGCTTGATTGGTTGTTTGGTTGGTTGATTGGTGGGGTCATAAATAAATCTAGAATTCAAATTTAAACAAATATATTTATAAGTAGGATTAGGTAGGTAGAAAGAGCTATGTACAAAAAACTATTCTTTAAACTTATGCCATATAGAATACAGTAGTTTAACACTCGCTCGCTTGACTTGCCATATCGAAAGTCGAGGCAAACGATGATTTTAGAATTTCAACCAAAACACCCCCACACAACCACTACAGCAACTTGGTCAGTGTGGAAAGAAGTGGAAGTGGGAACAGGTGGAGGGGTGGAGTGGAGTGGACCTGCTTGGATGATCGTTCATTTAGTGTTAGGTAAATAAATAATAAAAGACGTTTTGGAATTTTGTGAATATCATATACGAGTAGTGTTTGGTTTGGTTGATTTGGTTGATTATACAATTCAATTTCATTTTCAATTCAATAGAGCTTTTATTATTTGGAATTGCTATATTTGCTATATTGGTTTCGTTTCGTTTCTTATATTTTCTTCTTTTGCTTTGCTTTTGTTTATTTGTTTTTGCCGTTTCATTTATTTTGTTGTGTTTTTGTTTTGTTTTGTTGCTTATAGGAATTAAAAAGATAACGCTTAAGTATTAAAAAAGTTGTTGTTTTTGTGTCTAATTCAAAATGCTTAACAGTACAATTAGTATACAAGTACATATGTATATTAGGGTGTCCCTGATGTAATCAGACAATGGTAAGAATTGAAAGGGATACTTTCAAAAATTTTAATGATGTCACATCTTGATTTTATTTTAAAAGAATGTCACTGAATTTATGTCAAATTAAAGTTTCTGCTTTAAAAATGAAAAAAACTCATGAGTTCATGATTTGCAGCCAGAATTATCTATTGCTCTATTGCTAGTAAACTTTGCAATCACATAAATTTCCTTAAATAAGGGACACCCTAATAGCCATACTATACACTTACTCACACACATACAGACACATATGTCCGTACATACATATGCATTTAATAAATACATCATTCACGCATACACTCACACTAACTCAGTCACGCAAAAAGTTATTAATGATCCCAAGCTGTTTTCTGATCGTCATCAAGAATTCCATCCACTTTTGCGTGGGAGTGCGAGTGCAAATTAATCATTTCGTCGTATTAACGAAACCAGTTTTATTCTCTGACTTCCTGTCCACTCTAGAGTCATGTCTATCTATCGGCCGGCTGCATCTATTGATCCTCATCTACCGCTGCCTCATGACGCTTCGTTGAGGGCAACTCTTTATTATCACCGTTGAGTTCAGCCGATGAGGGCCGGGAAACCGAAAGTTCATTTTCACCGTCGCTGCCATTGTAGTCGGTGTCATTCTCACCGTTGCCCATGCTGGTCGGTGTATACAGTTCTTCGTTGTAGGTGACACGATCCATAAAGTTGCGTATTTCATCGAAATACGAGTCATCGCGATCGGCCTCATTCGAAGAGGGCGAATCGCTGATGGCCAAGCCCGTCGAATCGGTCTCATGTTTCTTGAGATGACGATCGAGATTGGTCTGCTGGCCAAAGCAGCGATCGCAGAGATGGCAGCGGAATGGCCTCTCCTTGTTGTGGATGTTGCGCACGTGGCGTTGCAAGTTCGAGGATATACTAAAGGCGCGATCACAATATTTACAGGTGTACGGCTGCTCGCCTGTGTGTGTTCTCAAATGACGCGTCAAATTCGCCGATCTGGGAAAAACTTTGCCGCAGAATTTGCAGGTGTAGCGGTCTTTCAGCTTTCCAGACTGATGGGCGGCCGCCATAACACCCGAGGACAGGCCTCTGAGGGCTTCACGAAATATGGGCTCGGACGGAAACGGCTCACCTCTGGCGCGCAACGCATTGGCATCAAAGGCCGGCCGCTCGCCCATTAGTCCTAAAAAAGGGAACGGACGCTGAAAGGCCGATTCCAATGCATGTGTGCGATAGAGACCGTCCAAGAACATCGGATGAATGGGCCTTGGACATGTGGGTGGCATATTGGTGGCGGGGCCAGTTTCGCTGGTCACACTGGTGGTCCCATTGCTAGGCGGTGATGGCGACGGTGTGGGACCCGGCGAGGCGGTTGGTGTTCTGCTGCCATTAAACGTTGAGTTGAACGGTCTTTTCTTTTTGGGCGGCTCATAGCTGTCGGCATTACTTAGCTCTTCGATGGCGACGGGACTGTGATCTCTGGGGCTAGACAGGCTATTGTGATGCTGCACCGACTTGCTTTCCTCGTGGCTGTCTCGGGAATCGGTAGAGTGTCTTTTGCGCGACAGACTTAAATCCAAAGGCAGTTCTGTGGCGGTGGACTTAGGTTCAGGCTCATGGCGAGGTGATATCGACACAATGTCAATGGATTTCTGTAAGAGTTCAGAAAAAGAGAGCTTGTTAATACAAAAGGTTTGGTGAAGTTGAAAAGAAAAAAAAGAAAAAAACTATGAAGTTAAGAGCACAACCCGCTAATAAAACCGTTTTAATCAAAATAAAATATTAAAAAACAACATTTTTTTTTATCACTCCTATATGAACTTAAGCCGAAGACACGAGTAATAATTGAAGATAAAAGTTTTTGTTAGCTAAGATTTAAATCAAAATAGTTGTTTATAAAAACGTACATTTAAGTACTTGCTGGTCACAAGTATTGAATTCAATACTTTCGGCGTTCGAAACTTGAAAGAATGCTTATGACTCCATATATAAATAACAAATCGCAAAGATTTTTTTTTTAAATTTAATCTTATTTTTGGCTGTGGAATCCACTCTGATTTCGCTGCATTTTCTTATGGTTTTTGCTCTTTCCGCTTTGCTTTATTAATCACTTGTACCCTCTAACTTACCTTATCTTCGTCATTATGTCTGGAGATATTCTCTTCTTCGTCCTCATCATCGTCTTCACTGTGATTCTTGGATACCTCTTCCTTTTCCTGCGGCTCCTTCTTCAGTTCCACTTTAGAGTCCATTTTTAATTCCACCACCGAGTTGGATTCCTCATCGGATGTGTAGTGTTGTGACTCCTTCTTGACGCCTCTCACATTGCTGGCCGAAGGTGATCGTTCCACTGAGGAGGTGCGTTGCATTTTTAAATCCGCATGAATGCGGGGACTCTCCGCTGGCTTGGGCAAGGGCAAACCAAAAGCCTCATGCACACCGAGTTGCATCTGATCCTTGATGGAATTGGGCGAGAGCGGCATCATTTTATTGTGATTGGCCGCTGGATGCTGCGACGTTGAGCATCTCATCTGTTGCTGTAGTCTCAGATCCATATTCGGCTTAGAGAACATCAGCGGGAAGTTGGGCGCTTGAGCGGCGGGAGCTTGTGGGAACATGCCCTGCAGGCCATAAGTCATGGCAGCTGGTGAAAACGCAGGGAAGTACGGTGTGCGCAGAAACAGCGAGAAGGGATTTGGTGGTGTGGCCATGTTGCTGGAAAATTGCGCTACGCCGTTCGCTCCGGCTGCGGTACGTGATTGCGAAGGCGATTGGGCTGGCGTCTGATGGTGTAGCGACGGATGAGGTAATGTGGTCGCTAGGCCTACTCCTGAGGGTGGTACGCTGGTCGAATCACAGAAACGCTTATGCTTGGACAGCGAGGTGACGGTGCTGAAACTCTGGCCGCACTTGTTGCACTTGATTTGCATGCGACAGTCGGCGTGCATGCGCTTGTGTCGACACAGATTCGAAAACTGGGTGTACGCTTTGAAGCAGACCTCGCACTGGAATGGCTTGATGGAGGAATGTATGTGCGTGTGCTGCTTGAGGCCTGATGAAGTAGCAAATGTTTTGCCGCACTCGGGACAAGCGTGACTTCTGGCACCAACGTGGTGGGTACGAATATGACGCTGTAAATTCGATGGATCACAAAATACCTGCAAATGGACGAGAAGAAAAACAGAGAATTAGATAATGCTACCACCGTCAATTGTGTTCATGTACAGCTAGGCCAGTGTATGTGTACGTGTGTGTGTGCGTATGTAAATGATAAAAGTGTTAACGGTTTGAAAGTTAAAAGCCAAAATCAATCTCTTTTCAAAGAAACAAACAAACGAACCGTCAGACAAGAAACAGGCCTAGAGCTCGGCTACCGTATGACAAACCTTTAAACCTCGCCACGAGACACCGAAGAGTAAAAGTACGAGTAATGGACTAAGTGCGTGTGTCCGTCCGTCCGTCCGTCCGTCTCTGCTTATGTGAGTGAGTGTGTGTTTGTAAAATACCTTTTAGAGGACAAGTCATGCGGTGGTAGACGCTCTTTTTCGTTCGGCCAAAGCAAATGAAAACGAAAATTTAATTAATCAATCATACCACCACCACTACCGCCGCCACACCAGACCAGACCATGCCCTGGCACAGCAGCAGTAAATGAATGAGTACCCTCCGTTTATTAAGCGAATATGACGACTACCGCAAACGCCTGGACGCGACGAAACGAGTCTCGCTCTCATTCACTCGCCCGCCCGCCCAATCAATTGTTGCGTTAATCAAATTTCAAATAGAAAAAAGACCCTAAACGGATCTGCCAAAGTGAAGCTTACAAAACGTAAATCCCGAAGAAAACACACGCTCGTCGTCACTCCAAAAGTCAAAAAAAAACAAAGCTCACTCACACACCTAGGCAAAGATTACGCAAATAAGAGCGGAGAGCGGGACATAGCATAACAGGGGACAACCCCAGCTCCAACTCCAACCATCCATCCATTATTGATCACAAAGTGATCACACAATTGTTGGCCATCAATTGATACAATTGTCGTCGTTCAAAAGTGCGCGCGTCAAGCCATCCGCCGAGATTCAAGCACTAACACACACACACCCGGAATTATGCACTCATACATATGTAGAGCAACACCAGCTGAAACCCTTTCTGACGTCCGTTCACACATACACTCGCGTGCATACCAAAATATTTGATTTAGCCTCTTGTTATTTGGTCTGCCTAATCATGCTGTCATAAAATTCAAATTCGATAGTTTCTTTATTATTTTGAAAAATAATATATTGCGGTATGATAATTTTGGGGACTGACCCACCAAGGATTACAGAAACTATAGTTACACTCAAACTAGCAAAATGCTCCAAACTAGATCCACCGAATTTTTACCAGAAGAGAAGTATTTCAATTCAAAATTTAATATGAAAATGTAAATTTTAGTATTCTAAGAAAACCGTTTTACAGATATTTTATTTAATTTTTTAATTTATATGGCAAATTGTAAAATTTTGAATTTGTTTTCAATATTATCAATATTTAAAAAAAATTTAATAATTAACTTCTTTAATAGGCTTTGAATAAGATGTGGTTGTTAAAACAATTAAAATTATGTTTAAATAACAATTTAGCAAATTATGACAATGATGCAAACTACCATTACAAAGCTCTGTTGTTATGATGTGGCATAAGAAGGCAAAAGCTCAAAAATATCAAGTGATCTGCTATAGGCTGACAAAAAGTCTTTGCCTTTTAACACCACGCCATAAAAACAGATTTTTTCAATGGCGCTTATCGCTATGAGAACTGTTCTGTGTAAAAAGCTCTGGAGTGGCGTATGAAGGCGAAAACACAAAAAAGGCCTTGACCAATAAATATAACACCAAGACATTTTAATGGAACTTTTGAGTAAAATGCTCTGGTTTTGTGGAATGACGCATGAAGGCAAAATCCTTACAAACATCGATTGGTTTGCTATAGGTAGAAAAAAAACCTTTGCCTTAATGAACCATGTCATAACAGCAATACCTTTAAATGGTACTTTTCTCTATTAGAGCCTTTCGTAAATGGGACTTGTATCTCCATTCTCCTCTCACTTATCATACCGATCTTCTTTCTAAGTTTCATCCATAAGTAGACAATAATCGTATCAGTTTTTTTTTCTAATACAGATTTTTTCTTCTTCTTCTCTCTCTCTCTCTTCGCCAGGCTAGACAAAAACAGCCAAAATCACAAGAAATGAAGAATGATTGTGTAGCTCGTGCTGCTCGCTATTACCACATTAAATGGATTAGATTCGACTACTAGCAATAATAATAGCAACAACAACGACAGTAAGCGGACCAAATAGACCCACTGTGAAGTGCGGCCAAGCAAAAAAAAAAGAATAATGAAAGGAAGGTGAGTGGGGGTGTATTAACTCGAATTTGAATCTCGAACAATTGAAGCTCTTTGGCTGTCAGCTTAATGTTGTCGTTTCTTTAAGCGCGATGATCATGATGCTGTGGCCGTTGATGACGCTCATGATTTCGAAGGTAATTTCAGAGTACAAACGAAGAAGAGACCGCTGCTGTAGAAGGGAGGGGGATAAAGGGAATGGTTTCTATTGAAAGTTTCATCCGCATTGAAAGGAATCACAGCCTGTAGCTGCTATGGTACGACATATTTTTTTGAGTGGTTTCTTGTTTCGTCGTTAGCAATTGTCATAGTCATTTGTGTATCCCCCTCTCTATTTCTCTCTCGCTCCCTCTCTTTTACTCTTTGAAGAGAAATCTTGGCGTTTGTAATCTTAATCTGTAAAAATCTTACAAAAGCTTTTCTTTTTTGTTGTCGCTGTTATTGTGACGAAAAAAAATGTTACAGAGTTTCCTTCTAATTCAAGTGCATAGATACGAGGGTCAAGTTGAAATTGATAAGGTCACACAAATGTGGAGCAAAGGAGAAAGAAGGCACGTTCCATTTGATTAACTGATAGGAGCGAAGGACAGGTTTATTGATACGAGGAAAAGATAGAATGTTAGTAATGGCAATATTGGCCAATTGAACTGCTGCTGATTCAAAGGGACAATTCCTTTAACAGCTTAACAAGAGCTATATTATATAGCTACTTAATCGGCAAAAGATGTAGAAGATTCCAACAATTTGACGAATATTTGTAATTTGGGAAAAAACTTTGTTAATAAACTAGATAAAGGATTTTATCAACTGCTGATAATCATTTTACATATTACGAACAGTAACTAAAGATTTGTATCGCAAGCAAAATTACCTTAATTATTAGAAAGCTCCGGAAGCTTTAAAATTCACCAAAAGCTTTAAAGATTCTTCTTATGACATTCTGTTTTCAAATTTTCTTTATACTGTAAAAAGCTCGTAAAATAGTTATTGTTTTAAGAGAAAAATCCCACTTCTGACATTCTACTGTCCCTTTACAAACAAGATTCTGCTATTATGTTTCATCAAAATGTGAAGCCAAAGCAAGGCAATGTGATGTTTTGATAAGTAATTTATGCCACATCTTATATTCTTTGTACACATTGCAAACAGTTACTCAAAATGCGTCTAGCCAGCAAGGCCATACAGCTTTACAATCTGAAGCTTTGAAAAATCCCACTTCTGACATTCTGTTGTCACAAATTCAAACCGTTCAAACTATATAAAACTCACATAATAGAAATTGCTTTAAGAGCAAATGTCAGATTTCTGTCAATTACATGGTAAATCCAGATTTGTAGCAGAGGAAGACAACAAAACTTTTCTTTTTAAAATCATGCTGTCTTGAAAATATTTCACTTCTGAAGTATTATCGTCTTATTGAAATCATGCGTGCCAAATATAATTTATTTTAAAATACTCATATCTCAATACTCATCTTTTTTTGAAATTTAAAAAAACAAACGTTGTAACACAATGTAATGCTTTAAATTGTTTGTACTAAAGTAGGAATTTTACAAGCAGAAGAAAATTACGAAAACTTATCGTACTAAGATTAGTTGAAAGCTGATATCGTGCGTTAGGTAACGATTTACTAGTTCAACCAGCAATGTGTAAACCTTGTGAAACCGACTTTGTCTTATTCTTAACATAATAACTTTTAAGAATGAAAGCTACAGTAAGTTTAGAGCCTATAGAAATACCTATAACATTTTTGAGATCCCACTTCTGAAGTCCATACTAAGCTAGAAAATACTGTAAAAACTATTATGAAAAAGGGCTTTGTATTTTTTATTAACATTACGATTAATATTGTATTATCTGAAATCCCTTTTTTGCTGTTCAATTCAATCAGGTGATGAGATCCCACTTCTGATGCTCTGCCACAAAATCCTGCCATAGGCATTACAATGTGAATAGTAATCCTTCCATAGACATTACAATGTGAATAGTAATTCTTCCATAGGCATTACAATGTGAATAGTAATGAAATTATCTTTATTGGCCTATTCAAACAAGACTATTTTCCGATCTCTGTATAAGGAGATAGCCTTTAATGACATTCGTATAACGTTAAATTAATTCCACTTCTGAATATAAAAAAACGTTACTGATCACAAAATAGTCGCTTCAATTCGCCCACTATAACAGTATTTAATGAAAAACTTCATTATATAAACTTTAACCTAATATTAGGTTAACAGGAAATTTTGTAGATTCTCGAAAACATCTTTCGCAACCCACGTTGTTTAACATCTGATGAATCGATCTTCTCAAAATTTCTTAACTTCGAATGGTTTTTCTATTTCTATTTCTCTTCTTTATTTTTTTTTTTTTGAATCGAATGACTTGTGATTGGAATGTACATGCATTTTGTATGTTGGACATGTACGGTACTCGACGATAAGTGCATAATCACGACCACAAATACTCGTATACGAAGAAGACGAGAGGATAAAAGCGGGAACAAAACCATCATAACACCATCCGTAACAAAACTACGGCTACAATTACATTCATTACAGCCACATTTTCACTAAATTGATGGACTGACTGAATGACTGCGTAACTGTAACGGCTTGTAACCGACAAGGCAATGCTAACCCTTCACACCCTCCCGTTTACCACGTTGAAAGGAAGGCATTCCGTTGGACAATTTGGAGTAGAGCGATCGTTCGTAATCAGGTTGGCTGGTTGCTAGGTAAGGATGATCATCGTACGAAATTAGAAAACCACAATCGAACACCACCATCATCACCGTCAGCATCAGCATTGCCGACCTCAACGGCAGCCGACAACATCGAGCAACAGCAGCATTTTCAGCTTCGTAATCTTTGATGTTCGAAATCCATTAAGCCTTTGTTGTTGCCTGTAACACACAAACAAACAACCAGCCAGCAAAAGAAAACAGAACAGAAATGCTCATAGATTATGATAATGATGGACAGCATAGCCCGACTTGGGCCGACATGGCCAAGGGAAGACTCAACGCCGCCGCCGCAGCCGCTGCCTATGATGAGGTGCAAGAAAATAATGTCATAAATTATGGCTATGAAAAGCTTTTTCCAGGCCTTCTTTTATACTGTTTTGTTTCGGCCAGCCACCACAAATGGAACACGCCTTAATCGTCGTTCGTCGTAATTCTGAATTGAACCATGTAGCAATTCGAAATAATGTTTAATTGTTTAATGCATTCCAATTGTTATTGTTGGGAATTTTGGACAAGACAAACCAGATTTATACAGACATTGGAATGAGGGCGTTGCACAGTGAATTTACATGGAATATGGAGTTTTTTTTCTAAATTAGGAAGAATTTGTTTTAGGGAAATGTGTCCACAGTACAGGCTATACACTATTTTGATAAGTTTGTTTAGCCAAGCAGTTTCTTCATTATGAGGTAATACAGATCACTTATTGGGAGGATATGCAGATCCCTCACAGTTTGCTTGCACAGATCCTTCAACGCGAGGTTATACAGATCCCCTAAGTGAGTAAATGTAGAGCTTTTTTCTTTTAATAGCTGCAAAGAAAATATACCACTTGTGATATTTCCTATTCAGTACTTTAAGATTTGTGCCCTACTCGAACCCACCTGAAGCTTTGGAAAGCCTTTATAATAAGGCTCTAATCATAAAGTAACAGATTTAAATGGTTAATTTAGTACGAACATACATATCACTATTTTAAAAAGACTATAAAAACTCTAAAAAAGAAACAGAATTAAAAGGTAAATTTATTGAGTTCATATATGTGACAGCGCATAGAGAAAGGGACCTAAGGGTAAAAAAAAATTAATTTTCACTTTTTTTTTGATGTGGACAACATCTGAGGGTCGAATGAGACCGATCCCATGCCCCAAAAGTGTTCCCTCCCAGAGATATGCGCGTTTTATGAAAGTGATGGTACACCAAAGATACTCGTATTTAAATCTTTAAAATGGCTCTCCTGAACAAAACTGGTGTTTACCCTTAGGTCCCTTTCTATTTTGCGCGTCACATATATGACTTACTTCGAGGCTATAGAGATTTCTCTCCAGGTGATTATACAAATTCTTTTAATGAATTCAGAATCGTTGCCTCTAAAAACTACTAACTTACTACGCCACTCTAAATGACAAGAGTAGCTTAAAATCACAATGGAATACCCAAGTATTTTGTTTTCAAATATTGACAGTTCTGAAGATTTCTGGCGAAAAGCCACAATTATAATTAATTGTCTTAGATGTATTAACTGAAATAGAATGTACATCATCTGATTTTAATCAACAGTTTTTATATTAAGAATGTAAGAGTCTTCCTAAATCCCACTTCTGAAGTTTTTTCTTGTTTGTTGAAAACTTTGAGAAACGGATGTTATTACTAACAAAGGTGAAATTATTTAATCAAAATAACTTTACGTTTCAAGTGCATTCCCTAACAGAACGTATTTCAATTTAGTGAGGTGATCCCACTTCTGAAGTAGCTTTTTGCCGATGGTATAGAAAAGTACTAAATTTCTTTAATCAAACACTTAGTTACAAGTTTAGTATGTAGCTCCTAGATGTACTTATAGCTCCCAGAAGTAGCTTTGGACTAAATGTTTAATATATAGACCGATTATAGTCCGTGCTTAACAAGGTATACAAATCTACAAAATATCTATACTTATACTTAAAATGAATTTAGAAATATGTGGGTTTAAAAAAATATTTTTTTTTGTTGTTCACCAAAACCACTGTCCATCGGGAGTGCCATTGAAAGAAGACCGAGGAGCAGAAGACAATGAAGCAGCAGCAGAAGAAGAAAAGGGTATCAAAGCATATGCCCGCTAGCTATATTGATATGTTAGAAATCAAAAGTTTTGTTGATCGCGTCGCATTGCTTCAGCATTATTTTATTTTTTTTTGAAACTTTTTTTTATTTTTTAGTTGATCAATCTTCACACTTTTTTGTCGCTTGTACAGCGTACGGCATGTGTACGAAGTGGCGTGACAATCCACTTACTTTTCTAAACAAATGAACAATGGAAGCTCTATGGAAATTTTCGAAAAAAAATGCGACATGGTCACCTCCAAAATAGAAACAAAATAAACATTATTAAGACCATAATCCATCATCCATTTCAAAATCGATCGATCGAAAAAAGAAAACAAAAAAACTACGTTTTTTATAGAAATTGACAAAAAAAAAGACGCACGCACACATGCCTAGACAAGAAACGAAACGGATGGCCTTAGACCTGTTTTGTTTTCTAGTTGTGGCTTCAAAACTTTCAAACCTCCATGATGGAGCCTGAACGGCGATGTTTAAGTTGCTTTGGGCCAACTTACCTTGGTACAGTTTTCACAAGGATATTTCCTTACTTCGTTATGGACTAAAGCCCGATGCTTGAGCAGCACTGGACGATGGCAGAAACGCTTTGAACACAATTCACACAGAAATTCGTCTTTGCGAAAGTGATGGGCTCCAATCAAATGATCATCAAGTCTGCAATTAAAATGAAAGGGAAATAAGCATGAACAACGAAATTGATAGAAATTCTACAAAGCTAAACAAAAATATCACCTACATCACATCCCACCATTCAAGCACTCAACATGTGTCAGAATTCACATTTCATTTAAACAAATTACCCAGAAAACACTCGCATGCACGCTGCGAAGTTCAATATTGGAGCGATTGAAATCATTTTGACATGAAAGCATTTACAAAATACGACGAAACAACAAATCCAGCCCAACCGAACCAAAACGAAAACAAAATCAGAATCAGAATCACCGATAAAGTCGCACAAATGCACACGAAGGCGTTCTATATTTGCTGGCTACTCCCCGTTTATTTACGAAATTATCAGATAAAAGCCAACTATTGTACGTAGTTGGCCCTCGGCGGAGTGCCTCCACTACCGCATCTTTTATTTGATTGCAGTCCACCTCCCCCCTTCTACTCTGGGCCGCACATACTTTCATTTAATATGCAACAAATTAAAAGGTTTCATCAGTTCGTGTGTGATTGTCCTAGAACCTCCTCGGCCGGGACGTTGATAAAAAGTGGCCACCAGACCCTCTGACCCACAACAACAGTTGAATCCTCCGTAAGTGGTTTTTAAGTTGTTGCTGGTTCTACGTGCTTTTGAAGCCGTCACGTGATGATGATTTTTGTGATTTGTCATTTGCGTGTTGTTGTAAAATCAAAATTATCCATTAACCGGCTCTCGACTCTGGACGTTCGTCCTTTCGTCGTCCTGCCCACGTCATTCCTAATTCTCGAGTAGCCGTTGACATGAGAAATCATGTCATCAACAAAATATGATTTCAACAATAATTTTAGTTTTTTCATTTGTTTGTATTTTATTGTGATTGCATGCTTTTGCACTCACTTTGGCGCTGTTTGTTGTCTGTGTGTGGGTGTGTAAATAAGCCATCATAAGTGGAATTCGTATGACGACGTCAAATGTGTGGAGTAATTGACACTTTTGTTATCCTGTCCACCACTTGAGCGCAAATATTTACCCAAGGCCTGTGAAAGGAAGGCAGCGTGTTAACACTTTCCTTTTGCTTGTTAACTATTGAGCAAATATTGACCAATAATTTGTGGCCAACAAAAGGACGCACCTGTTTCGAGGCCTAGTACAAAGGGGTTTCTAGTTTGAAGGAGTATTTGATTTCGTAATTACAGGTCGGTTGATTGGAACAGATTGTTGTCAGATTAAGCAAATGGATTCATGAGTCCAGAAACTAGTCCTAGATTAACTAAGACTACACTGCTTTAACAAAATGAAAAAAGGACTCGTAGTTTTTCGTTTACAACTAAAAACGTAGGTCTTATAGCTTAATTTAAAAAAATCAAAATGAAGAAATCCTTCAAAGAAAATTTATTTTGAAAACAAATTTTTCATACACTCAAAAAAACATTATATTTATATTTTAATGAAAAGAAAAACATTTTATTAGCGGAGCATATAGCTAACTCAATGGAAAATTCGAACTAAAATTGAGTAAAGAGATAGTAGAAGATACTAAATTAAATTTCTAATTAATTTAATTTAGTACATTTTTTGAGTGTAAAACAAAACAGTTTTGAAGTTCACTAAACAAGCCGAATTTGTCTTATTTCTTTCTTAAAGATACTAAAAAGAAAAAAATAATAAATGTTTTCGTTTTCTGTAGTTTTACCCTAAATTAGAATAAACTTTCCGAAAAATGCGGTTAAAGATTTTTGATAAAAAAAAACATTTGTTGCACTCATTTCCAGCAGAGTCTCCTTTTCAAAACCCTTTGAAACAGACGTCTTCACAAGTTTTCTTAAATCTTTCTTAAGATACGAATTTTAGTTCACAGATTGCATGCTTGCTAAAGAAAAAATGACTATAGAAATGAGCTTAAGCAAGATTGTCCCCACGGGAAATGAAGTCCATAAGCGTGAATGTACTGATCCGAGGGCGGGTAAAAACTGAATCTATTACAGAACTTTTTTTTTTTATTCAAAGTCGTCAAATGCGCATTATAAGTTCGCACATAAAACCGCATACAGATACGCACACAAAATCCGAGGCTTTCATAAATCAGCTCAAATTGATTTTTGTTAAGAAATCTATTCGATTTGTATGGAAATTAACAGATTTAATCCGCAGTTAAATTTGGTTCTATGACGGGTACAACTGAGAGGCATTCTATGATGGGTACTGTAATGACAGGTACTATACCTGTCCTCTTTGATCAGTCCCGTGATATGTCACATGATATCTGAGCAGTGTCAAATGACTCCCTCCAATGACAAATCCATTTCTTATATAGTTGGGTCGATACTAGTACCAGACCCTATCCATGAGGGACTTATAACGTGAGGCGATTGTCCCAAAGGGGGCGCTATTCGTCCATGGATCAGCAGAGATGTATGATAGGCCACCTACCATCACCAAGAGAAAAGTTAGGGCGAATGATGTCATGGCTTGTATTAGTATCGGCGGAATTGGTCTATCGGGGCATCGCAAGGTGGAATGCTCCAGAGCGATTCTGCAGCTTGTTTGAAGCTAAAACAGCGATAATTTCAAAAGCTTTGAAGCGGTATTATTAAAAATGTATCCTTTATTTGGAGTTTTTAGTGAAGGTTTAAGGTCAATGGAAAGATTCTCTTCATGGATTATCGAAGCGAATTGGGTTATAGTACGAGTTGGTATTCAAGTTTGGCACTACTTATGGTTAGTTTTGAGCGGTTTTAGCGAGTTGAAAATTGAAGTAATTTAGGTAATTTACCCTTATGTTTATACTAGAAGATTTCTTTTTTTAAACTTATGGTTCTGTACCCCTCCAATTCCCCATAGGGTATATTCTACTGCCGAAATGCGGAACAATGAAATTTCAAATTTTTCCATATTTCTACAGTTGACCTTGGATTGCTTTTATTTTCTATTATTGTAAGGCTTAAGGTCATAAGCAAATAACAAAAGGTCGTTTTTTTAATTTTTTTTTTTAAATCTCAATATTTGAAACGACTTCGAAATTTACAATGCTAAAAATTTAGGTTTGCAGCCTTTTTAACACCAAAAGAAATGGACCATTAGCACGAAAAAATAATGAAAAAATCTGTTATCCAACCTATATAGTCTTGCCAGATGTTGTCAATGTTTGCCTTTAAGTGTAATGGTTCCTTTGAAAAATGCAGTTTTTAGGGTATTCTTCAGCGTAGGAAATTCCATATTTGATATTAGGTCTAACCGCACTTAATGACGTTTTAACTTGTTTGGATTTAACAAAAGATGGGTATAGCATATTGTTATAGTATTTACGCTCTTGAACAGCGATTAACCGGCTCAAGACCTTTTGCTTCTATATTTAAATAGAAGACAAGTTTTTACAAAAATGGCGAATTGACATTGATTTTTATGGCTGCACACTACTTTTATCATGATTTCGGGTCCGTGACAACCCTCTTCAGAAAGCCTTGCTGCAATTGTTGAAAGTAAAACCGAACTCTATAAGGCCAGGCTCTCCCCAAACGAATGAGAACTGCTGTAGTAAAGCTTACTCTTAATCAGTGTTTCTCACAAATTACAGAGTCGAGTAGAAATATCTAAAAAAATAACCTTTTTAAATTTAAACATATTTAAAATTATCCATGAGATTCGTGCTAAAGAAATCAATTGAAAAATTAAATGGAACAATTATAATGTTAATCAAAATTGCAGTGGTCCACTTTAAAAAAAATAAAACTGAACTGAAGATTCAAAATTAGCTAAACAATTTTTCGTCTTTCAAAAATTGTTTTTTTTGGTTTAAATAAATTTACAATTGATATAAATTAAAGTTCTCTTTTTGAAGTAGTAAGTACAGTTACTTAAGGTCTCAAAACCTTGGACGCTTTTACCTTAATCTTTTTAGGTAGGCATGCGTTATAATGCACCTCGATCATTTAAAAAAAATCCGTACATAAACATTCGATTTTTTCTTAATTTTCTTTTTCTTAATTTCTTTTAATGTTTTTGTTATACTCCTACTTTTTTCTCAATTTCTATGTTTATCTATATTAAATAAAGCTATTAAATGATTAGCTAATCCTTTGTTTTTTCTTCATTTCAGCTTCTACACTAAATTGCTCCAATAATATCGTTACAACTTTGGCTAACCACCTATAATCATAACGCCTTCTTCTAATGAACAGCTTAAGGTAAGTTTTTTTTTCAAATAAAACCCCCCCAAAAAACTCCAATTTAATTGAATTTTATTAATCAACATTAGCAATTGGTTTGTTGATTGTGTTTTAAGGGAAAACCAAAAAAAAATATCATAAAATTATAATATGGCCCAAATACCCTTTTAACCCTTTTTTTCTATGGTGAGTACTTTGTGCGTCTTGGCTGATAGATTCGCCCCCCCCCCCACTCGTATCCAAATTAGGCGTCATTATTCATTGTTGTTGTTGTTTCGATTTGGTTTTTGGTATTATTGTTTTTTGTTGTTGTGTCCAGCAACAACAACTACAGCCCGTGTTGTTTTTCTATCATTACCAATTTCTGAGGTGTGCTGATGAGTAAATGACAAATTATCACAGGTAAATCATTCAGCAACTTTGATTTAGTCTAGCTTGTAATTATCACCAACTGAATGGCGGTAATTACTCCCTTTGGGCATCCAAGTTTAGGGAATTATTTTGGCCTTTTTCTTAGGCGGTGGGAGGGTAAACACATGTAGATGATTGTAGTTGGAGGGATTTTTGTTTATGTAAAGGTGTGCGTGTGTTTGTGTGTGGCATAACTTACCGGTCTAATTCCACAAATGTTTTATCGCAGACTTCACAGCGTATATCGAAACCGTTTTCATCATCACTCACTGGGGCCTCTAGATGTTCCGATGATTTATCTTTGTTATTGTACTCGTCGTCGTGGGTTAAATTCGAGCCATAAAATGAAACTGGAATAAAAGGAAAGGTTATAAATTAGAAAATATTAAAAAAAGACAGGCAGGTTAAAAGAGTAATTGGAGATGAATATCAAATTAATTGTCTAGAGATCGAATAGAGTTAGTATTCATTAAGCATTGTAGGTTTTATTCACACCTATCCTTGCTAGATTTTGCAACCGCAATTTGGTGATATGTGTTTTGCACAGATTGAACTAATGCAAGTTAGAAAATAGTAAACCTTATTTAAGTGCAAGCTCGATAATTGTTAACCTGATTTATAATTTATTGATTCAGCCTATGTTTTTAATAAATTTCGTTGCCATTCAGTTTTTTCCTTGTCATAAATTGGGGCTTTTTTGATATAATTTCTGTTGATCCATTTTTATAATATATTTTTACTTTTTTGCATTACAACCTTTTTCATTATTAGACAATAAGAATAGTGATACTTTTGTTTGATTTTTCATTTTTCGGTTGACATTTAAGTTGATTTAAACAAATCTCATTTCTTTATTATTAATTTTATATAATGAGCAAATAAAATATTTGTTTAATGTAAAGCTGTTAAGTTTATTTAAATTTATTACATGAAAGATTCGAATTATTATGTTCTTTTTAAACTATTCGAAAAAATGTTTTATAATTTTATAGTAAAAGGTAAAATAACTTAGATAATTTTAAGACCATGCTCCCATCGAGGGCTTGATTTTAACCAAGATGATCCCTAATCAGAAGTAATTTTCACTTTTTTTGCTTGCTTCAAGCCAAGATGATCCTTAATCGGAAGTAGTTTTAACTATGCGGAAGCTATTCGTATGTCTGTGGGTTTTTTCTGGCTACGAGCGACGCAATAGATAAATGCTCATATGAGCGGCCAAGACCTGAGTTTACCGATATATTCAAGATACTTTTATTGTTAAGGATCTCCTAAGAGGTCTAAACCGAGACTTCACTTTAGTACCACAAGTAGTCAGAAGCCCTCCCGAAGTTTTGTTCTGTGCTAACCATTAGGAGCGGCCTCTCGTGGAGTATCGCGCTGTCTGTGGTTTAAACCCAATTCGTACTTAATTATTAGTGTGGAGTTACACTGCAACCGTATACTGAGACCAATGTCTTATACTGGCCTTGAACCCTGACCAAAAAGAGACAATTGATCATATATGCTTTGCTTCGAATTGATAACGAGGGGCTTGTGCCTAAGGGGCGCTTTTCGTCCATGGATCAGCCGAGGTGTATGATAGGCCTCGTACCCTCACCAAGAGGAAAGTTAGGCTCTTATTATGTCATGCCTTGTATTGGTATCGGAGGAATTGGCTTAATAGGGCATCGCCAGATAGAATGCTCCAGAGCGATTCTGCATCATGCTTTAAGATTTAATAGAGAGAATTTGAAAAGCTTTGAGGTGGTATTATAAAAGTGAACCCTTCATTTGGAGTTTATAGAGAAAGTTAAAGGTCCATGGGAAGATTCTCGTCATGGCTTATCAAAGCGAATTGGGTTATACTAGTTTGCAGTCAAGTTTGGCGTAACCTATGGTAAGATACGTTTTTAGCGAAGTGAAGCTTGGCGTAATTTAGGTTAGATACGCTTATGTTTTTGCAAATACAAGAAAATGTTTAACCTTTCAATACCAGTATATGAGATAAAGCTTCACTTCTGGAACTGATACAATTTCCATTAATTTTGGGAGTTTTATTTGAAAATTTCTCATGGCTTAAGGAAATGAAATATTTAATTTTACACAAGGACAGTTTCTATATCAAAGTTTAATTGAAGAATAGTTAAGCAAATGAAATTAATTTAAAAAGTAAAGAGAACACACGAAGATGAAAATGCCATATATAATTAATATTTTTTTATATTAGCTCTGCACTTTTCTTTAGAAAGATTCCATTTGAATCAACTTGAAGGAGTTTTTTTCAGCTTACTTTGCTGTATGATTTCAGGACTATTTTAAACAAATTTCAAATTTGATTGCAAATTTGTACTAAAATTTTCGACTCTTTAAATAGTTTAAGTAGTTTAGCATAAATCTAACTCACTTTAAAACACTTTAAATGCACTTTCTCCTTCGCTTTAGTATAAATACAATGGTTTTTTAATCACTTAATTTGTTTTTCAAAAAGTTTATTTTTTTTAATTTAAACAATTTTTAGAATTGATCTTCTTTTTAGGTCTCTTCACTGATGGTGGTGATCTGTTTGCGTCTTCTCTGAGCACACAACTTGACTCTTCCGTTTCCGTTGAACAAGTGTTTGACCATTGAGTCCTGCTAAGCGTCAAGTGTCCTTTTTACGAAGCTCTCTAGTTGTTTTTTTCTTCTGTGTTTCTGGTCTGTTGGTTTCACTTGACAGAACACCGACCGGCCCACACGCACACCACAAGGACTTTTCACAATTTTCACAATGACTACTGAAAAGACCCACTCACTGCTTAGCGGGCCCAGTCACTTAGTTTTCGTTAAACACGTAAACATATGAAAATGAATAGATAATTGGCTTTTGTATGCATACCAAACATCACACACATACAGAGACACCAACACACTCACACATGCCCACTGTCACCTGGAATAAGGGTAAACACCCTCGCCAGGGTGCAATGAGGCTTTAATAATATTTGCCCATAACACCCCTAAAAGCCGTACCAACGCATATACAACGCAAAACACCTGAATTCTACTAGTTCGACTTTCAATACAATTTTTTATAGCACAATCCTCGCAGGACTGGGCCAGAAGCGGGAACAGCAGCAGCTCCGGCCACAACAACAACAACCACAAAGGGAGAGATACACAAGTGATTGAAAGCAACATATAGTTTGATAACAACAGCAGCAACAACAACAACATTCAAAATGAAAAAAAAACGCGACAAGAAGAATTAAATCAAATTGACCATTGTGAAGAGTGACCGAACCAAACGACCGGCCAAGTCAAGAGCTTCAACTCACCTGCAGGACCCCGTTTTGCGTTTTGCGTGAGTGTATGCTATGGTCAGCGATGTGTTGCTGCTGGTGGTGGTGTTGCTGGTGACCTTAGGCTAAGGGATGTTGTGCTTATATCAAGAAGATTTCCGTGAGTTTTCCCTATCCTTTCGCTGGACGTGTTTTGGTTTTTGTTACAGTTTGTGAATTTTCTTGTGGTTTTGAGTCAAGCACAGCACAGGTGGCCATTAAGTTGACTTGACTTCCAGCCGTTAAAGAGTCGCTTGTCTTTTGGCCTTGCGTCATGTGTGATACACAAGTAGGGTAGCGGTGGCTCCGGCCGGCCATAGGGTGGTGGTGTTAGTTTCTGATAATTTTCTTCGTTTCGAAGAACTTTTGACTCGCAGAGTCAAAGTCGCCGTCTAATTACGCCTTAATGTTGAATGGAGTTGTGTGTGCCTGTTCGGCAAAATACATAAGGGTTCAAAAAGTCAAGTTCATAAGGCGATGGTCGTCAACAATGGATGTATAGACGACACATGAGAAATGGGTGGTAAACATTGGCACCATCTGATGGAAAGTGAAGCAAACGAAGTTTAGCCGCACTACAGCGAACGACACCTGTTTGAAATTCCCACGCGAAAACGAAACGGAATAATTTTATTAAAAAATATAATTTTTTTCCAAAATTCAAGCCAACGAAATTTCCAAGATAAGGTTCTAACATTGCCTCTACTAGGCAAGAGTTTTGCTGGAACATTCTCTGTAGTCGGTAGTCAAACTGAATTGCGATTTAAGTCAACCTGTAATACTTTAAATTAACAATAGATCAGGTTATTTTAAAAGCGCATCTATAATCAACTTATCGCTTTACTCAAAATAGGGAAAAGTTCCCCTTCAAGATACAATGGTGCATTGATAAGTAGACAATGTCATCTAAAATGCGTCAACTATTATTCATTGATGTTATACATTTTCCATGGAAGCTTACTTGCAGAACAAGACTTGTGTGTTTGTCAAATTATCAATAATGTAACTAAAAACTATACAATTTGTAAGTTTATAATTGTTACGATATTTAAATATGATAAGTTAATTAATGTTTTATTTAAAATTTAATTATAAACGTCGGGAAAAATGAAATAAAAAGGAATTTTTATTTATAACAATTAAGGTCATAATAGCTTACACAACTACACAGAAGAGAGAAGAATTGACCAACAAAATAACATATCTCAAAGACTCTGTTTATATTTAACCCAGTGCAGAACTAGTTCCAGAATCAGTTCCAACTCCGATACATTTTTTTATTTCAACTCCTATTAATTATTTCTCTATAATTTTTAGTTCTTGACTTGTACTAACAAATGGCTTCCCTATTTGTATAACTTTATTTCACTCATAACTGAATGTGCTTACTAAAGAATCTAATAGGTAAGCAGTAGTGATTCGAATAAACATTATATTTGACTTGTATGCGGATAACAACTTTTTTTAAAAACTTTCTTTTATTAACGGTATAATTTCAGGTTGTTCATACCTTTAACTTATTAGTTAGTCAAAGTAGACCCTTTGTAAACTGTTCAGAACTAATGCTAGTTGCAGTCACACCTTATATTTCATATCCAGGTAATGAGTCGCCGTCTAATTTTCCCCGTTGTAAATTTTTATTGCAGATTGTTCTGTTGTGCTAGTTAATTCTTAGAGTGTTTTTCTGAAACCCATACGGAGTAAATTGTATAGGTTAGTTCTTCTCAGATACACATCTTACATTTTAAATCTAGGTAATGAGTTACTCTCTCATTTCCCCGGCTGGCAACTTTTCAACTCTCCTTGTCCTAATAAATACTCAGAGTGGTTCCTTATAAATACGTTGAGCCTTTTCTCGGCAGCCTGAGCCGAACTGGTTCTAGAAGCAGTTTTATCTCAGACATACATTACATTTTTAATAAGTCACTCTCTTATTTCCCCGGTTGGCTTTGATGTTGTTCTCTTGTTTTACTAGTTGTGGCTCCGAAACCCGAACTGAACTAATTTTAGAAACAAAGGGTAATTCTCATTAATCATAATGAGACTCCCGTATAAGTCATTTGATTTGTAGCCGAAGTAATCGTTACCAAAGACTGCTAAAGAAAACCCTTGGCGGGTTTAGAAATAGCTGTACAGTCTGCCTGGCAACCGTAGCCAATACATTTCACAAATTTATTAGTTGATTCTGAAAAAGAAACAACAAAAAGGGTTTCGAACCCGAATCAAAACTATTCAAGTCATAACAGTTTCTACTTAAACAAACCTTACATTACATGTCCTGGTAATGAGTTACTCAATAGTTTCTCCAGTTAGTAATCTTGGAAGTTGTATTTTAAATCAATACTTGAAGCGCTTTTTGTGGAGCCTGAACAGAAAAAGTTTTTTTTCCAGATAAGCGGGACATTTAAAATTAAAATATTGAATAATAGCAACTTATTACACAACTCTAGCTTTGCAATGGGTTACTCTGTTTTTTCTTTTGATGTTGATTTTTTTGTAAGCTCAAGTCATTATGCAGAGTTCCTTTGTTTAAATTCCAATCGGTTATTTTTTCTTTGAGAATATTTCTTTGTGTTAAATACGTAATACTCAAAGTGGTTCCCTTTTCACCGGAACAGAACTCATTTAGGCAAACCTTATATTTCAATTCCAGATAATAAGTTAGACTTATTGAAATTATTCCATTTCGATTTGATATTATGTTAAGGTCAAGTGTACCTTTATCAATTCAAGTGATTTTAAAAAAATTACCTTACATATCATTTCCTGGTAATGCATTACAAAATTAGTTCCTTTTGAACTTTAAAAAAACACGTTTTTTGCATCACTACCAGAAACCATTTGGCAACTTCCACATGTTCTATCCATTATATCAATTGTCACCCCTTTCAGTCGTTCCACTCAAGCCTTTCTAATCTTCTGCTAATGATAGACATCTTGTTCTGGTAGATTTCTGTGAATGCTGTCTGCCTCAAATCCCAATAAATGATAAATGTATTCCCTCCCAAATCACCGAAATTGAAACCTCAACGATTGATGATGCCAAGCGCCAAAAACAAAAAAGAGCAGCCAGTTACCGAGCCGAGGAGAGTACCTCTAATGATGTCCACAAGATCTTCATTTGGAAATTGCATTGGACGCCGCTGCCGCACATTGCACACGTTGAATCGGAACCCCTTTGGAGGAGATATCGTCCCATGACATGTGCCACATATTGTTTTGTCATCAATTGCAAAAACAGTAGTCATTGGTTTGACTCCGTTTCCATTGTTGAGAGTTAAGAATGATTGATGATGATCTGCATCGTGTCTACTGTCGTTGCCTCTATCTGCTTTTTTTTTTAGCAAAATAGTTGCTCTTTCCATTGCTTTTATTTGCCATGCCTATGGATGTGTGCTTGTGTTTAATATGTGCCAATAGGAAATTATAGGTTTGGTCCAGGGGCTTTTAATGATAGTTTCTTGCTGCTGCTCTTATTGTAGTTGTTGTTGGGTTAGTTCAAAAAAGTTAATTTAGTTGTTATGGTGTCAACGTGCGATAAAAAATGATGATGATGATGCCAACGCAGTGGTGGTGCTGCCACTAACTAGTGTTGATGACGCCAACGAGGCTGATGATGGTTTAATTAATGGTTATTTTATGTGAGAAGATGAATGTGTTACCCCGTTTGTTTTTTAGGCAATCGATGAATGACGTTCGGATTGAATTATAGCGGTTGTAATGCAAGGGAAGCTGGCCGGCATGATGCCCGTAAGCAGTTCAATTGGTGGCACTTCGCTATACTTGTTATTATTGGAAATGTGGTGGTGGTGGTGTTGAGGAAGTTTCTGAAAATTTTTGTTTTTATACAGTTTTTATAATTTGTTAACTGCTAAGGAGCCCAATTTGCGTGGTGGTTTTTGGTGCGAACAGAAACTATTTTAGCGAAAATGAGCTATAAGTATATCATAGAGATGTGGGTTTCATCCTAATAGAAATTGGTTTATAAAATCTCCAGAGTCCAATTTACGATCGTACTTAAGATAATGTGTGAATTGAATATTTTTATTTTGAGATCGCAGACTTGTCAACTGTGTGTGAACTGTGAGGAATCGATAGTTTTGGATCATTTCTGTCACACTTCCAGAAACAACTGCAAAGCTCCAGCTTGACCGCGCATTTTGCTACTGTTCAGGCAGATAAATAATAAACAGCTTAAAGCTCCGGTTTTAGGACATGCCCCATTTAGGAAGCGTAATAATTTTTTTTATAATATTTTAAAAAAAATATATAATTTTTTCCAGAATACAAGCCCACAAAATTTTCAAGATTAGGTTCTTACATTGCCTTCACAAAAAAAAGTTTAAACTGGATTGCGGTACAAGTCAGCCTGAAATGAACTGTGAGATATCGATAGTTTTGGATCAGGTGTATCACAATTCTAGAAAGCTCCTGCTTGACCGCGCGTTTTGCTACTGTTCAGGCAGATAAATAATAAAGAGCTTAAAGCTCCGGTTTTATAACATGTCCCATTAAGGGACAGAAAGAGGTTCATTTAGCGTTTATTTTTTCGACGACACAGCTAAAACCTTAAACAAAAGTTTAACATTCGAAGGATATTGTGTACATCCGAAACCAAAAACACAAAGTTATTTCGCTAAGTAACGCTGTCCGCAGGTAACACAGTGGGTGGGGAGGGGGGTTTCCAAATTATTTTTCTTTTTGCTTATGACCTCAAGCCTTACAATAACTGAAAATTTTTTCAACTTTTGTAAACTTAAACGTGAAAAACACGCGAAGTGAAAGACGCGAAAACATCGTCTAATTTGTTATTGTGAAATAAAATATATTATCAAAATAAAAAAAAATCAGCGTGAACTGTTACGTATGGAAAAAGTGTGTAAAACTTTAAAAGGAACGGTGCAGTAGTTTTGAAGTTGTCAGAGGCACCGACTTTGAAAACGTAAGTTTTGGGTAAAACGCTTTAAAGTTTTAAAAAACGCTGAGTCATATGTGAGGAGCGCTTGCTTCAACTGTTGCTTCTTCGTTATTTTTGCTCCATTTCACCACAAACTTTCACAAAAACTTAAAGGGATCTCCAAACTTAAAGGGATCTCCATTAAGATAAGTAAAACCCATTTTTCGTGGATTGAGAAAATCAAATAACACAAATTTCGAAAATAAAAATTTTGAAAGCATTAGCCTTAAATTAACTTGAAAGAAAAGCTTAAAAATTTAAATCGGTAAACTTTGCGTGGAATAAAGCATGATCTTAAAAGCTAACTTCTTATCGGTGTACTAGGCTTGAAAAAAGCATTAGTATCTCAATACCAAATGGTATGCTAAGCGTGAAATGACGCTTAAATCCTAAAACCTTAATACAAATTGGCTTACTGTACATGCAATAAAGCTTTAGTCCATGATCTTTGAAACAGGTCTACTATAGATGAAATAAAGCTTTTGTCTCTATGAAGCAATCATCTAAGGGCTTTATTTTTATATTTAAATTTTTTTGGTAATTTTCGATCAGCTAACCTAATATCGGGATAATTTAAAAGTTAATCACTCAGTTGGTCATTTTGACTAGCAACAAGCACAACCCAAACAATCTTAAAAAAGAGTTTATATCTCAAGAAATCGTCCTTTTAATGCGATTTACTTTTTTTCCAGCAGTATTCAATATTCACTGTCTATTTTTTAGTAAGAGTCTTCAATAGATAACATTTTTAAGAAAAAATCTATCTTTTTTTAAAAAGAAAAAAAATCTATTTTTAAGTAAGAGTCTTCAATAGATAACTTTTTTAAAAAGAGAAAAAATTCGAGATGAATCAATCCGATGAATCATAAAAGTGAAAAAGTCGTCGGTTTGTAAGGAAATGTGCATTTATCATTTCATTATACCCGAATTTTTAGGAAATGAATTTGGATGATCATTTTGGCTACAATTTCGTATCAAGTGGAACGTGTAGCGTAAAACACATTGTTTTTAATAAACTCTAACAAATTCATAAAGTTTTAATTATGACAAAAGATAGACACCAAAAACCCCATGCTTTGACCACTTTAAAGTTCTGTGTAATTACTCAACAAAGTTCGGCCAACGCTTTAAAAAGCTCCTTAACATATACTCCGGGCATATAGTTTTCTTCGTCTATTCTTCAGATTGCGTAAATCACGGTATCTCCTAAACGATATAAGGTAGAAACCTAAAACCTGCCATGAACATAGCTAATGGTCTTTCGTTGTTTGATCAAAACAGAGGGAAAAAATGTTCCCTATAAAAAACAATATCAAAACTATTATTGAAACTAAACGTTTCGGACTATTCCAACATTGTCGCTCATGTTGGTAGTTCTTCGCTGAATTAAAATCACCGAGTGTAAGGTTTATCTTTTATAAGCTCCTTGTTTACCTTAAAACGCAGTTTTTAACGACTAGCGACTTTCGTTTCTCGGTGAGAAATTGTTTATGGATTTTTCTTAAAATTTATTTAAATGGTCTTTAATGGCCACTTTAAACTAAAATGCAAATTGTATTTTATAGAGTTTAATGAGCCCGCGCAAAATCAGTTGTAAACTATTTATCCACCCTAAACGATATGGTATTATATAGGTATTTTCATTACTTGTTTTTCTTTTTTAATACTTCTGTTTAAACTTATTACAACTTTTTAGAAAACTACATGGCAATGAGGTTTAAAGGCTTAAAGACAGTATTAGTCCCTAGGCATGCCTTTAAGTCATGGACTTAAAACCAGCTGCTGGCAATAGTTTTTTAATGAATACTCCACGTTAAGCTTGTCAATATGTTTCCACTTACTTTGAGTATCCTCGAATCTCACTATAAAACTAAAAGTCTTTCAGTGTTATAATTTATTCAAATGTTTTCGTTTTTGAAATAAATCCTTTTACTCAGTAGTTTTTTTCTGTTTAAAGTGCAACACTTCTATTAATGCTCTTATCATCAATGGCAGCAATCACCCGTTGATAATACACGGCAATACGAAATAACAATAAAACAAATTGAAAATCCCACATTTTTAAAATTAGCCACGAGTCGAAAAGTTTCAGGGGGTATCCTTTTTTCAACTTTAGAATGTTTTTTTTTTGAAATGAGCCGGGAATTATCCTTAAGCGTAATCACGAGCTAACATGAAATGTACATTTACAACAAATGATCAGCATCGTCATTGTCGTGCTGATCAAGATCACACAAAGTGTTGGCTGTTCCGATATGGCACGCAGCCTTTGTGTTGGTGATGTTGCAACATTATGCTGCACATGCAGTAATCACATCATTCATGTTTATGTTGACGAATGAATGGTGAATTCATGGACGCTTTGATACGGGAGGATTAGGATTAAATTGAGCATTTTTGTGTGAGCAGCATCGCATGTTGGCTGTTTCGTTGGGCCATAAAACGCTGGATAGCTGATGGTGATGATGTGTTGATTTGATGGTAATGGTGATGAAGATGCTTTTCCTTCGCTCGATGGCATTAGGCAAACAAATTTTTAATAACAAATGAAAACATGTGTGTGTGTGTGTGTGTTTGTGCGAGTGTGTGGCTAATATTTGGTGGGGTAGGTGTAAGGCCGGCGGCACATGCGCACAGCAACTCGGGCTGTGGGTTTTTGCCGGCAATTAATGAAAATCCTGGCTTATCGATGGTGGTGGTGGTGGCACAGCCTCGTCAGTGTCCTTGTTCACACTTTTCGCACTGACATGGATGACATAAGGGTGCTGAGCCCTTATAATCTGTTTGACAAACATTGTGTATATCAATTTCATGTCATATTTTCATCTGATTGTAATGTGCCGTGCTCTACGTTGTAGGACAGCAGTTTTTAATATCACAATAATAGCGAATAGTGATCGTATGCTGCTGTCTGGCACACGGTAGCTCCGCTGGAGGAGGGGGAGAAGTTGGTGTTGTCGCCAGCGGTGGTGGTGGTTTCTTGTTTCAGCATCATTTCATTTAATAATTGTGTAATCAACAAACATTGACACTAGCACGAACGGCGTACTAGGCTGCCAGCCAGCCAGCCACCGCCAACATATTAACCATAATAAGCCCTTATGAACCTTTTGTCTGTTGGTGTGTTTGCCTTTATGACTCTTTTTCGTGTAACAGCGACTGTGATATTTTAACGCGTGCCTTACACCGAGTCACGCATTTATCTCTATTAACACATCTCCCTATGTTGGCTGTCCGTCGGGGCGCTTGTCAGCCTACATTCTAGTTCCTTGATTTCAGTTGTGTTCCCAATAGCTTCCCAGTTGTCTCACTAATTGTTTTAGTTGCTGACGTTGTTGGTGCTCGTTGGGTTTTGCTCGCTCAAAGGTTTGCGGTATAAAGCACTGCCATAGCCATCGCCGCTGCTGCTGCCGGGTGTCCAGCTGTGTTGATTCCCACATTTATGACTGTGTGGCGTCAAGATCAAAACATTAATGCTGCTGCTGTGTGCCTCTAGTATTGGTAGTCCACAGCACTCGCTAGCTAGCTATAGAGCCCGCTGTACATATACACCGTTGGAAGTGAGGGGTACGTGTCTCACTATCTTTTAATCTTGTTTGCGTAATGTATTTTTACTGTTTGTTTTGGTTTATATCGATTTTTGTTGCTGCTCTACTCTGTCGGCTGCCATCCTCCTCCAGTCCAGTTGAGAGCGTCGCCAACGTCCGTCCATGATGATGATCTTTATCGGCCTGTACGCCGTCGTACTTGTATTGTACTCGTATTTGCAAAGTATGGGGATTTTCAGTTTGTTCGTTATTTATAGTATCATTGCAAAAATTAGAGCATAAATTATACAGTTTGCCAAAAGAGATGATGTTTGGTTTGGCAGTTTTGAATTTCCGGATTTTTCAAAAAATCTTGGAAGAAACCGTAATATGTTGTTTCCACTTTATATATATCAGGATCTAGTGAATGGTTTAACTTTCGTTAAAAGTGGGGAAATTTATGCCATTTAAATGAAAAAAAGGAATATTCACAATGAATGTCAAACGAGGCTGATATAGTTTTGATGACTGACAAAAAAATTACCTCTAAAAACTTCACTAACACAGATAAATAACAAGCAGAACTGATTAGCAAAATTTCAGTTTGACACAGTACCTTAAAACCTATCACAAACCTCGTGTGAACCCGATATAATCAATTACTCAATGTTCCGAATGTCTTTAACGATGTTAAAGCTAATGTGCTGGAATTGGTCCTGAGCAAATGTAAATGGTCTAATACAGATTTGTATCTGCGTTTTATGTGGAGTATTTGCACACTCCACAAAAGTTCCATAAAACATTTGGAAGGTACATTCGTATATAGTAGGGGTCGAGAAGGGGTGCCATGTTACTTAATACCACAAAGTTCCATAAAACATTTGGAAGGTACATTCGTATATAGTAGGGGTCGAGAAGGGGTGCCATGTTACTTAATACCAATTAAATAATTAACCACTACAATTCTAAACCTCTCCTAGTTTGAAACTACTGAAATTATATTGCAACACAGTCCGAATATAAACCATGTTGAAAAATTTGCTTAAGATTTATTATCCTTGATTCATTTTGTTCCTCATATCTCCAGAAATGTTAAGAATGTCTTATATTACAGGGGTTTTAAATTCAATGGACTTATTCTCTTACTACAGGTCAGAAATTATCAATTAAATCTAACCTACCTAGAAAAAAAACACAATCGGTCTTACAAAGGAGTTCTTTTTAACTCAACAATCGTTTAGCCTTCTGCTCGACCGGGCATTATTGAAAAATCTTTTGCCATTGAAGGAACTTTTAAAATAAAAAAAAAATAAAACATTAAATTAATCCGGTGAATAATTAAAGTGGAAAAACTCGACGGTTTAAAGGTTTTCTCTTTTTATACCTGTATTTTAAAAAAATGATTTTAATAAATCCAGACAAAGTAAATAAAATGAACAAAAGATCTTCTATTCAATTCAAATCTTGAATTTATGTAGCATATTTAAATAAACAAGTAGTTCTTTTTGAAAAATATTGTTTTTAAAACATGCTACCCACACACCGTGAAAACACTTTCCTCTTTTTGTTCTTCGTACAAAAAATGTAACCGATTTTCGCCAACATTTTCCCAAAGTCGAAAAAAAATCCCCACACCTGGACAATTCGTACACACTGGTGCGAACAAAACAACAAATGTTTTTTTAACATAAATTTGTAACGTATTTTCTTCACAGCGCCGATGGACGAACAAGACACACGGTAGTAGTGGTTCATACGTCTGCTTCACTTCATTAAAGTCATGCTTAGGTGCGCACATATCACCCACTTAAAGGACAATAGGACGTTCGACAAAGTGAAAATGCTTAACATAAGGTTAACAGAAGACATATGGCGTTAGGTTCGATGGTGGGTTGTCTTCGTTTCCATACAGGACAGGCAGAAAGGATATTTTGTTGGAAAAAATTACACATTATACAAGGCTTGCAATCAAATAAAGTTAGTGCTGATATTGTGGGAAAATTATGAGAAATTGTTTTAAGGGGGAGGAAGGGTTTTCTACAGTGTCATTGCCACTAGCATGAGGTTTAGCATAATAGGGATGTAACCACAAACACACATACTATGTGGGAAGGATTTCCAGGTGTCTATCCTAAATTGCTCTGAAAATTATATTTCAGAAGAAAAAAAGATTAAACGGTGGCCTAATTGCGAGAGCCTAGTTTTGAATACATTAATATTGAAGATAAATTCTAACTGCGAACGATCTTCGAGTTTCAGGGGTTTAAGAATCCATATTAAAAAACTATAAATTCCAACACAAACTGCTAAGATGTGTTACTACAAAAAAAGGTTTTGATCTTTATTGTTCCTACTCATCTCAGAATAGCTTTAGTTAAATGCTGAGCGATGTAGAAAAAACATCATGATATGCAATTCCTAGGTGTGTGTGTGTCAGTCATACAACAGACTTAGCTTCGAAATCCAGTTATGAACATCTAAAACTGTTCAGCTGCTGTAATTGGAACTGATTATGCTCCCACATGATAGGACATTGCCTGGCCAGAGTTTACAAATTGTATTGTGCTCAACTAATTTCATAGAAGTTCCCCGCCTGCCCATCAAAACAAGCATGTCTGTTTTTTCCAACTGAGTTCCACTTGAACGTAAATGACGAAAAATCAAGCACCATGACAGCGAACTGATAGCGATATTTTTCAGATTGGGACTAGTAGACATGCTTTACGTCAATTAGTTTACCACTGCATTCCTCATAAAATTAAGTTATTTAGAATATGTTTTATTTGTAAATGAATGAAGATACATGTAAAAAATTAATAAACTGAAAATTTTTGTAAAACTTATGTTTTGCAGGATTAACGAATATTTTCATATACTTTAATTCACAAAGCTGTAACCGGAGATGATGAAAGTTGCAGAAAACGTCGATATAGATATTTTTCATTTTAAGTCTAATAAAGATACTTTTTTAACTGATAACGATTTGCTGAGTCTCTCGGGTTTAAAACTAAATTTGCTTTTAATGTCACCAGCTTCACTTAATTGTTAGATTGAAGGTATATACTAGTTTGTGTACTTACTGATATCCCTTTCACTTCGGTCCTCACTGCTGTGCATCGATGAACCCGTGTGAGCCTCTCCATTATTTAAGGAATCATTGTGTGTATCGTACAGTGTTAGGGGTCGACCATCAATTATGATTTCTTCACCAGCTGCAATATCACGACTTGTTTCATACCACAGCTAAGAAAAAAATATAAACAATTAAGTTATATTTGATTTTATGAAATTAATTCTGCTTTAAAACCAAAGAATTAAACTTACACATCCTGCTACACAAAAATTATTTAAATTAGCCTCTTTTTCGGTATCCAACGATGTTACCGTGCGGATTTTCATCAATAAATTCTTAACTTCGGGGGAGGGTTGTAGTAAATTGCGTATGTGGGCCATGTTTAAAAGCTAAACGGAAAGTAAAATGAAATAAAAAGAAAAATTTATTTAATTACAATTATTTGCAATACTTATATTTGGAATTTTACAAAAGTTTAAGAAGTGAAATGAATTGTAAAGGTAAATGTAAAATTTTTAATGTTACTAGCGCCATCTACAGTTGGTTAGCTGAACAGTGCTTATTAACAGGCTACTAGTGGTGTGTGACTTGGCTATAACAGCTCATACCTTCATGTAAACAGAATGTTATCCAGAAACAAAATGTAGATACATTTGCTTTGCTTTTGTGGCGTGGGGTTTAGTTTAGTTAGTCAAGAAAGTTGCTAAAGATTTATGATTAAAATTACTTTGACATGTCATTTTCCCATGTATTCTGCCCAAAAAACAATTGAATTGATTTTCGTGTAACCCTTTTGTTTGGGAAAAATCCCTATAAATCCTTTACGTGTTGTCAGATGTGTTTAATTTTGGGCTCCTTTTAATATCTCTGGCCTTCGTGTAAGAAGTTTCCTTTTAATTTTGCTTCCTAACAAAATCATAATTAATGAATTGTGTATGGCAGAGGACAGACCTAGGGTCTACTCCGAATGACACGAGCAATTAAAGACAAGAAGCCGCAAAGAAGCGTGTAACAAAGATGGTCAGACAAGACACACATCGGTGGCAGCAACAACACTTGCGTGCCGTGCCATACAAAACCCGAAGACGTCACACTGTCTGCCAACTAAAACGAGCTGGAAGAAACCTTAAGAAAAGCAGACAAGCCGCAGAAAGGACTTGAGGCCGACGTGTACGTACTCAAGACACAGGGGAATAAATTGAATGCGTGTGTGTGAAAGGAGGTATTGGGACAAGCCAACAGATAAATTCTAAACTGTGCGTGACCACATGTAATGGGATGGGAGAGGATAGGCCAAGGATGTGACGGTTACAGTTACTTGAAGAAATTATTAACAGTTCCCTTATCCTTTCTTCGCAATTAGTCAGAAAATCCCTGGTTAATTTGTAAAAAGTGATTTCTTTGGAAGAAATCTCTGCAGGATTTCTGCTGGTCGCTCGGTTTGCCGGCATCTTATGAAGGCAGGCGTAAACTACTGCTGGGTTTGTGTATGCAATTCATAATCATTTTTCAAAAGCCCTTCTTTTACCGGCAAACAATTAACCAGACCAACATTATTTCTTTTTTTGTTATTTTGCAAATACTCTAACGTTGGCGTTGTCGATGACGATAACGATGATAAAGACGTCTCGTCGGTCTCGCTTTGCTTCAGCTTAACTGGAGTGTAAGTGAGAGGGAGGGGTAGAGCGAACAAGCAAGAAGTCTGAAAAAGGTTTAATCACCATTACAGCTACAACAACAACAAAAACGCAACAACAAAAAGACTAAAGGTTTAAACTTTAAGCGTTTCACAAAGTGCGCTATGCCTACGTCCGTCCATCCATGCCTCCGTCCATCCTTTGCACAGTAGACTTGTGCACTCTCAATGGGCAGTTAAGTTGTTCCGTGCGGCTTTGTTGCACATGTGTACTCTTGACTATTTTTTTTGTACATCCAGATTTGCTACTCATACTACGGACTGATGCTGCTGCCAGTCATAGCTGCCAGCTACGGCGCGGGCTGGTTGGCTGGCTGCTCTTATCTGACAACTCATTTGGAAAAACGTCGGTTATTTAAACAACATGTATTTTGTTGTAACTGCTACTGCTGTTATTGTTGTTGAATATCCAGCTGTTGTTGTTGTTGTTGTTGTTGTTGCTGCTGTTATTGTCGAACGAGAACGTTTTATTAAGTGGCTCATATAGCAACACGCTCCAAAAATTATATTATTTAAATGGTACATGATGTATGACGGAGCAACTGCTCACATACATACATTCTCGTACATCTCCGACTATATGAGTATGACTTTTTATATACTCGTATGCATATTTATATGTGAAAACTCATCAGAATATAATTATGGAGAGGTGAAGAAGAAAAAAAAACATTTGTGTTCACATTCGAATTAAATAAAATCCACCAACTTTAGACGAGAGTTTGCCAAGCAACGCCACACAGTGTGGAGTGTCGTACCTCGGTAGCCGTGCAAATACTTTTGCCGTGATTTCTGAAGTACCCCCTTCAAGAGTTGAGCTTAAACGGTGACACATGCGATACTGTGCCATGAGAACGTATGTTAGAAATTATGTAGCTCTTGTTAATCATCAGAGGAATAGGATGTGAAATTTGTTTTACAAAAATTTAATTTGAAATATTTTTCGATTTCCTTTTCGGGAAAATATCTGTCATTGGTGTTTTTGAGCAGAGTTTATTCGAGGATGAAGCTTGAACTTTGGTTTATACTTTTCTAGATAATTTTTAAAATTAACCTTCATAAGAGTGTAAACTACAAAACCTATGATTTAAAGTGAGATTGGCAGAAAAAGAATTTCTGTTTAGAGATACTCCAAACAGAAAAGTTTAAAATTTGGCCGATTTGCAAAAGATTGCCTTACGTACTGCCGAATTTATTTAAAACGGCTTGTTTGTTTTGGTTTACCGTCTTGCCTTGCTAGTAAGTTTGCACTAGGGTAATCTGGCAATATCAAGCAAACTGGAAAATAAGTGGCAACAATGTTACTCTTTGCATAAATCAAAGCAAGGCAAAAAAAGGGCAAAAAAGATGTTGTCGGCGAATTTAAAAGCAGAAAATTCAAATCTATTAATTTTAATAAAAAATATTAAGTCATTAAATTGCTACAATTTTGCATTGTAAAACAGTTTAAAATATGTGAACTATCATGTGCCATTTAAATAATATTCATTTATTCTTGACCTTACATTGCCCTGGTACAAAATAACCAAGACCTCATGTAATTTGTTTTTTTTTTCTTTAGTATAGATACCATGAGATACGAGCTTACTTATGAGCCTTCTTTCTTTGAAATTATATTTCTCCGATTATAACGTTTTGAAACTGACTGTGTAAGAGGGTGTTCTAAAACGCTCTCAGGTTTATTTTTTGCATAAACCTTGAAAAATCTAAGAGCAAAATTGATGCCGCATTTGTTGGCAACAACATAAGAACACAATCATGCGGTCTTTCAAAGCAATGACTAGGCCAGTCATTTAAATGAAATCAAAATAAGTTTTTTTATAATTAAATGAGCGAATGTTGATTAACAAAATGAGAGTTCACAAAAATGCTTTTAATAAAATAACATCCAAAACAGTGGGTTAAGGATGGTTTTAGTGCACCGAAGTAGGCAAAAGTAGTTGCGTCGGCTGCAAAGTTAACAGCAAGTGTCTTTTTGGGATGCAGGAGACGTAATGCTGTGGTATAATTGGTTTATCCTAATAAAAGGAAACATTTTAGAAAAAACAGTCGATCTTAAGAGTGGCACGATCAGCACTTAAGGTCACATTCTTCATGTATATGCCGATGATGTCTATTTAGTCGCAAGAATAATGCAAAAAGTTAAATTTGATTTGTTCGAAACTAGATCCTGAGGTGAAGAAGTGCAAGAAAAAGTTTATATTGCTAAAGAGAGGTAGCGGCAAAATAATTCACCGAAACAAATTTCTTATGCAGGCCTAGATTTAAAATCGACTGAAGTGCTAAGCTAAGTAAGCAATAAAGACTCTTTTAGCCCAATTTACTATTACAGTAGAAGATAATGTTACAAGACAAATTGAATGATTTAACGTTTGTTGTACTTTTCCAGCAAGTTTAATGGAAAATTCCGAAGAATGGGTTGCATTTCTTACCGTATCTAACAAATTCAAATGATCTGTTCTTAAAACTCATTTCAATCTTTAAAATACATATATGTATAATATAATGCTGATCTTTAGTAAAGGACTGGAAAAATCATACCACATGAAGGGGAATAAAAAAATTTCAGCAACACTAGTTTTAACTGAGAAATAAAAAGAAGTTTAAAAAATATGTTCTTGTTCAGATTGGTTACTTAGGCACTTTGTTGCATCGCCATGTTGAAAATTCCATAAAATTTTAGAAATGATTTTTGCGAATCGGAAGGCAGTGCGAGGGATTTTTATTGTATTTTCTTTTCTCAGTGGAATAGTCTACAGCCGGCAGAGGTTCTCGTTTATTCAGAATTTGCCTGCACATAAGTATGTAGCCATTGAAGATGGTTGAAATCGTATTAGTCGCTGGGATTCTGAAGATAGTGAAGTAGCGTTTACAGAAACTGCAATCACCTTGGCTTGCAACTAATAGGCTTTTTGACTGTCTTTTGAATAACTTTTTGCTTTCTCCTTTAACAAATGCTCAGAAGAATCATGGTTTTAAATCTGACTATGAACTAAGCTTAACTTTTTTTCGTTGGTTCTTAGAAATGTTCATAAGGTGTGTTATTTTTAACGTTTTGTTATTAACATTCGACAAATTATTTATTTGTATATCGGAAATACGATTTGACAAATTTTGTTGTTGCGTATTTAAGTAGTCTTTTATCGAAAGTCTAAGGATTCTCTTGATTTACTTTGCCTACCAATGGTTAATTTAAGAATTTAAAAATTTTTTGGTTTAGCCAGCGAACGAAAAATTTTACTCTGATCCATTTTGATCTACTCCATTATCAATTGCAAAAATGATCATAGAAATTAAGTCGTTTAAAATTTATGTAGAACTTTTCATTGTCACCTTTTTTAATTGAATTTTGGTTCGAGAAGAAAATAATTTTTAAATTTGTCCCAAAAACTCCAGAGGGTAATAAAACTATTTCTTTACTACGCTCTATTGTTGAGGAACCGAAAGTCTATTAAATATATTTAAACAGAAAAGTAGTAGTTCAAAGATTTTTTAAATAAATAAAAATCGCTGGGGTACGATTCTAGCATTTTTTGAAAAAAAATCCAGTCTATCTTTCCAGATTATTCCTAAATTTATGGATTACATTTAGTCAATTGTTCGCTCATACATTTTTTAAGGGGAAAAAGTCTAGCTGAGATGGAACTGGAAAACATTCAATTCCTTCACGCAAGTTCACAGTTTTCTAATAAATTCAGTCAATTAAGTTCGACAGAAAATACATTTATTTGATATAAGAGTTAAAAAAAGACTTTGCAACAGTTTAAAACGTTAATAATCGTTTTTAAATCATTGGCTTGACTTGGAAGCATTTTTTCACACAATTTTCCAATTTAATGAAATTTAAATAAGATCTTGTCTTTAAACAACAACATGTCCTTTTTATTTTTTCATTTTCACCATCGCCACCATCTCTATATCCCTTTATGCCCCCGACTGGTTAAGCCTTCTAAATATCAAATTTTTCTCTTTTTCTCCTGTCATTCCAGAGATAATATTTGTGTAAACCTTGTCTTAGGACATCTTAAGATCATGTAACACTTTTCAAATAGAAATTAAACATCTCCGATTTCAAAAAAAAAAACAAGAAACCAAATCTCAGTTTTCTTTTTCTCAAACAAACAATCATGATCTTGTTTGTTTTTGTATCTCCTTCTTGCTTTTTTTTATTGAAATATGACATTTTTTCTTTTTTTTTTGTTGAAAATTGCCACGATAGAAACGAGAACATTTTTATGGCCAATTGATATGACAACAGGAGGGGAGAGAAGATCATCTTAATCTCATCTGAATGGAGGATTAACTGATACAAATTGTTTTGGGCATTATGCTTCCTGTTTTGTCTGTCTGTCCGTCCGTCCGTACATCCATCTGTCTGACTATCATTTTTTTTGGTTTACTCTAGGTTTGCATAGAAATCATAACTTTAGTGAGAAAGAAAGAGAGCGAGAAAAAAGGTGAGGAAAATATGAAAAAAGGACTTTGGTGCCAACACATTTGCGAAGAGATTTCAGAGATTTAAATAAAACCATAACGCATACAATTTGCACCTTTTTTCCGGTGGTCGCTTAAACTGCTAGAAGGGCAACAACAAGGACTAGAAGGATGTCGTAGAGCTGCAAGACATCCACACAAATATGAAAAATAATATTTACACGCTCAATACACAAGCGGCAATTGCAAATCCTGTTGCTGTGAACATTTGCGAGCGTGTTTATTTTTTAGATGTTCACACTCGGCGACCTACAAGATACCCAGCACACAGATACTTTGCAATACAAACAACGAGTGTCGAGATTCAAATATTTATTGAAATAACAACAAAAATTGTGATAGTATCGTTAGAGTTTCGAGTGTTTCATAAACACTGGCAATCAAGGCGGCAACCACCGTAGGGGGGTACCTGAGTACTCGCTCGTACCTAGACAACGCTTCAATTGGATTGTCTGTCAATCTCGAAAGTGGCAGCAACAACAACAACAGGGAGAGTGTCTTCATAGGGAAGATAGGCCCAGATACAGATGATGTTTTTATTGTAACGATAAAGGTGCTCAGTGTGTGAATTGTGTAGAGTGTGACAAGCCCCTAATTGGAATTATCTTTCGACCGAATTTAAGCCTCATTTAGGGGACACTTTGTGGATTTGTGTTTGCTTCCGTGTCTATCCGTGTGTGTGTGAGGAAATTAGCTCTGGTTCTGTTTTGGTGGTGAGCCTCTGCATTGGACGACAAACGTCATCTATGATGATGAGCCCTTTTTTGTGCTGCCAAGCGATGGTGTCCGGGGGATTATCCTTTAACGGTTGCAATTGCAGATTGTGCGTTCGTTTTTTTTTTTGGCTGCCTGGCGTTAATTTCCTTATTGATTTGTCAGTCAGTCAAACTGAAGAGTGTCCTTGTCCGGGCTGTGTCCCTTGTCTCGCTGGCGTCTTTTTAATTAAATATTTTCCCAAATCACTTAATTTTCACCCAAATTTCGTTCGTATTTTTTTGGCGTTATTTCGCCCTATTTGCGAATGTAAATGTATAAAGTTGGGTTTATGCTGTAACAGGATTAAATTACATTGGCAAATGTGTGAATGTGTGTGCCACATATTTGCGAAATACGATCTGCTTAAAAATTTTTGCGCAAATTTTGCCATTTTTGTCCTTAGAAAAAATTACATTTTCAGCACAGATGTGAAAGGATTAAAGTTGTCAGTTTCATGTCCTTTGTGTGTGCGGTAGTATTTTACGACACAGTTCCCATATTTATTTCACATTTCCTATTTGTTTCGCATACTACATCTAGGCGTGTTTTTGTCTGAATTTTACTTACATCCCAGGCATTTGTTTTATCCGTCGTCCCATTCAGGGCAAATGGTCCAAATCTTGTGCCCCGTCGCAGATGCTGTTTGGCAAAGACGCCATTCTCGCGTGTCACCAAATCACAGATAGGTTCCTGCAGACGGGCCATGCCCAGCAGCAAGCTTTCCGCCTGCAATTTACTGCTCAGCAATTGTTCCATGTGGGCGGGTGTATGGTGCAAGGTATTGAGTAGTCCAGCCGGGCTATTGTTGAGGGCTGTCGCCTCCAGACTTAGGCTACGGTTGGGCGATTCACTGCTGCGATAGCCGTTATGCTGATGATGGTGATAGCTGATATCGGGATTGTGGCTGGTGGTTAGTGCCAGGGGATGGGCCGAGTTGGGCGATACCAAATTGTGGGGGAATTGCTTGAATGCGCCCAAATCGTAGTCCTCACTAGTGCTGCCTAAAAAAATGAAGCAGAAAGAGAAAAATGGGTTAAAGTAAGACAATAAGGAAAGAAGTTCAGAGCGTTACAAAACATTAAAATAAAAAAATCCTTTGGAAGGACATGTCTGTGTTCTATACCACAGTATCAATTATTAGATCTTTAGTGAATATTGTCTACGAGGCTTAGCTTCGATTTAAGTAGCATTCAGACCAATGGCATATTTATTGGGCGATCGTTTTCACTTTGTCTTGTGAGAGAAAAAGAAGGCGCGATTCTCACAATGCTAAGCGGAATCCGTGTTGAAAATTGCGGAGCCTTTAACAGAAATTTATATGAAAATTGAAACAAACCCCGAAAGTTTGTTGTAGAACACTAGAACTGCTTTTTCGAAACTCATTAACCAATTTGTAAAATCCTACAAAGCACGTAAATTTTCCACTTTGGAAAAAACTAAACATTTGGCAAAAATTTTAGATTTTTTTAGCTTGATATGGATGACCATAGAAGAACGTTAAAAAAAGAAATTAAAATTAAGGATGAAAGTTGTGAGATATTGAATTGATTTTTGCTTTTCTTTGAATCCACATTTATGGAATACGAGTATCACATTTATGGAATACGAGTATCACATTATTTTAATAAACCCCACGACTTTGCAAGCAATTTATCAAGGAGTCTGGCTATTCGAGTACTGCAATGTCTCATCAATTGATAAACTCTTGCATTGAAGTGACCCTGCCGGGTCTTCTCTCATAACTTTCAGCATTTCGTTGCTTGTATGGCATGTTAAAGCCGCCTTATTGAAACCACAGCTCGGATATATCGACGTTGGAGAGCTTTGATCACAAGAGATAAGGCTTTTTAAGGAGTAGTGGCGAAACAATTTTTGCTCGATTCGAGGTAGCCATAATGACGATGGACCTTACAATGAATTTCGAGTTGAGTATTTATAACTGATTTGGAATACCGATTGTATTTTTAATAATTTCTAAGAAATGGCAACATTGCCTGATTTATAATATCCCGGGCCCCCTTTGTGATTTATAATATCTCTTGTATGCATTTTAAAAGGCCCATAATAACTCTTAACCTTTTATCTGATTTCGATTGAAATATCATCGTTTATTCTCGTGCTCCTTTCATTGGCTTTAACTTTTTGGCATACAACTAAAGGCCTCTTCAGCAAGTTGTATTGGAATAAATAATTAAATCCTTTTTTGTTATATTCATGACAGTCATAAATGCAGTTTAAATAAACACTTAAATTGTTTAGGATTGCAGTTTTAATCACTTTGAAATTTTGCAATCTGTCAGCCCAATGCCTGTGTGGAGACAATTTCCCTAGCATACAAACCTGCTGACTAGTAGGTAAGTCTGTCTAATGGAATCTTAACATGTTGTTTATATTTAGGACCGAGTCCGTCTAATTAAATCTTAACATATTTTTTATATTTGAGACCGATGGATTGACAGCTATCTTAATTCTTTTTGTTTTTTTTTAATCCACAAAGCACCTCGTATATTTTAGAGACTGCAGCGCTTTATTAGGCCTAACATCTTGAAATAAATTATACACTTGAAGAAAAAGCCACACTAAAATGGTGCATAGATTGAAACTCTGGGGAATAATTTAACACTCGTAACGTCAGCTAGATAATAAAGGTAAAAAACCGCTGCTAAAAACTTCGAAATGTTCCTTTCCAGCTTTGTACCCGAGCGGACTGTGTGATACTGGAGCACCCTGCGATTCAGTGGACTTGTAGCTCCTTAAATTACCAATAAGGAAACTTCTATTGTGAAATTGCTATGTTGTGTTCAGTTTAGCTGAGGTTAATACACGGAGAGGGTAAGGCTCAAAACCCGACTGGGTTGTTCAATTTGTTAAAATTGAAAACCGAAGTATATTTTTGGGTACAAAAACTAGTGCGTATAACTGGGGGATCCCCGTTTCTCTATCACTTACAGCAGAGAAGCATCGAAATAGTCTTAAGACTTTTTTGGCACAAAATCCAGTTTTTCTAATTATAATTTAATTTCCTTAAGGTCAAATTGACGTGTCATTTCAAACTTCAAATACATGAGTAGAATTGGAACAAATTGAGCAATTGATTATATACTGATTAAAACGGATACAATAATTTTTACCTAAGCAAATATGCTAACAACACTGACAACAAACTGGCGCTATCTAGCATTAAGTTGACAATGAAATTAATAAGAAAATTGGCATTATCTTATGGATGTCACTTAAATTTGTGTGTTTCTTCAATTTAGCCTAAAGTGTCTTCATATGACAAACTGAAAGTTTATTTTATTTTTTTGTTCGAGTGGTATCTTTGAATAGATTGAAATGAATTCAAACAGTCTTTTCCTGAGGAGGTACCATGCCTTGTTGTATCAGTGATTGACACGTTTTAAGTTCAAGTGACAGACAAGGGAAGAGCCATACAGTTTAGCTGACAACACTTTTTGTCTATAATCATTTATTAGAAATTTTATTCAGACGTTACGTTAGCTATCTTTTAAGAGATACTTGCTTTTGAAAACTTCGTTGTTTTATTTTCTTCTTTGTTGGAATTTCAACTTGAACACCAAGTCTTGAATAAATAGCACACTTTTGTTTCTTCGAGGATATTAAAACAAGAAAAGGACTTGTTTACCAAAAAACACACAATGCCTCTCTCAATATCTAGTTCTCTGTAATTAGGCGCTAAATAACACATGTTTTGTTTGCTTGTTTATGTTATTTTAAAGGATCGTTTGTTGTGCTCAGTATTCCAGGATTGTGTAACAGCGTTTAGTGGTTTACCGCTTTCTCAAAGGTTTAACAAATGCCCGCCGTTTGCTTTGCGGCATAGTGTGAAGATCTTTTCGGTTCTGTGTTTTTCAATTGTTTACCTTTAATGTTGGTTTGCCACAAATTTTAATGTGGCCTAATTTTACTATTAAACGATTTTCAAGATAACCACTTGCTATCAAGATTACAACTTGTTGTTGGTGTTATGCCAGCAACAACTACTTGAATGTGTTGTTGTATAAATATTGAAAAAGGATTTCAGAGATAACATTTAGTTTAAGATACTTGAAGAATACTCAATCGCTTAACTCAAAATGTATTTGAGCAGCTAATACTCTTCCTTTAGATAATATTACAAACGTAGATTTTCGTTAACCATTTTCGATGTAAATGAAAAACTCTAATTTCAAAATGAAAACTTAAAATTGTTTTACTAAAAAAGGACTATTTTCGAGTTATGATTTTTTTTGGCAGAATTAAGGACAATTTAACAACTTTTAAACCTGCTCCATTACCTATTACCTATAGTCAGCAATAGTAATTTCAAATGTTATCTACAATACGAGTACAAGTTGACTTCCCTAGAAGAAACTTGTATTGTAGAACTACTCGCATTTTTTCTACATTACAAGTTGACTTGCCTAGAAGCAACTATTTTCCATTGCTTTTGGCTTAAATTGAAACTTGCGAAAATAATTTTCATTCCCTTATAATCTTCTTCATGTTCTATATTCAAATAAATCCTCCTCAGGTTCCCTCACATATTTCAACTTAAGCTAATCAAACATCTTTGACTGAAATTAATTTATACCCTGTGGTTTCTATCAAGAACACGTTGCTATCGTGTTATTTTTGTTTTTCATCAAATGTGCTCGAATATAAAATGTTTAAAATTAATATTGCACTATTTTTTTTGCTACGGACCCTTATCGCTAGAAATGATTCATTTTACGTTCACCGTTCAAATGCCCAGATGTTGTGGGTTTTCCAACATACATCTTGACGATGTTGCGGTTAACGTTTGGTCTAAAATAGACCTTAAGGTATACATACTCGTATGTGGTCTCTTCACAAATTGCATAAGAGTCTAAGCAAATTTGCGCATTTTTGCTGGATTTGTGGTTGTTTGCAAAAACACTACAGCTTCTTTAGAATTCCAGAGTCGAGCAATTATTTGCTAAGGCCGACGGCAATTTGTGATAATTGCCTGTTAGTTTATTGTTTAGCTATTGGGTTTGTTAATTGATAAAATAATGTCAAGTGGAAAAACACGTTCAGTTATTGAGGCATAAACATCTACTACGAGTATAACTCATAACTCTTCTCCATACCGTCTACCCTTTCAATCTAACCTAACATAGGTCAACGAAAGGTCAACTATCATGTTCCAATACCTTCCACCGTGTTAATCAACTGATATGTTAATTCCTGTTTCGAAAGATGTGTAGATCGATGATGCTGTCAGACTAGATTTTTTACAAAACTGAATTTTTCTCCAGTGGCAATAAACTACAATGCGAGTTATTCCTATAAAAGTGAAAAATAATCAACCAAAAAAGTTTCCTTTCATTAAAGATGATATTTTTCCCAAAATTGTTTTTAAACGCTTAAGAAAACACTTAGAATAGGTATTTTACTAGGTCATGTGGGTTTAGCTCTTCTCAGTTAATTCTTAAGGTCGCAAAATTTAGGTCGAACGGATAGGAATCGAAATGGTTAGAAATCTAGACACATATTCTGCAGCAATATCGCTTAATCTAGAGCTAGAGCATATCGAATAGCTAATGTTTCAGTTATTTATAGGTTTACACCGTCTTATTTTACCAGCGGCAGTTTACCTCGAAGTAACTGTGAAGATTCTAGTATAAAATTTTAGTTAATTTTACTCATCAAACATTACTCTTTAAATACTCTTCAAAAAACATTTCGCAAATTTTCAAAAAAAACAATGGAACTAATCTTCAACAAACCAATGAAGAAGGCTTTAAACTGTAGGTCTTACTTTGTGAAAATAGACCAAACACTTCTTGTTAAATTAAGAAAAGTTTCCCGTGTGGTCCTTAAGGGAATGTAGAGGGATATTTCGAAAAGCAACTTAAGCACTTTAACCGAATATTGCATAATTTATGAAATTAAACGTTAGTATAGAGTATTATTTCGCCGGTAACTGGCGATAACTTTTACGAAATTAAAATGATTTTTTGTCATAAATAATTGAAAGATGTGACTATGACGGACGATACAGGCGATGCATAATGACAGATTTGCTTTCCTGCCTGCTTAGTCGGAGACATAAACCATACATATTTGGACATAGTAATTACGAGGTGGACAAGCCGTCGGCTGTTCTTATGCAGATTTGAATTGGCGTTTGTTGTATGATAACGATTTGCTTTGCCACAGCCTTTCAATACTTCAAGATGTTAGTTAAATTTGATTATTAAATATTTTGTCAAGAAACCAGACATGCAAAAATGAATTTAGTTTAGTTTATTTCAATAGACGAATTCTTTTAAGAAGTCAACAAATACTTGACGAAACGTCGGGAAGAAGAAAATTAAAAGGAATTTTTATTTACAACAACTTAGGTCTAAATAGCTAAAAAAAAAACTCAACAAAAAGAATATATGCTACTTGTGGAATCTGCAATAAATATTACTATCAATGGGTGTGCAGATATAATGGAAAAGTTAACCGTTTGCTCCTTAACGCAATATTGAGTTAAAACAATAACAGTCTTTTTAAAATTAAAATTTACCGAGGGAAAATGAAAAACTTTTCCTTGCTGAAGGACCAATTTTAAACAAAAACACGTAATTCCTATACATTTGAATTAATCTCAGATTAAGGGACTCGCTTAAATTTAGAAATGCCATTTATATAGCAAAAATATGATTCTATCATAATGCTTTTATGCTGTCCCTGTCAAAGATGCTGAAAATATGCTTTTTAATAAAAAATGTTCTGTTGGAGGAATTTTTTAGCAGTTTGATTTGAAAGAATAAAAATCTCCTCTAAGTCGGTCTTTACACTTTATTTTTTAAATATCGCTCGAATCCTTTTCTTTTCTACTTATATTGTGCCCTTTAAATGGATCGATCACAACATTATATTCGTTTTTCCTGAACAATCCGCATAAGTCTGCTTTTCGCCAAATCTCAGATAATAGGCGTGTTCTATTTGTACTCGCTTATTAAACGACTAAGTGGCCGCTAAGGCGATAACTTCAACACTTTACAAGAATTTTTTGAAATTTCTTTGTTTACAAGAACTGGTCGGCTTAATGCTATTTGAAGCATTCGATTTGAAAATTTTTAATTTGTAGAAAAATAGTTATTCAATAAGCGAGTAATAACCGTGCTCGCTTAAATTCGCTAAATGTTATTCTTGAATAACTTTCTTCGTAAAAATTTTAATAATTTAAAACAAACAGGGTTTATAGAAAATTGTCTATAGTTTGTTTCCTGATCTACAAAAAATCATTTTTTAATTTATTTTACAAAATGTTTAATAATTTAAAACAAGCGGGATTTAAAGCAAATTGTCTATGATTTCCTGTAAATAAAATAATTTTTTAATTTATTTTACAATTGATTTATCGCGTTAACGACCAAATAAACGAGTTTTCATTCAAGCACGGCAAATATTTTGATCTAACTTCTTCTAGAAAGTCACACGCCATAAAAGTTCGTATTGGAAAATTCGTTTTGTAAAATTAATATTTTTTTTTAAGCTCAACTAAGCAAAATATTATGATCTTTTAAGATTAGCATACAAAATATATTTATTCTTTTATTACACAACTTGAAAAATCTGTCTTCTGGCGTAGCACTAACATTTCGGATGTTTTTTTTAAGAAAATCTAGCTTCATTTGAGATAATATTAAAATTTCTAATTTTCAAAATGTAAGGCAAAAAAACAAAAATCCTCCTCTACACATACCTGAGACAGCATATCGATCGAAAATCATTTTGAGTTTTTCTTTGATTAATCCAATTCCAACAGATTGTTATAACTTTTGTTGTGAAAACTTTTCAATTAAAATTAAGATAAAGTAATATTTTGATTCTTTGGCACTTCAATTACACTTAATTAACTACGCACACACATTGAATAGCTTGTTTGGGTTTAATCCTTTTCTTTGGTTTAGCCTTTTGCAATTATATTTGCTTTTCAATTCCAATTCTATTCGTTTTAATTAACAAATTCTTTTATATGATTGTATCACAATTTATATTTTTTGCTTCAAAAATCTATTCTTATTTTTGTTTTTTTTCTGTATTTATTTATTTTATTTCTGTTTCACTGGCGGTGGCATATAATCGAGTTGTAAAATAGTATTTAAACGAGATAAAGCTCGTCCGTTTTACGTCAAAATTACAAACGGAACTGAATGAATAGACCGAATAAACCGCAATGATGAGAAGAATGAAAAAATTGCACGCGCACACACACATACACGGTGTAGATGGGAATAGATTCATTCATTGAAAGTATCCCACACAGCAAAGATATTCTTGAAGATGTGAACGACGACGATGATGCTCAAAGCTCGTTTCTCGTTTAGCGTAATGTCTCCTCTCGCCTGGAATTCGATTCGTTGTGAAAGTCAATGGTTGGTGGTTAAGGCACACACACCGACTGCCAGACTGACTGGCTGGCTGTTCGTTTTCGTTGGTTACAGATTTTTACAGATGCGTACCGAGCGCGACGTCGTCGTCGGTTGGTGTTTTGAATGTGATGACGTCGCAACAGAGAATGAAATGCTATTGCGAAATGAAGATGTTCGTTCGGTGGCGTTGCGTCCGTTCTGCTTTGGTATTCTGTTTGTTGTGCGTTGTCCTACGATATCTGTGTATCTGAGATGATGACGACGACGACGGGGATGAGTAGAATCTCCTGCCTCTAACATATAAACAAACACAATGATTTTGAGTCACTTCCAATAGCAGCCAGCACACGGTACACGGTGGTGGTTTACTCTATGAATGTGTGCATGGATGGATGGACGGATGGTCGGTTGGTTGGTTGGATGGTAACATCCAAGTGAGGACGATGAGTCTCATCATCGTTTGTGTTGAGAGGAGGGTAGCAAGGATATCTAACAAACACACACACATACATACATATACAGACTCATACAGATGGGATGTTTTCACAACTATCTGCTGCTCTTAGTTACTCAAATGAATCCATGGTACACAGACACATACACACAGCCACACACACACGCGCGCGCTCTTGTGGAGATTGAAGAACACACTCACAGTAGGGGTTGAAACATTCATTGTGCCCTGTTCCCGGATTGCTGTGTTTCGCTTGTCGTTATTGCCGATAAGGACTCGCTGTTGTTGTTTGTGTTAAAATGAACATCTATGCTCATAATTTTCAGTATTCAAACACCAACAAGAGCCACAACAACGACGACAACAACAGAAATTCTGATTTGATAGTTGGATTGTGAACCCAGAGTTGGTGCTCTGTCTCTGTGTGCGAGTGTATAAGTGTATGTTTGTGTGTATCGCAATATCTGTTCGTTTGTTATTCACAGCCCACCAACACGAACTGAGCAAAGCAGGAGCGGCAGGACAATGGAGCCACAGTCGCGTTTAGTCCTATTGTCCAAAGAGACGCGCCAAGCCGATCTGAGCTGAGCTGCGATTTGTGTTTGCCCTAATGATGTTGTCGTCACAATGCAACATGTAGTGAGTCGCGGGTAACCCCGGTGCGAATTTTCAATTAAATTAATGTTCACTTTATTTTTCCCGTGCGGTCCGGTTTTGCCGCCGCGTTCGTTGTGTGGTGATCTCTTTGGTTAAGTGGAAAGTTTAAAACTAACTGCCGCTAACGATGGATGCCTCTGTCGGGCCACTGCTGCTGCTGCTGCTTTGGCCGGGCTCCTACACGTTGTGTGTCGTCGTCCCATTCGTTTCGGTTAGACCAAAACATACAGAGATTATATTAAAAAAAGATACATAACTTTATTTCAATTCCACCAACCTCAAAAGCAAAGCCAACAACAACAAACCCCCAGCACCATCGTCACCACCAGCAACATTTCAGGCCAGAGTCCCATAGCCAACCCCCCGACACACAACCCCCAACCCCCCAGAGCTGAGGGATACCACATGTTTATGCACAAGTGTATATATATGTGTGTGTGTGTGTGTGTAAAACCTCAGCCAGACATTGTCGACTGGGCGCATTTGGGAATTTCTGTTTCGCTTCGTTTTATTTTATTTCATTTTATTTCAATATGCTTTTGCGCCGTCTTTTTTTTTGCTTTTTTTGCTCTCAAATCTATGTCACATTTACGGCGTCGACGGTGGCGAAGACCCCTAAGGTTTGTGTGTTATCTGCATCAGAATACTGGGGGGAAAAAACCAACAACACACTCACGACAGCCAACAACATTACATTCACATGCACACATACACATATGGCTATGCGATGGCATAATTCTGCTATTGCGCCTCCTCCCCCTACCCCACCCACAAGCAGAAGGAAGGAGGCGTATGTAACAGCCATAAAACCACAGAAGCATACAAACGTACACAGACGTTTCATAGCCACCATGTTTATCGCATATGATTTCATGTGTTATTTTAAGTTTTCTTAAACCATTTGACTCACTCATCTCTCTGCCCATACTCACATACACATACCAGCACAGCCACCACTTACTCACGGCTCACGACTACTTCGGCTGCTGTTGCTGCTGCTGCTGTGTGAGTGCCTAAGTGCCTGAGGGTAGGCAACATTCGCTCATCCATTTCTTATTGGAATTCTATTCTAGTTGGTACTTCTTCTTCTTAGCTCTCGTCTGATCCTTTAAATGTACTACCATACACAGACACAAGCACACACATGTATATAGATATGTATTTGTTTAAAAGAAGAAGAGGATGTTAATAAAAATGGCCGGCTTTGAAGGACGAGCGAGTCTTTAAATTATTTATACATTATGTATGTATCACATAGACACACACACGCACACACACTTCGACAGACTTTCGTAATTGAATTGTATTCAATTCAACCTTGTTGCCACCCTCGCCATTACCCCTCGGGCTGTCTTTGAAGTTTTATGTCTGTATTTGCCGAGTGGCAACAAAAACAACAGGGGCAACCAAATCGCACAAGGTTTTTGTGTGGTTTGGAAAAACACAAACAAAAAAACACCAACAACGGCCAAAGAAGGGGAAGCAGCATCAGAACTTTAAGTTTTTGTTGTTGTTCTTGCTGTGGCAAAAGTTTGTTATTGTGTTGTTCCAGGATCTAACGTTGTTTTTCCATTCTTTTTTTTTTGTATCCAATCAAAGTATTTTTTAGATAATCGTTTGAAAAGTTTTCTATTGAAAGCAAAACGATTTGTTTCATTCGATCAATAACACTAAACGACTAAAGGGGACTTTTTGGCGTTTGGTAATTAGGTTTCGATTCTGTTTTAGAAGCTATTGTTTTCAAGAAATCACAGCGGAAAAATTTATTATCCCGTATACATTTAGCTTAACCGAATTTTGTGATATTTACTTTAAATATTTGTGGGTTTATTTACTTAACTTTAATCCAGAAATAATTTAGTTTAATCGATTTTTGTGATATTTACTATTAATATTTGTATAATGTATTGTGGGTTTATTTACTAAGCTGTAATTTGGAAAATATTAATTAAAATTTTTAAATTCCAGTTCAAATTCAGAAATTCTTTTTGAAATTCACAACTTACATTTGAAATTCCGAAAACATCAAGTGTTTTTCAAAAAATACCATATAAAATTCAAATAGCATATTCCATTTAGAATTTAAACGACATATTTTGAGATTCAGACATAAAAGATTCACATTGAACTTCTGAATATTCCATTTCAAGTTTAGAAAATATTCCATTTGAAGTTCGGAATACCGCAATGATATTAAAATGACTTCAATTGAAATACTAAAGACTTTAATTTAAAGTTAGAATGTGTTATTTAAAATTCAGAAAAATACTCCATTTGAAATTTATGAAAAAGACATTTATTGAAATTCTTAAAAAATATCAATTCAAATTCAGAATATTCCATGTAAAATTAAAAGACTTTCAGAAATCAGAATTAAAATTCAAAAGTCGTCACTTCATTCATTCAGAATATTCCACTTGAATCTCAAAAGGCTCGGATACATATTTAAAAAGTATAATTTTAAATTCGAAATACGATCACAAATTAGAACTTCCAGAAATTAGAACCAGCATTTTGATGCATTGAAAATTCGGAAATTAGAACAAATAAAGACTAAAAACAAACAACTAACTAACTATGATAAGATACATTGCCACCGCATTCCAGCAGTTGGATAATAACATTTTCCTTTACTTCAATAAATTATTTTAATTTTGAAACATTTATGTGATATAATTTGACTGAAATGTTATTGAAGTTTTCAATTTTCATAATAAGATACTCAAAGTTGGATAAAAATAGTGTATTTGCCTTATTTTTGTAAAAATAAAAAACGTCAAATAATTAGAACTTTTCGGAAATTAGACCACCCGAAAAACAAAGTGGTTCTTTTTTGTGAGCGTCTACTGTATTACATTTCAAATTTTAAAGCTTCAATTTGAAATTCAGAATATTTCATTTGAAATTCAGAAAAAGTTCCATTTGAAATTAAGAAATAGAAATTGGAGTCCACAGGTCATCATATAAAATTCTTAATATTTCATTTTAAATTCAAAAGACACCTTTTGATATAAAAAATAAAAGCCGTTTAAAAGTTAGAATATTCCATTCAAAAAGAATCGACACAACTGCACTTTTGAAAAAATACCTTTTTGATTTTAATGAAGATTAACACATATCTTCTCCTCCTTGTTTTCATTCATATGACGCCTGATTTGTGTTTAGGTAGGGCTAGGTTCGAATCTTACAGAATCTCAAATTTGACCCAGCCGTGAATTTTTCAGAAAAGATAGCTATGTTAGAGATCAGATATATTGGAAACTCGACACTAGTAATAAACTAATAAGGTGCCGCCTAAATGGTATTGCGTTATAAAAAGTTTAATTACTTAAGTGTTTCTATAACTTCTGAACCCATGGCGAACCCATTTTGAAATTTTCCCAACTACTAGAACAAAATAATTCAAATTTGTAAAAAAAAAATAAGGACAAAGAGGAACCGTTTTTGAATGTCGAAAAAGGCTATTCAAATTTTTACATTATCGTACATAATCGTTATTAATGCTGTAAGATTTAAACCAATCAATAACTAGGCATAATTGAGATGTCATAGGACGGACATCAACAAGAAGAATATATGTATGTGCAAATTTTCATCAAATTCCAATATGTTCAAAGTCCAGACTGTGTCAAAAATATTTTGAATCACCCAAATGCCTTTTAAAAAAGTTTATCAAAACTTCTATTGATGAATTTTGAATTTTAAATCAAATTCCTAATTTTTACCAAGTTCTAATATCTTCAAAACTCCGGTTGTGTCAAAAATATTGGGAATCACCCAAATGCCTTTTAATTTTAAAATGAAATGAACTGAACATCAATTAATCACTTTTGATTTTTAAATGGAGTTTTCTGAATTTCAAATGGAATAATCTGCTTTTCCTGTGATGTTTTCTTAATTGTTATTGATATCTTTTGAATTGTAAATGCAATATTGTGAATATCGAAATATCCGACAAAAGCACTGTATAGTGGCTTGCAGTGTTGTAGTTTGTAGTCTAACAAACCCCGGTTCAACTCCTGGTAAAAACCTCTACATTTTAACAAACTGATTATTATACGAGGTCATCTGTTGACCATACAGATAACAAATGTTGACAATAGGATTGATACAGATTACTTTCTTCTTCACAGAAAACCGAGAAACGTAAATTCCGTTGCTTAGCCTGCAGGCCTCAGCACTGAAGCCATTAGATTTAATTTTTTGGATGTTTTAGGCAGAAAACTGTTAAAGTTGCTAAATTTAGAACAAATTTAGAATATTGTTAGGAGCAGCACGAAGAAAAAAGTATGATTGGTGTGACAGTATTTGTAGAGCATCATACTATTGTTGGGTATATGGTTGTGGCACAACAATATTGTGATCCTCACAACAATAGTTTGATTCACACATAGCCATACTTCAATCCTCACAAATGTACTTAGTAGGGACATAAATACTGCTACACACGTTTTATGCTGTATAAAAGTAAAATAAAAAGTACTGAATGTTTTTGGACCAAATATTTTTTAATATATTGTATATTGTATCCAAAAAGAATTTACTTATTCGAAATGTCCGCCTTTTGCCTTAACACGCCAATAGTTGCACGAACCTCGTCCATTGGAAAATTGGGCACAGCTCGAACCAAAGCAGTCTTAAGAGATGTAATATTGGGGTATCTTTTGTGTCTTTTTGTCCACATTTTGTAATCCATCGGGCTCAAATCTAGACTGCCTGAGGGCCATTCTTCAGAGGAAATGAACGCTGGCAAATTGTTTCGAAGCCAGGCCTGGGATGTTTTAGCGTTATGGGCCGGCGCAGAATCCTGCTGGCAAGTTCATGGCTGGTTTTGGAACAGAGAATTGTTAAGAGGCTTCACAACAGCTTCCAAACGGTTTTGACTCCTTGTTCGCAGAAATAAAGGTCAGTGGCCCCATCGTAAGAGACACCCCACCAAACCATGACTGAAGCTGAGTGATGACCCTTTTCCACCCTTGGGATTAGTTCAGATGCTTCCTTAAATGACCGCGCATACACTATCATTTTGCTTGTTAAATTTTTTCTGAACTGTAAATTTTTTCATCGGCGAACAAAATTTTTCTGTGCAAGTTACCAGCTTCACCAGAAGTCTTTTGCATTTTTCAATCTTATTTTTTTAAAGCTGCAGTCAATAAATGTCCGGACGTCGTTTGAATGCCCCAAGTTTATTTTAATGATTCGACTCATGGACTTTTGCGTGATATTCATCTCACGGGCCATGATTTTTTGTTTTCGGAGCATATGACATTAACGGGGTATGTTCAGTTTTACTGTTGAAATGGGTGTGTTGAATGTCGTAACAGCATTTATGTCCCTACTAAGTATAAATTGCATATTATAAATTACAGTTCAAAAAAGTTGAGAATAAAGACTTTAAAAAAGCTACAACTTCCTTACCATACCAACTATACTACGCAATATAATGCAATCATATTTCTAAAATTGATTTCTTCGGCTGTTTTTTTCGGAATCATCATTTTGTCCGGGACTATGCGGTTCAACTTCAGTATAAAGATATCACTATCTTAATTATTTAAATTCAGCGAATTGGTCCAAGCACTTTGATCTTGTGCGCGAGACCTCTACTGGTATATAAGTATACCAAGATTGCGAAGGTTTGACCGACTTTCCACAGGTTCAAGATTTGCTCATCCATCCGCACAACATGTCCCAACCAGCGCAAATGTTTTTAGGTTTATGCGCGCTTCTCAATCGATGATGCATATAGCACATATAGCCCACTATTCATTCGTCGACGATATTCAAGATATAACATCAAGACATAAGCATATTTCCAAATTTGAATTTTGGTAATGAAAAAGATATTTTTCAAGATAATTTAAGATCAGATTTTCTCATAATTGATTCAGTCAAATTTCAAACAGTTTTCGGTATGATAAAGCCAGCATTAATTAAGATCAATCAGAGAATTAATGGATTTTGACAAATACCAAATAAGAACTTCCTTGAAGCGTGATATGTATTATTGGGAACATCTTCAGAGATTTCGAAATCGTAACAATGAAAACAGTTACATGCCTTTGTCCAATAAAAATATGTTTATCGCAAACATTTTATACTTACAGGTAATAAAAATGTTGTAAATATCTTTAAATTGAATATAAAATTACCAAAATTCAAAACGAAAATATGGGTGTTGAAACAATTTAAATATAGGCAATGCTACAAACGTTTGGTTTTTAAAAAAATAATAACATATGATTGCCAGTTTTAAAAATCTAAATACGGTAGTCGGAACAGTTTTATAAGAGTAATTACAGAAGTATAATTACCAAACGACTAATGTAGAGTTTCTGAAATGGAATTTCATTGCCTTATGCCTCTATAAATTGGATCCAAATTTTACTGAGTAAAAATAAATATACGAATATGAAGGCATTATAATATGGTTGTGAGGATCTACATATGTTTGTAGAGATAATAATATCGTTAAAGATCATAATATCGTTATCTGGTTAGAATTTCAAACATCCCTACTAGGTGACAGGCTAAATAAATGTTGTTTTTGTTCTCCTTGGGGGACGTGTAATGTTTTTAGGAAAACAAAACATTTTTTATCCGTGGGTCTCTACCCCGAAAATGAAGGTTGCTTTACGAGTAAGAGAATCATCTCTAAAAGCTTCATTTTAAAATGCATTAGCAGTTCGGAGCCGGCATTTCACAGAAGGTATAAACTTTGTCGTTAACAGCTCATTGGTTTATAAGATGTTTCCCATTTGTTCCTTAATGCAATGCTGAGAGAATAAATTATTCAGTATAAAAAAGATTGGGCAATGTTGATAAACCTAGAAAACAAATAAAGCAATTGGCATTCAAAATACTTCGGGTTATGGTCGAAATATCGCCAAAAAGGAGTATATATTGCTTTGCAGTATAACAAATCCCGGTTTAAATCCTGATAAAACATCTATAATTTTACAAAATTATTATTATACGAGGTTTGTCATATTTTTACAAATAACAAATGTTGACAATGATATTGGTACAGATTACTAAAAGAGTGAGAAGAGAAAATCGAGAAACGTTGATGCCATTGCTCAGCAACAAAAAAAGTTAAAGCTTTGCAGATCATTCACGAAGAAAAAAAATATGGTTGGGATAACAATATTCGAAAGGCATCATATTATTTTTTGGTATGTAGTTGTGGCACAACAATATTTGATGCTCACAAAAAACATAGGATTCACTACACCCATATTATGATTCTATCAACCATAATATGATTCACCCTCAACCAATATTATGATCCCCACAACCATAGTATGTTTCACATACAACCATAGTATGGTGCACACAACCATATTGTGATTCACACGTAACCATATTATGATCCCTACAACCATACAATGATACCCAAAATTATTTTTTAGGTTGGAGTTATGTGGTCAACCATAGAAATATTTATTAAGTAAATTATTTAAAAACACATTAAATTCAAAAAAAATAGATGTGATTTATTTAACAGTTCAAAAATGCGTAAGCGTTTCATTTATTGAAAATATTTTAGTTAACCAAATCCAAAGCAGTTTGTTTAAAAAATTGTAATTGTAAAAAGTACTATTATTGCATTAGATCCGTAACAATAACATTGTTCTAAAATTCAATATTTTAATTAGGAAAAATTACATCCTACAGTATGATTGCGATAATCATTTTATTGTTAGCATAAAACCTTAAATACAACACTTATGACGCACCAACCATATTTATGTAATTGCAACAACTATATTTTCATTTTAAATTTGCCCATAATACTTTTGTTACATTTCAACAATATTAATATTGCCGCTTTCATACTATTGTCAATATGAATTTTAAAAAACAATACTATGGCTGCGACGAACATACTTCTATTGCAGAGAACATATAATTTTTTCCGTGACCATATAGTAACCATATTTTTTCTCTGGGTTTGTAGAATTAAAACTTCGAACGCCTATATTTGCTTACAAAAACAATATCATTGCGATTTAAACTACTAGAAGAGCCAAGAGCGAATAATTAAACCAAGGCTTCGCTCAATGTCAATTCAGAAATATTATCTTGACAATATCATCGGCTCTTTATCATTCAGATTACGTAATATGAAATGAGATTCTACTTTTTTACAGGACACAAATCTCCATATGTGACGCGCAAAATAGTAAGGGACCTAAGGGTAAAAACCAGTTTTGTTCAGGAGAGCCATTTTAAAGATTTAAATACGTGTATCTTTGGTGTACCATTCACTTTCATAAAACGCGCATATCTCTGGCAGGGAACACTTTTGGGGCATGGGATCGGTCTCATTCGATGCTCAGATGTTGTCCACATCAAAAAAAAGGAAAATTGATTTTTTACCCTTAGGCCCCTTTCTCTATGCGCTGTCACATATTCGAAAAAACACATTTTTCGAAGCCCTAGGCCTAAATGTAGTTGAATTGTAGAATACATGTTATATTCGATTGCGTGAAACAATTTTTTAATAATTGGGCATGTCGAAATTCGGCCCACCTAAAGCTTTTATACTGTCCATCATGGATTTCGTTACAGTATGGTACTGGAAGTATTGGGGGTTATGATTTTGGTGGTCCCAAATCTGGTCCCAACGGACCAAATCTGGTGGACTAATCCCTCGCTGGTAAATCCCATTTCAACCAAATAGTAAATTTATGTCATATTCTGATTCAAATAACTAAATGGCTGAAGAGGCAGATTTTCAGGGTTCTAAGTTGGCCCAGACCATATTAGCTATTTGGTTTTTTTCTGTTTTTAAAACTGAGAACGTCCATGTGGCAATTAGTAAAGACCACATTGCCTAGCCCAAGATCACACTAAAAACGCAAATCAAAAGTCCTGTGAGTATTCGAAATGCTACTGTCTCATTTTAATAAACATTTTTTCAGAAAATTAAACGATTTAGTTGTATTTCAATACATTCTATAATTCCACATCCAGAGCATATGTAAAGGACAAATTAAAAATGGTTCCAAATTCTAGGAAATAAAATTCACAAAAATGTTGCTAAAAATACTGGGAGGAGCGTATCACGATTACAGGATTAATTTGGGGCGGGCTCGTCCTCTTATGTATTATAAACAGAATACCCAGTGGTATAAGGGACTACCTCCGACCCTGTAAATTCCCTAGTCCCTGAAGAACCACCGCTACCGCGCCATAATCCACTTCCCATGCATTTACCTGGTGAATTTAACATGGGCTTGTCCTACGAAGGGGGCGATTGACCCGTCTCTGCATAACCTTTAGCCACCACTAGGGTGCCCACTATTATCCATACCTTACACCACCGGCAAAAGACTGAAGGCGGTGGTAGTCCATACTATGTAGTACAAGAGCTACCTACATAATAGCATTCCCTACACTACCACTATAAGACGAACGGCCGTGCTAGTCCCTATTACGTAGTTCAATACTAGCTACAATATTTAACACACCATTTTACTTAATATAATAATTGAAAAACTGTTACTTAACAATTTTATTTGATATTTATTTATTTGAGAATTATAAAAGTAACTTTACTAAACTTAACGAATTCAGTTGTCTCTAAGAACTATTAAAATAAGGAATGTTACGAAAATTAAAAATATAGGCAGTTAATCTGTTTTGGATTCCGATTGTGATTTTCTCGCCCCATCAGTCTTGAAATGACGCTTTTTTTTGTAATTGTATTGCCTTCCGCAATTCATCTTCAGGGTTTTCACTCCCATTCATCCGTATACACTCTGAAAAAAATGTTAGTTATTTTATTCAAATGTTAGTTATTAACATTAAGTTTTTTTAATATTACCTAAAAGCACGTCGCGATAATTCTTTAAAACCTTTAGTGGTTTTCTGCCCTGGACGCCATCGACGTTATATTCTTAAGTTACCTCAACCGATAAAATGTTTTGCAGGTATTTCCATTGGGAAAATGAGAGATTTCATGACGTCTATCTGAAAAATTTTAAAAACATTATTAGAACAAACATACTTATACTTACCAATTTTTAACAACTCAATTCCGCTGAAGTTCACACACTGAATTCATAGACACGACTGATGTACAACTACACGGCGACATGTACAACTACACGGCGATCATCGTGTTTTATTGATATTTGCAACGGGATCTTTTTTAGGAATTTTGTGTTTTTTCTATTACAACGAAGGCACTTCATACGAAAAAAACCGGTTGTCTGAGTTACTCAGGGGTAGGGAATTAGGTGGCGAATGGTGACATAAGCACAAGTAAGAGATAAGTGTCTAAGAAAAGAGGTAGGTAATTTGGGTATGTCACAACGGTAGCAACAAGTGGCAATAGTGGCAAAGTGCTAGCCACTTCGTCTGTCATTAGTGGCGATAGCTTTTTGTTATACCACTGGGTAGATACACCAACACACGTACACACACTCATACTCATGGATGCGCATATACACAAATACAATGTCTATGCGGCTCGCTTACACACACACTCGCATACAAAAAGTCACCATTTATCCCAAATACACGATGATGCGACATTGTGAGCAAAAAACCAACAGGGCAAACAATGCGGAGCAGAATTGAAAAGAAAAACAAAGAACAACAAAACAAAATAAAACGAGTGAACAGATCCACTCACACGTACGCACAGAGAAGCTGCTGAGATACCAAAATATGCTCTGCTCAAATACGAAATGATTGCACACAGGCACACACATACCCACTCAGCAGCAGTCGTCTGTGTGAGTGCATGTACAATTGAGTATCTGTATCTGTTTCAACGTATCTCTCTGTGTGTTCGTACGATTGTTGTTGCTGTTGCTGCTCATTGTCGTTAAGTTGTTGTTTTTGCTGTTGCTGTAGATACGATTCATGTACTATCTGCTTTAACATATCCACTCGTTGTATCTGGCATCTCATTCTATCTGCAGCATTTGAGACTCTGTCATATATAAAGCAGACATTTATATACACATTCACATCTACACACACACACACACATCAGTGTACACGATGAACATTCCACATTACACAAAACAAACTCTTCTCTACCTCTCCGGCAAGCAATAACAAACAACAACAACAAAAAGAACAGCCGAAAGCGGCGGCCACAGCAGCAGCACAGCTCACAGCAGCCAGCACCTTCGTCAGGAACAGAACCCAATGATAAGTAACAAACATTCATTTACGTAAAGGCAGCACACGAGGACCACCAACAACAACCACAGTGGCAGCAACATCACCAGCAACTACAACAACAACAGAAAGCAGCAAAATAAATGTTGTGACACCAAAAGCAAATACTACGAAATGCTGAACAAACTCTCGTTCATTTGCGGTCGACCGACATTGTGGCTGGCTTCCCCAGGAACGGTGCGTGGTATGGCGTACTCTGGCGCTCTGCCGTGGAATGGTGGATAACTCAATGGCAATGATATGAGCTGATGTTATATGGCAGACAACAAGAGTGCCTTTGCTACCATCCGAGAGTATGGAGGCTTCTTTTCGGAGAGATACGATAGGTTAGGCGGCACTGGTAGGGAGTTGGAGTGGCTGGCTATAGCTACTGCGGCGACTTGGCTTGGCTCAGCAACGAGTATCAGCGAAGAGGCTCAAAATGATGCGGGTTCATTGTATCTGCTCAGTATTACGAACGGATAGTAGCACATGATACGATGAGGAGTTGTGGGAGTCGTTGTTGTTGTCCGTCCTCAAAATGTCCTCATTCCTTCGCTGCCGTAGGGCGACTGCGCATTATCCCTCCGCATCTCGGCTCTTGCTGTTGTTTGTGCTGCCGCCACTGTGTGTGGATTGCATTAAAATGTTGCTAATATGTTGTCGTATCTTTCCGTGTTTCCTCTTTATCTTGGGTTCCATTTTTCAATGACTTCTGATGAAAATAAAATGAACAGCAAACTTTTCGAATGATATCACAATGATGGTGGAGCGGGTGGAGAACAAAATGACGTAAGGCGGAGTGTGGCAGCGGGTAGGATTGCGAACAAATGGCAGATACAAAATGGTAGTTGGGAGACAAACGTAAAACAAAAAAAAATTGTAAAACCGCACGCATGGAAAAGATATGGTTAATATATGGTCACGGCATCTATAGTATTTTTTCTGCAATAAAAGCTTGTTCGTCGCAATCATAGTATTGTTTTTTTGAATTTTGTTGTGACAATAGCATGATTGCGGCAATATTAATAATGTTGAAATGTAGAAATAGTAATATACGAGTAATTGCCAAACACAAAAAAGAAAATATGTTTGTAGCAATCTTATAAATATCGTTAGAGGATCACGAAATGGTTGAGTGTACATACTAGTATAGTTGTGAGATCATTGTATGGTTGCGTATGGATCAGACTATTGTTGTGAGAACCAAAATATTGTTAACCCGGCCACACTTTTAGTTTTCTTTTAATAATAAATAATTTAATTAACCTGTAAAAACAAAGTATAGTTGACTGTAATATGGTTGTAGGGATCATAACGTGGTTTCGTGTGAATCATACTTTAGTTATGGGGATAATACTATGTTTGAGTATGAAACATATTACGGTTCTGATTATTATAATATGGTCGTAGGGATCATATTATGGTTACATGTGGATAATAAAATGGTTGTGGGGATCATAGTATGGTTATGTTTGAATCGTACTATTACTGTGAGGATCTTAATTTTTTTGTGCCACAACCATATACCCAAAAATAGTATGATGCTCTTTGAATATTGTCACCCCAACCATACTTTTTTTCTATGTGCGGGTATAAGGCAATGTCTGACTCAGTTTGGCGTTCAAGTAGTGTGGATTTTTTTGTGGTATTTCGGGTGTATGCTCTATTCTCATCCTTAAAGTCAGTTTATTGCATTCCATATTATCTTCTAGGGATTGATCTCGTTAAAAAATTACTAATTGTATTAAACAGAAAAACATGAGCTGATAATTTAATTTTTTTTAAACGAAATTCTTCGAATTACGATTTAATTTTTATATGCGATAAAGGCATATGGAAATATTTTTTATAACAGACCAACAATTTTTTTATGTTTTTTACATTTTTTTTATTTATTGATCCAAATGAAAGACCTACAAAATTTGTTAATCGTTTCAAAGTTCAATAAACGACTTACGCTGAATGGCTTTTTAAATCAAAATTAATTTTAAGGTAAACAATACTATATGGCATGTGTCTTTTCATGTCATATTTTTGTTTGTCAAAAATTATTGAAAAACTCTGTAACATATGTGACAGCGCATAGAGAAAGGGACCTAAGGGTCAAAAAATAAATTTTCTTTTTTTTTCTTTTTTTGATGTGGACAACATGTGAGCATCGAATGAGACCGATCCCATGCCCCAAAAGTGTCCCCTCCCAGAGATATGCGCGTTCTATGAAAGTGAAGTCGACGTTTCTAAGTGCAAATAGAAAGGGACCTAATCTTTAAAATGGCTCTCCTGCATAAAACTGGTTTTTAACCTAAGGTGTCTTTCTATTTTGCGGGTCACATATGGAAATATTTTTAATAACAGACCAATAATTTTATTTTATGATTTTTATATTTATTTATTATATTCGAAATGAAAGACCTACAAAATGTTTACTTAATCCTACAATTTGTTTTTCGTGTAAAAGATCAATAAACGACTTACGCTGAATTGAATTTTAAATCAAAATTAATTTTAAGGTAAACAATATACGTCATGTGTCTTTTCACGTGATATTTTATTTTAAAGTGCAGGATCAATGACTTCTTTCGAATTTCATCTGGCTTGAGTTGATTTTGAGGCCATCAGTCGATTGCGGCATATTGACTTAGATCTACGACTGCAGAAAATCTTTGCGACCCAAATGAACAGTTTGCGTCACCTTTGCTAAAGAAACCCTTGCTCTCAGATCTATCTTGGAGAATGTACATGGTGGCGTTCGCTGAGTGGCATCGATAACCTTTTCTGCTTGAGTATTATTAATGTTATTTTTACATATTATCCAAGGCTATTACTAAAAATCTGCATCAAACCTCAATTTCTTATAGATGCATTGTTTTAGTTACTGCGAATCTCATGTGGGTTAACTTCCTTACATTTACAGTCATTTGTATGCAATAGCCATTCGTCAACATTTCGCCTCTCGTCAAAAGATGATCTATCGGCTGATATAATTGCACTAATTTGGATCATAGTTTGATTAGTTAGTTAGTTAGTTTTAATCAATCGTGATTTATTGTCAACAGTGAGTGAATAATAAACAATATACTCGTATTCGACCGCGCAAACAATATTGCCGTCCCGGTCTAATTAAAAACCCCGATTTACGAAAAAAAAAGAATGTGTAAGAAATATGTTTGCATGCGAACATATAAATGTTTGGAGCAAACTTATTTTTAACATATTTTTTCCGTGTAGTAATGAGCGATTTCATACAAAATGAGCGATGAATAACTTACCATGGTAATATTAGAGCATATCGACTCATGTTTTTATTAAGCTTTCATATACGGGCCTCCGATTTAGGGCAGCACCGCCCTGAACCCACATTTTAAATCCGATTTTGTTAAAATTAATTCGGTTAACGAATGCAAGAAATTCGTGCTGCCATTGATCGTTTTCGCACAAATTTTACTCTTCTCTATTGAGAACCATTTTCAAGACAATGAAATGTGCCTACCGAAATCATTATTTATCGTCGTTCTCAAATAGTTGGCCTTTGTCCTTCGACTACGTGAAAAATTGTATGCAAGGATCTTGGCTTACGAGCCTATGAAATATAGCTCGTGACGATGAGAAATTTTAATCAAAGAATTATGTTTAGTGATGAAGTTCATTTCTGGTTAAATGGCTACGTCAATAAAACGAATTGCCATATTTGAAGCGAAGACAATCCTCAAGCCAATTACGAATCACCATTACATCTATTAAAATTGATTGTTTAGTGCGGTCTACACGCTGGCGGTATCGTCGGTCCTTATTTCTATTGAAACGAGGAAAAAGCTGCTGTTAAGGTGAATGGCGAGCGCCATGCTGACTTAACTTTTATTTCCACGGATAAATCAGCTAAACATCAATGACATTTGGCTCTAACAAGACGGTGCAACGTGCAAATCGATTAACTGCAAAATCAATTTGGTGACAACATTATTTTTTAAGAAGTGGCCCCTCGTTCCTACGAGTTGACGCTCTGGATTTCTTTTATGGCGCTATGTTAACACATTGTTTTATGCCGACAAACCAGAAACTCTTGAAGCATTGGAAGCCAATGTTCTTCGGTCAATCTGACCGAAAATATATTGTCCGAACACAGAAACAAATTGTTCGGTTCAATTAAAAAACTCAAATACTTAAATAAAAAATTAATTGGGAATACTGTAATAAAAATGAACAGGGATTAAACCGGCTCAAGACCTCTTGCTTCTTTATTTAAATAGAAGACAAGTTTTTAACAAAATGGCAAAGTGACATTGATTTTCGTGGCTGCACACTAATTGATTAAAACTGATTCACATACTAACTAAAATATTCGGTTCAATTAAAAAACTCAAATACTTAAATAAAAAATTAATTGGGAATACTGTAATAAAAATGAACAGGGATTAAACCGGAAGCAAGACCTCTTGCTTCTATATTTAAATAGAAGACAAGTTTTTAACAAATTGGCAAAGTGACATTGATTTTCGTGGCTGCACACTAATTGATTAAAACTGATTCACATACTAACTAAAATATTCGTACATTGAAAATATATCCGATTTCAAGCGATAAACAAATTCACACATTTACAAAAAAAGTTGTAAGCCGTTTATCGAAAATATTTTCGTAATGAGGTTATGAAAAAATCACATATTTACAAAAAAATTGTAAGCCGGCTATAAAAAGTAATTATAAGTACATAGGAGTATCAGGCGATTTAACTCTTCTCTTATTTGTAAAAAAAAATGTAAGCCATCAATTGAAAAAAAAATGTTCGTTATGAAGCGATGAAAAAATTCACATATTTACAAAAAAAGATGTAAAATTTCATTCAGGATCAGTCGAAGAGACTTACAAGCAGAGATGTCTGTAGTTTCGGGGAGCGCTACTTCCAAACACAATACTGTGCAAAAGTGCTATGAGTTTTGTTGTTGTTTCCATTCATTAAATATCATTGCAATAAGCGAATTTTTAATTCAGTGGTTGTGATGTGGTAGTGATAAAATTCTTATATACATTTTTTGGTTGAATTTAAGGGTTGTCTTTTTTTCTGGGTAGTTAAAAATAAATTAATTATCGTCAAAAGTTGTAGCCGCGTGGGACATATGCCGGAAATCATATTTACAAAAAATCCATGAAACTATCAACCAGATTCTTATAAAAAACATCATTCCAACAATACTTCTGGTTGCGTTATCATTTTAAGTTCTCAAGCTGTTAAAAATACACCGTTGATATGCTGAGTGACCTATAACGAAAACAAAGAAAGTGTCTCTACTATTAAAAAGTTTCCTCAAGCTCCTTACTTACGAGTAGTGTCGAAAAAAGAACTTTTATTTTTATGCAGACAATTTTATTTATTTTTATATATCGTCGTGGTTCCCAGCAGTAGGCCTTTGTGTACATTTTTGATTTTGTTTTTTACTGTCGTTTTTAGTAGTACTTTTGGTCATACATATACCCACCAAATCGTTTTTCGATATCTCTATTGAATCAGGATTTAGAAAAAGGCCTATGTGCATTTCTTTATAGAAATTATCACAAAATTTCTGAAGAAGGCCTATATGTTTTTCATCACATAGGGCTTTTCAATTTCCAAATCAATATTTCTAGTTAGCCTTTTATACTTATACTAGCGGAGCCCGGCGTGCGTTGCTACGCCAAAGAAAGTAACACATATGTATATCAAATGTGAAAATAAATTCGTGTAATTTATTGTAATGCTAATGGATACACAATATTTTTGGTCGTACCGTTGGGTGTATAAATGTACAAATTTTTTGGTGTACCAACTCTTGAGCAAGCAACATACAATTGGCCGTGGGAAAAACATGAATGTTGCAAATTCAAACCAGCAACAGTGAGTGATTGCCCTTGTGCTTTATTTATGGTCATCGCGAAGCCAAGAATCAAAGGGAACTGAATCCGCTTAAACTCGAATGGTCAATCATTCGTAATCATCGGTATGCGTGGGATCAGCACATCTTCCGCTTTGAATTTGCCGCTGATTATTGTTGCCTCGATCAAATTTGGTGTCAAATTGTTAATGGTCATCCTGGTTCCGTTGCATAGCTTTGGGGCGTTCAAGTTTCGAATAAGCATCACCGGTGACCCAACTTTCAATGTCAATATATGTGGTGGCATTCCTGGTGGCTCTAGTGAATTAAGAAATTCTGTTGGGTAATTTACAGCTTCTTCCTGATCCATCATTGTGTCGATTGAATGATATTTTTTCGATTCTCCGGGCAATTTCAATTGAATTTGTTCATTTAACTTCTTGACATCATCATTTTTAGGTGCTAAAATTGCACGTTCGCAGAGCCAATCTGAATTTTTGTAGTTGTTGATTAAATTTGGGAATACATTTTCTAAAAGGGCTTGAATATTTGGTAGCATTTGGCAAAAGTTGGGCGAAAATGAAATCTCATATGTTGTGGGATCAGTTGGAATTTTGCCATTTCCGATCTCTAAAAGTTGTTTTGAAAAGGTTTAAAATAATTTTGAAACTGACAACATAGACATAACATAAAAAAATGAACATAAATTTTCATTTTCAATTTGAAATCTGGTTTTAAATAGATCTTTCCCGTTGTCCCGTTGTTTAAATTCACCTTCCCCGTCAGCCTTCTAGATCTAAGAGACAGTATTGCGACGTCCCCTCCGCCCACAAAGCCAAAATCTAAAATCCGATATTAAATTAGTCTTCTCCGACAGCAGTAGTATATAAAAACCAATTGTGAGCCTTCTTGCTCAAAAACAGCTTTGCCACGCCCTCTCCGCCCACAAACCGAAAATTTAAAATCCAACATTAAATTAGTCTCCCACATCAGCAGTAGCATATATGTACCAACTTATAGCCTTCTAGCTTTAGAAAACACTTTTTCCACGCCCACTCCGCCCACCAATTTTTCCAACGAAACTTCACAGGATCCCCCGCTGTGGTATGCTGAATTTTCCCTGAAAGTTTCATTAAAATCGGATGAGCGGTTTAGGAGTCTATAAGCCACATACATACAAACATACAAACATACATAGTCACATACATCCAATTTTATATACTTATATATTCCTCATACTCGTAAAAATGACAGAAAATTAATATTAATCAGGAACAAATAAAACGGCACTAAGTTCGGTAGGACCGAACCTTTACCCTGGATTATGCTCAAAGCAAGAATCATAGTATTTAGGCGTCTTTGTATCTGAGCTTAATTAAATCCTGAGCCAATATTGTGCAGATTATTAACAGTTAATTACCATTCCATAGAACTACTTTGTACTAAATTTCGTCCGGATCAGATAATAAATGTGGCTTCCAGAGCGTTTGGACCTCAAATCGGAAGGGTGTGTTTAAAATCATGGACCGATATAGTCTAAATTATAAATTATACTATAGTTAATTTCCACGCCACGATACTACTTCGTGTCAAATTCTGTCCAGATCAGACTATAAATGCAGTTTCTAGAGCGACGGTACGTACCCGAGCTCTGGAAGGTACCTTTTATGGGGTCTTTATCGAAACATTGACTGATTTGGCCCATATTCAATCCGTAACAGGCCTTGTCCAAATGACAGTTCCATATCTAGTTTCAGCATCCTAGGTCAATCCCATAGTACCGACTTTTGCATCAAATACCCCCGAATTCAGATTTTGATTAAGTCCCTGTACAGAAAATCTGTTTTCCTCTAAATGGATTTGGTCCATTATAAATCCTAAATAACTTGCAACAGTTTGGACTTTCTAGGTTGATTATTGTGACCGTTATCGTGCTATCAACAGACACACTAACGGACATCGCTTAAGCGTCTTAGTGTTGTAGGCTGATCAAAAACATATATACTTTATGGGGTAACAAATCAATATTTTGAGGTATACCAAACGAAATGCCAAATTTCGTGCACCCCCCCCCATCTTATGGTAGAGGATATAAAAAGGCCTATTTGAAAAATTATCAATTTTTTTTAATTTTAATACACAAAAGGCAATACTAAAAGGGCCTATGTGCCACTTTTTGATATATTGTTGTGTCAAACAAAATCGGGCCTTAAACTCAATTTTGTTTATGTAAAAGTAAAGTGCGTGGCAAATCTATATGTGACAGCGCATAGAGAAAGGGACTTTAGGGTAAAAAAATCAATTTTCTTTTTTTTTTTTTTTTCTTTTTTTGATGTGGACAACATCTGAGCATCGAATGAAACCGATCACATGCCCCAAAAGTGTTCCCTCCCAGAGATATGCGCGTTTTATGAAAGTGAAGTCGACGATTCTAAGCGCAAATAGAAAGGGACCTAATCTTTAAAATGGCTCTCCTGAACAAAACTTTTCATCAACTTTTCACTTTTTTTGATGTGGACAACATCTGAGCATCGAATGAAACCGATCCCATGCCCCAAAAGTGTTCCCTCCCAGAGATATGCGCATTTTATGAAAGTGAAGTCGACGATTCTAAGCGCAAATAGAAAGGGACCTAATCTTTAAAATGGCTCTCCTGAACAATATTGGTTTTTAACCTTAGGTCCCTTTCTATTTTGCGCGTCACATATACGAATCGACTGCAATTACTAATTTTTGGAAATTACGCGAAATTAATAATTGCAAAATTTTTTTGGTTCTCCCGGAAATTATCGGAAAAACACATAGGTCTTTTGCTGAAACACCGATGATATATTCAATAAGGAGTAAAATATCGGAAAAAGTTTGTCGAGCTAAAAGTGAATTATTTGGAAGATATTCACATTTTGTGCAAATTGTTTATTTTTTCTTCAACGTGATTGTCACTTTTAAAATCAGGACTAAATTTAAAAAAAAATCACAAATCCGAATCAATAAGATGTGGCTGATACCTGCGTTCCTGTTTTATCTTATAAATTTCCTGATTGCATCTTCGTATTTTTTCCCACAGTATACAACAGAGGCATCGATTCATATTTTCATAAATGTATCTCTTCCTGCATTTACATGTCATCCCACTTATAATTTAAATAAGTCATAAATTTCGAGAAATTTGGTATCTTCATTCTCTATTGCAACTCCCTTCCGTTGTCATATTTGGAAATGTTAAAAATAGACAACGGAAAACCTGACATATTTATTAGATATTTAAGCATTGTTCTCGGATATTTTATGGTATTTTAACAATATGCAAACATTGACACGCACGCACACTCGCACAGAAAACCAATTCAATCGATAAAAAAAGGCGTGCTCGAGAGAACGGTAGGCAGTTAGACGGGGATTAGACAAAAGCAGGATAACCCTTTTCTGTGCGTACGTGTACGCTATCGCTTAAATTTGAAACTATTGACTTTAGATACTACAAGAGTCAACGATGATGATGGTAAATTAGGAATTTATGAGTTTGCGATACGACGTGCAGACAACGGAGACACACACTCGCTCTCGATGCAGGATGATGGCACATAAAGGATGCGTATCCCATGACAAATTTAAATATCGACTACAACTCAATGCTTTGCGAACGACGAACACGCCGAGTGAATGCGTAAGTGAGTGTGTCGGTCGACTTTTCCTTTTTTTGTTCAATTCGAAATGTTAAGGGTTTGGAATGCAGATAAACAACAACAACTTCATAGCATATTGTTGCTGTTACTGCTGTTGTTGTTAATGTGTTAACTTAATTTAACGCTATTAGCACCCTTTGCCCTGAACGGTTGAGTGATAAAGTGACTGTGTCGGCAAAGCGAAATAAGGGTGACACACGCATGGAAATATTGGGTGTTAGAGGCTAAAAACACCCCATGGCTTTACATGCAAATCTCGGATGTTCAAACATCGTTTGGAAATGATAATGAAGATGTGCTCGCTGTTGTCGTATCGGTTTGATATGACAAATTTGTGGCTTGTTTAGCAGTGAACATCTCCCAGAGAGAAGGGGGATTTTGAAAAATTGTCAAAGCGTGTCACATTTTTTTTCGGTATTTTTTTGGGTACAAAAACACTGTTTGAAATGATTGAGTAAACATTTTCTCGTACATTTAAATTTTTATTGGAGCGCCGTAATGCTAAGACCAGGTTCAAATCTGAGTAGGAACGTATAACATTAATTAGCTGTAAATTTAGTAAATTTAGATAGATTGAGATACGTTTTTTAAATAGTTGGTTTCCGTTAGTGAATATAAGATATATGTAGTGATTTGATCGGAATAAAAATATATATCCGAAATTTAATGGCCTTTCTATAAAAACCAAAGGAAAATGTTATATTTGTCTTGACTTCAAATTGTTATACTTTGTTTAGTTGACCTTAGGTGAAGTTACAGCTTGTTTAATATATTCTTTTTATTTCTGACCCAGAAAGAATTATGTTCGTATGTTTTACGCAACATTATGTTTATTTGTTCTTCGTACATTCTTCATATTATTGACAAAGGTTTTCGTAAATTTCGCGTATTCTGTAAAAAAGTTTTTACAAAAAAACGTACCTGCTTCTTAAAAAAGATTCTAACAAGTTTCTTTATTTGACCCTCCAACGGAGTGGTGCATTCTTCTTTTGTGATTCGTTTTCCAACACCACAAAATATTAATCGGAGACCCAATTTTAATATATAAAAATGTAATATTCGATGACCGATAAACACCAAACTTGGACCATATGTTACATAAGCCACTTGGAAGTTTTCTTTTGAGTTTAGTCCAGATAGGTGACGCTGTCAAAAATCAATATTTTTCGTATTTTACGTAAAATCTCTTAAATACACACAGAAAAAAAAGTATGGTTCGGATGACAATATTCGAAGGGCATCATACTATTGTTGTGTATATGGTTGTGGCACAACAATATTATGATTCTCACAACAATAGTATGATTCACACAACAATAGTATGATTCACACACAACTATAATATGATCCTCATAACCATAGTATGATTCACACTTAACTATGCTATGATCCTCACAACCATATTATTATTCTAACAACAATAGTATGTTTGACATACAAAAATAGTTTGATCCCAAAAACCATAATATGGTTCACACGCAACGATAAAATGATCCCACTCAACCCTACTATGATCCCTACAACCATATTATGATCCTCACAACAATAGTAGGTTTGACATACAACCATAGTATGATCCTAACAACCATAGTATGGTTCACACGCAACCATAGTATGATTCCACTCAACCATACTATGGTCCTCAAAATTATTTATTAGGATTAAGTTATGTTGTCAACAATAGATATTAAAAATACATTAAATTAAAAATATTAGGAGTGTTTATTGAACCTTAGAAATGATCTATTTAAAAAGCGTAGGCTTTTTTATTAAAAATATTTCAGTTAAACAAATCCAAAGCAGTTTTTTTTGGAAAATATTAATTCCCATTATTATTATTTCATAAGATTCGTAAAATAACATTGTTGTAAAACCCATATTAAAATTAAGAAAAATTACAATCTTACAGTATGATCGGTGTAATCATATTATTGTTAATATAAATGCCAAAAACAATACTTTTGTAGCACCAACCATATTTATATTGTTGCTGCAACCATAGTTTCATTTTTAAATTTGACAATAATACTAATGTTACATTTCAACAATATGAATATTGTCGCAATCATATTATTGTCAACATGAAATTCAAAAAACCCTATGGCTGCGACGATCATACTATTTTTACAGAGAAAATATTATTGTTGCCGAGACCATATAGCAACCATTATTTTTCTTTGCGTGTAGAGAATAGAGAATAGCGTACCTGAGAAGAACTATATGAGTGTCAGAGTCAAGGTAACCGTACCCGTCAAGGCTTACGGAAACAAAATTGTCTGCAGAATTTTGCATGAAAGTAAATATTTAAAAAATTTAACAAAAAAAATGTTACAACTTTGAAAATACGGAAAAAGATTTTCTACGAGATTTAGTTGAGAATAATTGGAAAATAAAAGAAAAATTCTAATACAAAACTCGTATAGAGCTAAACAAAGAGTCGGTAACTTCGATAGAGAAGTTTGTGTTTCATCCTAAGAATTGGTGCTGCTCGAATAAGAAATCGCCCTAATGCACGGTGCATTCAATCGATAATTGGGTCAAAAACGAAAATGTGTTCAATAATGTGCTTTGATTAGAAAAGTTCGAACCAATACCCCTGTTTGGGGTAAGCAGCGGCTTACGAAAAATTCTGTTAACCACGGCTGCAGATTTGTATATTTTCTTGATGATTCCAACCAACTTGCCGTTCTTATTGAAGCATGTATATTTTAACGTTCAAATGCATTCACAATGACTATTTAGTAATACAAATAATACAATACAAATCATGAGGGGGACTCAAGAACGAAGGATTTCTTGGGACCTGAAAAACGGGCAGTTTTCATCAAATAAAGTATATGTGACAGCGCATAGAGAAAGGGACCTGAGGTAAAAAAAAAATCAATTTCCTTTTTTTATTTTTTTGATGTGGACAACATCTGAGCATCGAATGAGACCGATCCCATGCCCCAAAATTGTTCCCTCCCAGAGATATGCGCGTTTTATGAAAGTGAAGTCGACGATTCTAAGCGCAAATAGAAAGGGACCTACTCTTTAAAATGGCTCTCCTGAACAAAACTGGTTTTTAACTTTAGGTCCCTTTCTATTTGGCGCGTCACATATGTCGTTTTGTATCATCAATTTCCTAGAAATAAATTTCCTAAAAAGCGTCAATATTAAGAAAGAAAAAAATGGGGTTCAAAATCAGTTGAAAAATTTGTTTCCCGGGGAGTGTTTGTTGTCGCTACAGATAAATTGTAAAAAAGTATAAATCTCACAGAAAAAAACGTTTATTCTTTTTAATAAAATTCCATATTTTTATGTTCTTTTCATAAAATAAAACTTGGTTTGAAAACAATTGTTTTCAGTGTTGAATATTTCACAAACGGTTTCACACCTCTTGAGTCTACCTTACCTTGGGAAAGTCACAAATTGCTTTCGATATGACATGTCTTTACTTTCTGCTCTAAAATACTCGTAGAAAGTGAAATTTTAGCAAATTAATTATAGGTTATCGCAAAGTCTCATTTACAAATCGCTCAGATTTCAGCCAGCCATTGAATTGCAAATGTCAGCACAATCACTTCGTTTGTAGTTTTTGCCAATTGTTCCTACTCTGACCTTGATTTCTGCCCCTTAAGTCGTGATTGGTAAGGCAAAACTAAGCAACGAGAAAAAAAACCGAAGAACTGAATTGATCTTTCAGTTTTGATTCTTGCACATACAAAAAAGAATCGAAATACAAAAGTCTTGTTGTGCTTATCATTTTTGGATGTTTTTTTCTCAAAGGACATCAATGAACCGAATGAAAAAAATATAAGAAAAGGAATTCAATTCAAGCTGCGCAATATTTTTGCCGAAAAAGTCAAATGTCTCTTGTTTTCGAGAATTCTTACACTCACTCACTCCTCTATCTTCACGTGGTTGTCAACGTTGGTGTCTGCCTCAAAGTCTGCCTTTAACACACATGAGCACCGCTGCCTGTGCCGCGCCGTGCCTCGTACAACACAAAACACTTGGAATTCCTGAAGAAGGATTCCGCTTTTTCGTCTTCTGGTGATTTGCTTTTTCAACAAACTCTTCTCTGTAATTAACTCAGTTGGAACTCATTTGAAAAGATGGCAGCGCAAAAAAAAAACAAACGTCTGTTGTCGGTCTGCTCGGCAGTCGACACAATGAATGCCACTATCCAGGACATGATTTCTCATCAAGGAGCAACGGTAAAAACCAACAGCAGCAGCAGTAAATATGCATCATTACGGTCACTATCCTTTACATATCGCACAATGCGAAATCATTCCCCCTCAAGTCAAGAAATGTGAATTGAAAGCAACAAAAAAAGAAAAAGAAGTCATTCAAACGACAGAACGATCTTATTTTAACGATCAAGGATATCTTTTGTTTTCCCACTTCTTTATTCATTCATTCTTTCGTTCGGGGCTTGCCAAAAGCGGAAGTTGCAGTCTACAGTTGTGAGTTTGAAATGTCTGCAAAAGAGATGAAGAGGAGAAAAAAAGCAACGGCAACAGCAGTAGTAGTAGTCCTTTTGTTCTATTCGATGGTGTAAAAAAAGAACGCTGAAGCTCAAGTACTTGACGAAAATATGTCCAACAACAACAGTTGAACTTTAATGGATCTCATAGAAACATTGAAATTATAACTGACATCTGACTTTTTTCCGCTCGTTTCTTTATTTTTGCGGGTCGACCCCTAACCCAACGATTCGAAATCTTCTCATGCATTAATTGAACAAAAAACTTTTTATCTCACCATCTCGCTTTCAAGAAACTAGACTAGATGTGAACCGTAAAATTACGTTGAATTGAAAGAGGTGGAAGAAAGTGGGTGGATGATTTCCTTCGCTAAAGATGCTGTTGGTTTTTAAGATATTTGGCTGTAGCACAAAAGAAGATCCCAATGAATGGAAGACTAGGCTTTGAGCTAATTATACAGACCTGGCCAAATGCTTATGTGAGACTGGGAAAGGTGGGTGTAGCCAAATAGTTATGTGGTGCGCTGCATCTCCAGACATAAACGATGGAGGAGCTACACTTATTCCTACACTTATTCCATACTTAAAGTAGCTTTTTGTCTTAACCCTTTTTCTCCTTACATTCTTCTTTTCCTTACAAATGTATGGGAAGTTTGTAACAAATTGTCTGCTATAAAAATTCGAATCTATTGCTGAAAGTTTGGGTGTAGAACCGAACCACTCTTCTCCTCGTCAAGTACAGACAGTTGTCCTTTCTGTGACCTAAATTTAGCGAAAATAAATTGCACACTCGTAAATACATATACGAGGGCTGCTATATATATTTCTGGCCTAATAATGAAAATGCGAATATTTATCATCAAAAATTGTTTTATTGTTTTTCAACGTATTCTCCAGCGTGATTTATACACTTTTGAATGCGCTCAAATCAAATGTCGAAGTTCTTTTTTAACTCCGATTGAGACACATGGTTTTTGAACGCTTCAACAGCATCTTCTGGCGACACAAATTGTTGATCACGCATTTTTTTCTCGATGTGCGGGAATAAAAGAAGTCATTGGGTTAAGTCAGGGCTGTACGGCGGATGACCCATCAATTCGACGTTTAGGCCTGTCAAAAAGGCGCTGGTTTGAGCCGATGTCTGAGAGCTCGCATTGTCATGGTGCACAATGATTCGTCTGCTCTTGTTCGTTTTTTGATTTTTTCCGAATACTTCAGGCAATCAAATTGTGGTGTACCACTCAGAATTGACCGTCCTACGTTGCTCAAGCGGAACAATCGCCACATGACCAGGTTTACCGAAGAAACAGGCGACCATTTGCTTTGAAGTGCAACTTTCGTTGGATTTGGCTCGGCTTTGAAGACCCACACGGTCAATTGCTGGTTTGTTTCGGGCTCATACGCATAGATCCGTGATTCGTCACCTGTAACGTCTTATGAACGTCTTTTGAAGCACCGCGATCGTATTTTTTCCAAATTTTTTTGCACCAATCGACACGAGCCTTTTTTTGAGCGATTGTCAAATTGTTCGGGATCCAACGAGAACAAACCTTTTTTACGGCCAGGTGTTCATGCAATATCGAATGTATGCTGTTGGAAGAAATGTCCAAGGTTGCCTCTATCTCACGTATGTCACATGACGATCTTGCATTATATGTTCACGCATTGCATCAATTTTCTCTGGCACAGCGGCCGTTTTTGGACACACACCTTCACGACTTTTGTTTTGAGCGTGCGTTGGCCACGATTGAATTCATTAAACCAGTTTTTCGCAGTGCTGTAGGATGGTGCTTCATCGCCATGCACTCTTGTTGTGATAATCCACGTCGAAAGTTGTGAAAAATTATCGCACGAAAATGTTCTCGAGTTAATTCCATTTTTTCCCAAATTGATTTTTTCAAGTCACTGTAAACGTACGTCAAAACGTTCTGAGGACGTTTATACTAAAGATTGTCAAACTTTCCAAAGGAAATGTCAGATGGCGCCAGGCAACACTTAGTGTTGCCTATTCCAGAAATATATATAACAACCCTCATATCCAAGGCCGCGCTTAGCGGGAGTTGGGAAGGTTTGTTTCGATATAAGTCAAAATTATCGAATTTTCAAAAAAGATAATCAGAGAGAGAGAGAGAGAGAGAGAGAGAGAGAGAGAGAGAGAGAGAGAGAGTATAGTAAGCTTTCGGCAATTACAAAATCAAAACTATAAACTAAATCTAGTCCGACTTCCCGAACATAGTAAAACCAAATATGTATAAACGTCGCTAAGTTCGGCCCGGCCAATCCTTATATAACCTTCACGGTCCGTACGCTACTAAAGCGCAATTAAAAAGGTTCGTTTTGTGCCATTTAGGCCCTTGCGTCTGACATTAATCTCAGTCCAAACTTCAAAACTACTAAATGTATAAGTTTGTTGCTAAATTTACTATAATTTTAGAACCTATACAGGGTGATTTATTCGAGCCTGACAAATTTCTGCAGCGTATTTCTTGGCTCATTTCATGAAAACAAGTCCATCTACGACCATTCCCGAAAATGCAAGAGGTGAAATGGCAGCGGTATAACAATTTTCGGATTAGGGGTCGGAGGGTACTAGGGTAAAATTAATAAGTTCCGAACCAGTGGCCGGAGTTTTTTTGTTTCTCTTAAAAGATAGCCCTACCGCTTGCCTTTCCAAAATTACCTAAACGAAGCCAGATGTCCTCTTATCCTGTTTCCCTCTGGTTCGATTTCGTCTATTTTCAATTCAATCCGCTAATACGAGGGCGGTTCGGAAAGTTCTTAGCCTATCAATGAAAGAGAATAGTTAGTTTTTCAAAAATATTTTTATTTTTCAATATAATCTCCTGAAACTTCAATACACTTAGTCCAACGCTTATCTAGCAATGCTATCCCTTGATTAAAATAGTTTTCCTCAAGGCCTTTAAAATAGTGGTTTACAACTGTAATTGCATCTTCATTTGAGGTAAAACGCTTGCCAGCAAAAAATCGCGGATGCGTCTTTTGTGAACACCTGTTTCTATATGAAGGAGTTGCCAGATCGAAACAAAATTTAACATGTGTTCATAGCAGAGGTTGAAGTTTCCAAAACACTTAACTTTTTTCTGGTTATACCGCGCTTTTTATGCTAGGCTAAGAAGTTTCCGAACCGCCCTCGTAGTCTTTGCCACCGTCATGCAAAAATTCAAGATTGTAGGTTAAAGCGTTTGACTGATATCGCGCGGCTAAATTATAAGGTCTCTGATCATTTTTTTAAGTGTGAGCGGGAATATCATAGCAAGGTCGGTCGTCATTATGTAAACAGTTCACAGGGAATTCGACGTCCCATAACACTTTTGACGGTGATCAAAAAGCGCTGGGCACAAAGCTTGATTTTAACCTACGTCCGTATAAGTTTGAGCCAACGCAAGAATTGAAGCAGGAAGACCACGAACAAAGCCGTTAGATTGTTGTGGATTCAGAGTATGGGAAATATAGGTAGGACCGGAGGTGAAATAAAAGTCAAAAAATGTGCACGACTGCGACTAAAAGTGAAATTTTCAGGAATTAATTAAAACAACAATTTAGATTTAACAGAACTTATCGCCTTTGTACAGTGGCTTTTTTAATTCCTAATATATTTTCAGCTAGACCCTTCTTTGAATGTACTGATCGATTTAAAATCAACAAGTGATTCGACTTAACGATGTCTGCCTATCCGCCCGTCTGCGGTCCATCTTAACTACATTCGTCTAATCGTAAAGAAATTTGGAGAAAAACTATATTTTTTTGACTAATGAAGGGTGCTATAGAAACTGAAAAAATATGTACAGTTTAGGAAATAAGTCACACGACATGTATAGGGTGATCCATCTAGAGGTTTTTTTTTCAGAACAGAAAAAAATATAAAAATTCAAATCAAGTGTGGAATCTTTATTGGTAATTTAAAAGGACATTTTATGGCATTTATTTTTTGAAAATATGTATTTACCTTCAAATGTTGGCAACTGTATTATGTAAATAAGCGTTCGGTTAGAAACAGGAAGATCCGCTGTTTTCGACCAAAATTTTGTTCAGTGATAAGGCCCATTTCTGGCGCAACGGCAACGTCAATAAACAAAATTGCCGCATTTGGGCTGAAGAGCAACAAGAAGAGGTGCCATTATATCCAGAGAAAACCATGGTTTGGTGCGGTTTATAAGCTGGTGGAATCATCAGTGTATATTTTTTCAAAAATGATAATGGCCGGAACGTAACCGTGAATGGTGCTCGCTATCGCGCCATGATATCGATTTTTATGCTACCTGAAATTGAAGCCCGTAATCTTGACGACACTTGGTTTCAACAAGACGGTGCCACTTGCCACTGCTCAAACAATGGATCTATTGAGAGGTCATTTCGAAAAGCAGCTAATTTTACGTTTTGAACAGGTGATCGAGTGATATCACACCTTTAGACATTTTTCTTTAGGGTTATGTAAAGTACAAAGTCTATGCTGCAAAACCAGCTACGATTCAGGTTTTGAAAGCCAACATTACGCATGTCATTAAAGCCATACCGGTCGAAATACTCGAAGAAGTCATCCAAAATTGGACCCTCAGAATGGACACTCTGAGGCGTAGTTGCGGCCAACATTTAAAGGAAATTTTATTCAAAAAATAAATGCCATAAAATGTCCTTTCAAATTACCAATAAAGATTTCACACTTGATTGGAATTTTCATATTCTTTTGGTTCTGAAAAAATACCTCTAGATGGATCATCTTATATATTAAAATCTCCAAATTAAAGTCGCATACATGTTATATTGATAATATTTGGCACATTTAACAACGATCGACCATTGATCAACTCAGATGTAAATGGCCTTTACCAGATATAGCTCACATGCAAAGGTTTTGGTTTAACTACGCTGGAATATTCATATCAATTCCGTAATCGTATGTGTTGTTGAAAATTTCCAAAAAAAAAACAAACAAAAATGATAGCTGTCACTTGTACGATTATAAAAAAGTTTATTAAATTTATTTCAGACAAAAAATTTAGTTGCGTATAAAATATTCTGACCCTTTATCCATTTTTAAACGTGTTTTTAAACTAAACCAGTTCACAAATGCAGCCAGCTAAAGCCGACAAATATTTGGTGTCGCTTTGAAACATATCGATAATTTTTTCTAAAGAAATTAATTTGTAACCTTTTTGTTTTCACATAAGTTAGGGGACCCAAGTGAACAAGTCTTAGGTAAAATTGCGTAGTTTTGTTCCACTAGAATCGAAATCATGAAGATCAAGAATTGGAAAATTAATAATGCCTCTGAGCAGCTCAAATACTATTTAACGCTTCCGTTTGCTTTGACCTTATTGTAATAGATAAAAGTCGTGTTTTTTGTGATAACTTGCTTAGTGAACTAGTAAGTTTATAATATGGTAATCTGGCAACAATACACAAAATTGAAACTCCTCTTTTAAAAATCGAGTTAAATTTATAGCCTTATCAGAAACTCCTAAAAACAATCTTCCGGCTAGCCCAGCTGGTGAGTTCTTTTTGAATCATGTTACTAACACCCTGACGAAGGGAATTTTTACCTCGAAGTACTTTTAATAAGCAAAGCTGCCGCCCAAGAGTTTGGAAAACATGCATGTGATCTATGAGAAGCCCATGTATCCTAGTGGAGCATAAGTTTGGTGCGGATTTTGTAGCGTTGGCATTTTTGGTTTTTTCTTTGAAAATACGAGGGCGACCGCAAAACTAACTGGCCTGGCACATTTTCTGTTTTACTAGCAACTTTTTTTTTGTTTTTTAAAAGCAATCTTTTATAAGCCATCTGTCAAAATTTCCGAAATATTTAATGATTATTTTCTTTGTTACAGGTGATTGAAGTAAACAAATTTTATAATTTTTGAAAAATGGAAAATAAAGAGTTTCGTGCGGTAATTAAACACTTTTATATGAAAGGTTATACGCCACAATTAATCAAAGATGAATTGGATTCTGTTCATGGTGATAATGCACCATCATACTCCACCGTGAAATCCTGGGTTCAACAATTTAAAATGGGTCGTTCAAGTACGGAAGATGAACAACGCTCTGGAAGACCGACAACTGCTACTACTATTGAAAAACATTAGAAAAATATTTAATGAAGTGACTAAAGATAGACGAATAAAGCTCAGAGAATTTGCTGATATTGTTAAAATACACGAAAAACAAGTTTGGAGTATTTTACATGATGAACTCCACATGAAAAAGCTATCCGCAGTTACTTTGCCGCGTTTGTTGACTTTGCCCCAAAAAATAGTCCGTTGGACCAATTCCGAGGAGCTTTTAGCGATTTATCAGCGTAATCCAATAGAGTTCTTGCGCCGATTCATAACTGTTGATGAAACATGGATCCATCACTACATCCCAGAATGCAAAGAACAGTCAAAACAATGGATAGAAGCTGGTAAAAGTGGTCCCAAGAAGGCGAAAACTGTTCAGTCAGCAGGAAAAGCAATGGCCACAGTATTTTGGGATGCAAGGGGTATAATATTTATTGATTATCTTGAGAAAGGAAAAACTATAAATAGTGAATATTATTGTGCATTATTGGATCGGTTGAGTGAAGAAATCAAGATATAACGACCGCATTTAGAAAAAAAGTTATTTTTCATCAAGATAATGCTCCTTCACACACTGCATTTTTAACTCAACAAAAACTGGCCGAATTACGATTTGAAATTGCTCCGCCTCCGCCATATAGTCCAGATTTAGCTCCTTCTGATTATTTCTTGTTTCCAAATTTAAAAAATTTTCTCGGTGGCAAAAAATTTTCGTCCAATAGCGAGGTTATTGCTGAAACTGAGGCATATTTTGAAGGCCTTGAAAAATATTATTTTTTGGATGGAATTAAAAAACTTGAAAACGTTTGATGAAGTGTATTGAGTTAGATGGAGATTATGTTGAAAAATAAATAATAATAATTCCAAAAAAACGGTTCTTTTTATGCTAGGCCAGCTACTTTTGCGGTCGCCCTCGTATGGCTGAAAATACTGGAAACGCCATTCCACACTACAGAGGCATGATAACCCACTTTTGTAGATAGAGATGGAAGAATTGATTTTAGACGATCTAGCCCACATCACAGTCGGTCTTTTGTGCGGCAAATTTAGTAATCCTGATATCAGTCGATTTGACATCCTTAGACTTTATTTTTGGGGGGGTACCTTAAAGAACCATTCTTATGCAAGCAATACATTTACAATTCAGACCAGTAAGTCGAAACAAGCCACTTGTGTTGGAGAGCCAGACAGAATACACTACTACAAAATCATCCGAATTGGACAGTTATATAAAATTGTATTCTATTTATAAAATAAATGTTGCTATTTCAAATAAAATGATAATCAACCGACAAAAAAAAATGTATTGTAATTTTTTGTTGTTCTTTTGAAAGAAGGCATTTTTCAACCCATCTTTAAGAATAATTTTACTAGCTTTCAATTTAATTTATTACTACAAATCAACGTTACACTTTGTTCTGATAAAACAGCAGTTCCTTAATGCCAAGAATATCTCAATATTATTTGATGAAATGTAAAATATGCATTCCACTTCAGATTCCGCCACATTCAAACGTTCCCTCCCATGTCAGTATTTAGATCACTCAATCATTTGATATGTACTCGTATTTGTTGGTCGTTGCCTTTGACCCCATTTGGTTGAACTCCGGCGTATACCATACGATTGTTGGTGAACTCAAATCAAATTCACAACAAAGACCCACTTCCATTAGACACAAGTTTTGCCGTTGTTTTTCTCACACAATGAAAGGGAAAATTGAAATTAAATACTCTCGACAACTGCAACTACACCGCTGGTGTAGTGCAATTTTGAAATTCAGAAATTCCCTCATTCACAAAATAATTTTATTTTTGGGGGCGCAACGAAAGGAAGTAACCTTTGCAAAGGCTGCAAGATGATGACGCTGACGCTGATCATAACAATGACGTCGGTGGTGATGGTGGTGGCAGTCGCTCGCAATGGCAGCGGTGGTGATCATGCATTGTTATATCAATCATTTCAAGGATGAAATGATGAATAGAATACCCAGAGCTGGCTGAAGGAGGAGGAGGAGGCGAGGGCTTACAGTTGCTGCAATTATCAAGTCCAAATGTCATGAGGCGTTCTCAACCTAACTGACAGTGGTTGTGTGCGCGCTCTTTTTTTGTATTTCTCTCTCGCGCGCCCTCCGTGTTGTGTCCTGACATCACCGAGGAAGAACAATGATGATAATCATACACATCCAGCATTCTGGAGGATTGCATATGCCTCGCATTTATTATTCACGAGATACACTCCGTGCTCTGTCCGTGAAGAATTGAAATTTGAAATTGAAATACCGGAAACTTCATGGCGCGTGTCTGTTGCATAGAAACAAGCAAAACACGAGATGAGTGAAATCATCTGCCGCTTTTGTAGGGAACCCAGCTTGTTTTGTCTCGTTCCTCTTCAAATGCCCAAAGAAAGAGATAAATTGAAATCACAGCACATCTTTCTTGTTGGTGTAGCCACAGCAAATGCCCTAAAACTGTTAAGTGCTTTTGGCATAATTCACACTAAACTGTTATAACGTGTTCCCACTTGCTGGGGCCGAGAATTTCCTTGGTCTAAATTCACAGGTACTTGAAAGAGAGCGTTTGTGTGTTTGCGGCATGTTTGCTTTGTTTACTCACTTGTTTCATAAGATGGTCACTTGCATTGCGAGTGTAAGTCTCATGTTAATCCTTCACAAGGAGATCGCTCCTCACTTGTTTAATGATCGCTTTTCTAAGCGAATTCTTTTTTGTGTACACCGATTTGTTTACAACACCATTTTCTTTCCTTTTTTGCTGATCGATTGTTTATTTTACCGACGCTGAATCACTTTCTATATCGCAGTGCGCGATCACTTCACTTGTTCTTCTTCAATTTGTTTAATTTCTAATCACTTGTGTTTTTAATTTGTTTCTATTTTTTTAATCACTTCTTTTTTCGTATGAAACAACCAAAATTGCGTTAGGGCTTTGCTTTTGTGTTCAATGTCCGCTTTTGACTGATAACTCTTTTTGTTTGAGAAAAGAACACCGAATGTTGGTGGCCGGCTATCTCTCACCCACCTGAGACGCCAGCGCAATATGGGGGCGATCGACCATCTCTTTTATGCCACTAGTATCAGAGCTTATCACCACCAACTGTAGCGAAAAACTTTCAATTGTTAAACGAAGTGTTTGTCAGCGGCAATGACGAAAGCGACAACTTCGTCGTCTTCAACGAATTTCTCTACCACGAGTGACTTGCTGAAGCGTCTAATATTGATTAGTTGCTATCTATCCCAAATTTGTTTTACAAATTCCAACGATTTTACGGGCAATACACGTTTTTAATATATATACACTGACAAAAATTGAATGTAGTACGAGACATGGCAAAATTCATTCAACTTTGTAAATTTTGTATATCCTCCACTTAAGGATTGTGTGAAATACGAGTAATGGTCGGAGACCCTGTAAAATATACATATGTGACGCGCAAAATAGAAAGGGACCTAAGGGTAAAAACCAGTTTTGTGCAGTAAAGCCATTTTAAAGATTTAAATACGTGTAACTTTGGTGTACCAACACTTTCATAAAACGCGCATATCTCTGGGAGGGAACACTTTTGGGGCATGGGATCGGTCTCATTCGATGCTCAGATGTTGCCCACATCAAAAAAAAAAGTAAAAATTGATTTTTTTTACCCTTAGGTCCCTTTCTCTATGCGCTGTCATATATATTCATTTTCTTGATTGACGATAGAGCCATGTCCGTTCTACCGTCCGTGTGTCAGTTAAACAAATTAACTTTGGATACTGAAATTTTGATGATGATAGGGCTTTTTCGGATTGTAAAAGGGTAAAATCAGCCAGACGTAAATGATGTTTCTTTTTAGGAACTAAAGGATTCTGGAAAAAATACTTTTTTTTGAGTATTTACTTAAAAATTATAATTTTTTGTTGGCGAACATACGAGTAGTGCTGTCCATATGGTAACAAGGGCTTTCAATGGTCAATATGGACATATAATTACTCAAATAAAAGAAAATTTCGATACGAATCCATTTATGGATTGGCCAAAGGAACAAAAACGTCTCTTATGCTTTAAAGGAAATATCGGCAAGAATTACCATTTGGGTGCTCAAATTAAAGCCGGTTTAACTACGATTGCAAATATGGATTTATTTTGAAGATTCAACCAGGATTAGGGTTGAAATAATGAACCTAAGGGCCCAAAAACATTCCATGTTGAGGTTCCGCCTGGCCGAACTTTACGACGTTTTACTTGTTTTATGAAAGTTAAAATAGAATTTTTGACATTTATTAAAAAAAATATATTTTAATTCAATGTAGGCCACGACTGCGCAGTAGGTGGAATATTCGATAGGCATTCAATCCATGATTGTCAACAGAATTTCGCGAATCTAGTCAGCAATTTTGGCTTCCCAGTCTAAAGTCCAAAAATAATATCCACCGTTGATTTCTCTATCAAGCCGTTGTCTCATGCACTATGTGTACCATCTCAAATCAAAAATGTTTTAATTTTCCGCTTTTTGAACCCTAATTCGGGATATACATTGAACCATTTCGAACAATTTCCTTAATACTGTCAAATGACAGATTCTAGGACAACCTGAAGGAATTGCACTTTGTTCGGTCGGTTAGTCCTAAAATGTGGAGGCGCATTTGTATGGGGGTTTAATCTAAATATGAACTGATCCGTCGCATGGACAGTCTCATGTGCAGTTTGCAGCAAAATTTCGTAAGTAGCACGTATTATCATTTGCATTACAAGGTAATGGTCTCTCATTACCCTTTGCGTTATTTAAAAACTAAAAATAAGTACTTGCTAAAACGTAGAGTAAGTACTTATTAGTATAATGTGTGACTGTAATTGTATCGGATTTTACGTTGTTGTTTCGAGGCCTGTAAATGGAAAAGCAACAACTTACTGTCATCTGTTACACCAGGCTGTGGTATAGATGCTACAGACTTTATCTACTAATCGAAATGTTCCATGTCCCTCAAAAGCTTTTTTCACATTTTCAATTTTTTCTCAAATTGTACTCTCTCACTTACTTTCGCATACAGACTACTTATTGTTAAACTGTATATATGATTGCAAATAAGTTCTTAATCTCAGTCACAAGTTTAATTTTATAGGCATATTATGAAATGAGTCGCTCTCTTTGAAGTGCAGTTGTATGAAGACTCCACTTATAACAAACGTGTAGAGATTTCGCCTACATTTAATAGAGCTGAAATCCTTTGTCAGATCTGAAATAAATTGCAATTTTATTGAGGTTAGATCTTATTTACTTTTTAATTTTATTAACATCACATTAAGGAATAAAATGAAATCTTCAATCTAAGCGCCCCGTTTGTTCCTTAATGCTCGTAGGATATCAATGATCGGCGACTTGGAAGTATGAAGCCATAGACAGACGGATATCAAGTCACTAAATACTTTTGACCTGATCACTTTTACTGACAATGTGCGCAACACACATCTTTATGGGTTTCACAAACAAATACTCAAAGCAAACCTAAGAACCAAGTTCAGGCTTATTTTCAAAATTCACAAAAAAAAATGCTTCGGCCTATTATAGGTTTATCCGAAAAAGCAAACATTTCTTTTATTTATGGAACACATTTTCTTGCATGTGATAACTTCGTCTATCTTCTCAGTAGCGTAACCCGCCAACCTAGTTTTCATAGACCTTAATGATGGTTTCCAAATGTCTCACAAAAACGTCTCCAATAATATTCGCTATCGGGACTCTGAATCGTTTATGATTGTACGGATTCCTTTGGTTTAAAATATAATAATAAAAAATCTTGGGGCTTTATATCGCAGCTCTGATCTGTTCAATGAACATCGCCGAGATGGTTGATAATGCGTTTACCAAAATCGGCAACTAAAAGATCGATTGTTGCATGGGTGGACAAAGATTGTCCGAGATCTTCAACATAGACCACAAAAATTTTTCTCTGAAGCGCTTATTGTTACCAAAACGTCGTTATTTTAAAAAAAAATGGGCAAATAATGCTTGCTAAGATCGATGGCGATTCGTTATTTCAACAGTGAAACACAAACTCTTGCCTACTGCAGCCACATGTTCGTCAGTGCGCACTGTATGACAGGAAGCGATTGATTTCCTTTTAACGGTAATTTAATTAATTGTGCCTGTCTTGATTTCGAGCAGGAAAGAGATGACACTGTCTATAAATAATTTATTACTCAAAAAGAAGACACTAGACGGACTACCAGTTGTAATTTTTTTTTGATATTTTATGTGATTGTGTTCATGAAGTGATTAAAACATGGTCATTTATGATCAAGTACGGACTAATTTTTATATACATAAAAAAGTTTAATTAATGAAAAATATTAAAATACAACTTACGTGGCATGTTGCACAAAAGTTTGGGTAATGCGGCAAAACCTTTTATCTTTAGTAATGTTAATTGGTCAAATTCTAGTAAAAGGTCTAAAATTCCATATGTTATTTGGTTTAACAAAATATACTCGTACAGTTCATAATGCTTAAAAATAAACTACCAAGGGAGTAATGGTAAAAAAAACCTTTGCTGCAACAATTGATGTACGTTTTCATTTAAAGAAATGCATATTAATTGAATATAATTCGCAGAAGGTCGATATCAGAGTAGTGTATATTTTAAATATGATTAATATAATCACATACCTAGCAATAACATGAAGCTCTACCAAAACGATAACCTTGACCATATTTTTTTTCTGCGTGTATAAAAGAAAGGTTGTCTTGTTTTTTTTTCTAAAACTCAACGTTTAAAAACGGATTAAATTAATCCATACTGAAGATGAATTCCTCAACTTCCTTCTGTGTTGCTTACCCCTCCTTTATGTGTTGCACAATAATATCGTTAATTTCCAAATTATCGAAAGCATTCGGACATATCATATGAACAATAAAAAAAAACAAGGCACTAATTCTCAATGACAACACCTGCCTAATTGATACATATACAACTACTACATGCCCAATCTAGAGATTGTACTTGCCGGAACAACAACGACAAACCCCACACATGCAATCACTTGTTCTGTCATCGAATGTATCGACTTGTGTTAATTTTATGAGAGGGGGTCATAAACTAAAAAAATATTGGTCGAAATTCATACTCGTATACAAACGTACGTATAAACTTTAACAATTGTACAATCTATCTATCATTTGCCATCAAGACAAGATATTTATATTTTTTATTTCGGTGGGGATTGTTATCGATAATCGAATATTTTTGTCGTCTTTTATGATTGTTCTTGTTGGTATTTTAAGACAAGCTATAAAGTGTTCAAGAAAAAAAGTGCTAGTGATAAGGTCATATTTGGTTGCCTTAGGTGCTATAAATTATGCTCAAAGTTGTTGGTCTACAAGTATCGAACAGAGATACTGATGACTGATTATACTAAATAAGTGTTACGAATTATGTGAACATTAATTCAGATTAAGCAGTTGGCTTAGACGTTTGTACGACTTAAGTTTTCCGCAATAATCTCTGATCTGCCAACTGAACCAATTCACTGTAATTGGCAATTTAATTGAACAATTTATTCGGTAAGCACCCAATCATATCTTGGGCCCCTTAATTTAACCGTGTTTTTGTTGCCGAACAAGTGACAATACATTTCATACTCCTGATTACGGGTGTGATGTATCAGTTTCACTATCGTTATCAATCACCAATTGTTCATTTCGATACGACATTGATACAAACCTAAGCGAACAGTTGTAGCCAAACATGTGTATTTATAAAATTGTAAATAAATAAATTGTATTTTAAATATGTAGGTGTATTTGTGTAGATGTTTGCCCATTAATGTGAGCTTCAGTTCCGTAGAAAAGACACAATGAAAAATTAGAACAACAACATTGGACTTTATCTTTGTATACGACACTTTTATGATTTCTTTTCACGCATTTGATGTATTTATTATTCTCGCCATTGAATGGTTTATGTCTCTGTGCTGGATAAGAATATTACCCTATTTTGGAGATAATAGGTGAATAACTGAATAAACGATAGACGGGCTTAAGGCGGAGGGAACCGTAGAATGGACATATGTCTACTTTATATATTTTTGTTTAAATTTATTTATTAACATTTTTATTACAATTAAAATTATAATGATCTAAGTTAAAGGGCACAAGCATCGAAAGCTACCGGCCTAGCAATTTTATAGTAAATTGTCCCTCAGAGGCACTAATTCTTTGAATTTACAAATGTAGTTGGTATATTAAAAATCTTATGTTGTTTTTGCCTGCGACGGATCCTTCCCGATCGAAATATTTTTAGAAGATCAGTAGTAAATCTCTGTGAAATAAAATGAATCGTTTAATGATTTATCAATAACACAAACATATTTCCAAAGTCAATACTGTATAGCCATAAAAGAACGTTTATTTAAAATAAAAACTAGTGGACAACACTTTCTCAAAATGAAAATAATATGGCTTCCGTTGTCGAGAGTGTGGGACCCAATCCTGGAACATCTACCTTCCATTACACTCATCTCAATATTTCGCGCACCACACATATGCCAATTTTTCACAATCTCCGCTCATTATTTGCTTACTAGGTGCTGTAATTGAAGCACACGTTATAGCTTTACAGCTTGAGCCTAAAACCAGCTTGAAATGGACAACAATTTTACTCGAAAAAAGAAAACTTCTGGCGAAGCACCTTTTCATTTGACTGCTAAGCACACAAGAAAACTACCGTATCTAGGGATCGAAAAACCCGCACGTGGTCATCTAGAACTTAAGGCGTCTCAAGAGAGAGAGAGAGAGAGAGAGAGAAAGAGGGAGTTTCAGCGAATTTGGTCCTTCTGCTGCAGAGGCATAAGGAGGAATAAACCATTTATGTACCGAATAATTTGCTGACTTGGATTTAGACTCTGTTTGGCTCGATCGTTTTTTTGCGACTTAAGTTTCGTGCTAGTTGAGATTCGCATCTCGAAGATTTGATGTCGTTATCAGTGTTGCCGCTTTGATCGGGTTCGACCAAATATGGTTGAAAAAAAATTACAAATTTGTTGTTTGGTCGGCTTTTTGTTGTAATTTTCGCCGCTAACACTCTGCGACAAATGGTAAGGGTCAGTGATCGGTTTGGAATGAAACCACCGGGGAAAGTTATATTGGTAAAAAAAAAGTCATACGTGTTCCAGCGTTTCGCTGGGTCTCATCTAGGAATCGAGATATATCGATTTGAAGTTAGTAAGTATCGTATAGGGTAATTTGTCACGTTTTGGGCTCTTTTGTTTGACATAACTCGAGAACCACTCGTCCGATTTAGCTGAAACTAATCTGTTCTTAAACCGTTTTCCTACTTAAGCAACAGTTTCGCAATTATAAATAAATGTATGAAAAAAAAAAATTATTTTTGCCTAAAAATTAAAATTTTTTTTTAATATATGAAATTATATATGAAAATTATTTTTGCCTAAAAATTAAATTTTTTTTTTAATATATGACCAGATTAAGGGAATTGTAATTCTTGGTTTTTTAAAATTTATTTCAGCTAAATCGGACGAGTGGTTCTCAAGTTATGTCAAACAAAAGAGCCAAAAACGTGACAAATTCCCCTATACGATACTTACTAACTTCAAATCGATATATCTCGACTCCTAGATGAGACCCAACGAAACGCTGGGACACGTATGACCTTTTTTTGGCCGATATAACTTTCCCCGGTGGTTTCATCCCAAACCGATTGTGGCTGTCGCACAGTGTAATTAATCAATACTCTTTTTTTAACTCTGACTATTTGATCGGAAACAGCGGTTTTGTTTGTTTTGGGCGCTTTTAAGGGATAGTTTTGGGCGAAAAAGAATTGTCAGCAGCAACACTAGTAACGGAAGCCAAAGCTGGTTCAGAATATTTAATACGTACCTTAATTTTTTTTGGCACGAAATGTTTATAAAAAGCTTTTTTACAATTTTTTATTTTTTTATTTATTTTGTATGTTGAAAAATTTAGTATGGCCAAGAAATGCATAGGTTGATATTTATATTTCGGGTCCGGCAATAAAAACACAATAAGTTATCATTGGAAATGTTTTTATTGTTTTTCAAAATATTCTCCTTTAAGATCAATACACTTTTGCATGCGCACAAACCAATTTTCTTTTCTCCGATTGAGACGATGATAGGGAATAAAAAGAAGTCATTGGGTGCGAAATCAGGTCTGTACGGTGGATCGCCCATCAATTCGACATCTTGAGTGTTCAAGTAGCTCATCGTTTCAGCTGATTTGTGAGAGCTCGCATTGTCGTGATGCAAAATGATCCGTCTTCTCTTATTATCTTTCCTCATTTCTTCGAACACTGTTGGCAAACAGATGGTTGCATACCACTCAGAATTGACCGTCCTACGTTCCACTAAAGGCACTGTGGCAACATGGCCGGTTATACCAAAAAAAAAAAGGCAATCATTTGCTTCGATGTACTTCTTTAACGAACAACTTATGTTGGTTGGGCTCGTCTTGAAAGACCTATACGGTAGTTTTGCGGTTTGTTTCGGGTTCAAATGCATAGATCCATGATTTGTCCTTGTGACAATGTTATACACTGCCTCTGAGCTACCGCAGTTACACTTTTTCAACATATCTTTGCACCAATGCCATACGAGCGTTTTTTTTTAGAGCATTCGTCAAATTATGTGGGATCCAACGAGAACAATTTTTTTCACGGCCAAATGAACATGCAATATCTTATTGATGTTTGTCATACTAATGCCCAAGGACTCCTTAATCTCACGGTATGTCACATGTCGGTCTTGCTTAATCAGTTCACCCAAAGTGACCGAAGTTGGATGTCCTTCACGAAATTCATCCTGGAGCGAACGGCGTCCGAGACTGAACTCTTGGTACCAGCGATTAACAGTTAGATATTTCTTCGTCGCCAAAAGTCGAAACAAGTTGATTTAAGCACTCTGGTCTCGAAATCGTAAACAATCATCGCACGAAAATGTTTACGGGATAATTCCATTTTTTAACTGAGATGAATTTTTCAACATACTATAAACAAAACAATTCGCCCTCAAGTGACAAAACGTGCTAAAAAATGTCAGAGTTTCCAATGGAAGTTCCAGTTTGCATCTGGGAACACTAGTATTGTCAGGACCCGAAATATAAATAGCAACCCTCGCATTAAGTCATAGCTAAAAACGTTGCTGTTCTGGAACGGATTGACCGATTTGTTTAAGTCTTATGAAAGAGAAGACTTCGATCTACATAATTTAGTCTAAATTTTATTTATAAATTTGAGTTTTTTATATATTTTAAAACAAATGATAGCTGTCATTTATACGATTAAAAACAAGTGTTTTATAAACATTTCGAGCAATAGTTGTTCCCTTACATAACTTGATGACAAGTGTGCGGCAATTAGTATTATCGGTGCCGAGCACATTTCACCAGGGATGCAAACCGAACCCGAAGCAGTTTTGAACCGAACCGTATTACATTTTTGGTCTGTAAACCGTAACGGTTACCAAACCACTGTTGGAAAAAAATTGTCAAAAAACGCAAAAACTAAAAAAAAAACGTGGTTGGTCCACAAAAACAAATTGATGCAAGTTTTTAACAAAATGGCAAAGTGACATTGATTTTCGTGGCTGCACACTGCTTTTATCATGATTTCGGGTCCGTGACAACCCTCTTCAGAAAGATTTGCTGCAGCAATGTCACTTTGCCATTTTGTTAAAAACTTGTCTTTTATTTCAATATAGATGCAAGAGGTCTTGAGCCGGTTAATCCCTGTTCAATGTGTAAAACAATAGACCGAAATAAAAAAACGAGCTAAACGATCATAATTTATTTTGAATAAAATTCTTTATTTTTACTAAAAATAAATCACATCAAAAAATATATGTAATCCTATGAGTTATGAACCAATTTTTTACTATTTAAACCAAACTAAAACCACGGTTGAAGAAAAGCTAAAACCCATATTTAACACCGAACCAGTGCTTCGGACTTTAAGTGAACCACTGAACCGAACTAAATCGAATTATGAAATGGTTTGTAACCCCGCATTTCACTGAATATGAAAATGACTTGTTATCTTTACCAAAATCCAACAAGTTTTTAGTTACTAAAACTACACATCGAAATTAATTTCGTTTAAAAGCCTTCCTGTTTTTTTCTCCTAAAACTTTAATTAAGCAATTGAACTTTAACACTTGTCAAATCAAATTCGCCTATTATAGCCACTGTCCCTAGTGAATCATAACATTTCACTTGACCATTCCACTGTGCAAATGCATATGCCACAAATACGAGTATTATTTATTTCGAGTGAGTGCTGTTTCTAGCTCGGTGATAATAAAATAAAAAGAACACATAGAACTGAATACCTGAAGACATTATCAATTAATGTTTTATGATCATAAATTGCCATGAAAGTGAAATTCGAATTGGAATTGGAATATAAAAAAAACTTAACTGGAAGACAACAACAATGCGGTTATAATTCAGATGATGATAGTCCTAGTGAGCAGTCATAAAATACTGTCGAAAATGCTCGTAATCTCTGGAAAAAGCCAAAGTACACAACCCAGTATGGAGTACTTTGAATCGACCACACAGATAAAAGAAACACCCCAATTGTCTTTTATGGCCAACGTAAGCCTTTCGAGCACGAAAAAAGGCGCTAAATAAGCCGAATACAGTCAAATAGATTCAAATCTCTTGGGGACATCGTAAATATGTGTCATCAATAGAAAACGTGTAAGTTTAACTTCACTTCACAATGTTTTACAATCACTGACTAGTATGCAGAAAATGTATTTTTGCTGTGGGGAAAAACCTCAGTCCCCCATTTTCTTTAGAGTGGTCACCACATGTTGCATTTGGGATTCCTTTTTTTAGCTCACTTATGATAAGACTTCTTCGACTTCTACGGCAGCGCAACTCCGTACTTCATTAGCTCGACTTCTATTGTGCGCCAAACCACACTGGGTGGACTCAGACTGACCACACAGTGATTGCGATGTTGTAGGCACCTCAAGAACGCTATGCTGCCTTATCAGAAGACCACTTGTTTTTTTATCCGCATCCAAAACAAGCCAATGGCGGGCGGAGGAACGGACAGACGGTGTCGTTAAATAACTGTCGATATACAAAAATACACCAGAAAAACCATTAGCACTGATTGCTTATCATTGCCAGCTTCTATTGTTGCCACAGAATCTTGAGAAATGTCTGAGAGTGTAGTAGTAGTTATGTAGATATTAGGGTGGAGTGAATTTTCTTGGGAGATAATAAATTGAGTGCACCTTCTGCTCATTACGGGCCGAGATAGGTGAGATTGCAAAACCCATTGCCTAAACTTGAATACACATGAAAATAAATGGAGTTGTTGGTCATACGAGTAAAAATTTTTGATTTGTTGTGATCATTTGTTGTTATTACTTTTGAAAGAGGAATTACTCCTCATAGAGGGAAGGAAAAAAATAATTTTTGTAAGACATTTTTGTACCGAAGAAGGAAAAACTGTTGACCTTGGTAACTGCGTATGTCAATGTAGAGGAAGGCCTCGTATTCCTGTCCTCTCCAAATACATGTTCGAAAATCTGACATTTTAAACGGTAATTTAAACTCGCCTAACTAATAACATGTGAAGGTTTAAGTATTGAATAAGTAAGCAAGTTTTAGACGGTTGATGCGACCCTGACCCTGACCCATATATGGATTTTAAATTTTCTGTAGTTTCGTCCTCCATTGGCTGAAGCGTGTGGGTCAATCATTTTTTTCGTATGAGCATACAAAGGTTAAAGTTATGCATTAGGATAGAGGTTTGTGGGTTTCAATCTACGCTCGGGTAGTGAATTATGTCTGGGAGGTACAAGAAGTGGCTAAGATTAAAATTTTCGTCAGCTAGTCTAACATAAAATCGATTTTCTAATTACGAGTAGCTTGAATAGCAATAAATTTATTATGCGAATACCAAAAACTGTCTAAATGGTGGATTTTTCCTGCAGATGCCAGAATAGGGTGTGTCATCCATTCGTTTCGTAAACGTGTACAAAGTTGTTGTACTCGTAAAATGTTATAAAGTCCTCAACTAAGCGAATATCATGCATTATGAAACAAGTTATGTGGATTCTAATCTTCACTGAAACAAGGTCATTTGAGTAGGAGCTACCAGAATAGGCGCGGCTAGGAACCCAACTATTCGTCACCTTGTTAATCTTATTTTTATGATAGATCGTCTGAGTAGCATTAAAGTCATTACAAGAATACCAAAAGTGTGTGGAATGATGCATTTGGCTAGGAGGTACCTGACTCGGGCCTGTCAATACTTTTTTATGCGAGTACAAAGCTGGCAAAACAAATATTAAAGTGTTCAGTATTTAAGTTAAACTTATGCTATGTGGGTTCTAATCTCAACTGAAGCAGGAAGATAACAGAAGGGCTGTGGCTAGCTGTCCAATTTTTTGTTTATAAGTGTGCCATATAATTGTATACTTAAGTATACTTATACATTTTTAGAGATCGTTCAAATATTTTTAACGATTTTTGAAAAATACCCAAAGTGGTCGTGTATGGGATGTACAAGAAAGCAATGGCAATATCGCCCAATTTAAATCCTATAGGCATGTTTGGCATGGCATGTTAATTTGAAAAGGATTGGAAGCTTTTTCGAGAATTATTGCTCAAACCAGCCGCACAGACAAACATTTTTCAAGCAACTTAAGAAGGAATAAACATATGTAGGGTCTAAAATTTGTTTACACCTTTTCTCTGTACCAAAGGATATATACCATTTTACCCAGAAGTTTGAGGTTATATTTACTTGTTCGGAATCAACTTTGACTGATCGCAGCCTATGTGGACAAGTATTAGATGTAGAAGTCCAGTTGTGGCAGAACGACGTAACACTGCTTAAAAATTGCTTCTCAAAACAAGACATAACTACATGATTGAATGTGTTGGATCCATGGAGACCATAAACCAGTCCCACCCATTGCCATAAAGGTGTGAGTACTTAAAATCAGGGTTATTGAATAAAGATAAAAATTATGAAAACAAAGTATGCTTGGGGCTCTTTAGACGTGTTGAAAGTTCAGAGAAATCCAAGAATTGGGGAAATTCACGAATCGGAAAATCATTGCTTGTAGATCTCTGCTAGACTTATTGCAATACAGAAGTATTGTCTTAAAAAACTATAAACATTGTGATTCATCCATGGCTTCTTTAAATCCTTTCTGAAATTAATCACTGTCATCGTTTTTTTTAATTCCTGTTGCATTGAATACATACAACTTAAACTAAAGTGGTGAATATATTTCTACGACCCTGATGGTCTCTATGCCCACTTTGTCATGGCACCTGTGACGCCCTTGGACTTTGATATTTGGCTAAAATGTCTTTTGTTTTAAAGTATTTAAACCCTTATGGAAAGTCCTCCGGGCCCAAATACTGACAAATGTCGGTTGCATCTTGACTCGTAAGCCAAGCTAAGCTTCAACCGAATTATATTGTGTTCAGCTTAGACTTTTTATAGAAGTTGTTGCTCTATTATTATTGGTGAGATATTAACTCCAAATGTTTCAATTTCTTCGACACCCAATTTTCGCTGCAAATGTTCAATTTATCAATAGCGTACAAGACCCTCCATATTTGAATAACCGTTCTCAAACTGAAAATTTTCTTTAATTGAAGTACAGTGATTGTAGACTGTTAGGCAGGGGTATTATTCCTGTAAAACCCCCATTATTCCTGTAAGGCGATGTTTTTCAAATTCATATCGGTGTAAGACAGCGATTCATACTTTCGCCATTAGTATTTCTAGTTGTACTTGATTTAGTCAGCATCTGCATTGGATTATGCTGGCGATCACTGCCCCATTTCTTACTTATTAAGAGGCGTCGAAGAGAATATCAACAGACTTAACATATGTGACAGCGCATAGAGAAAGGGACCTAAGGGTAAAAAAAATCAATTTTCATTTTTTTCTGACAACATCTGAGCATCGAATGAAACCGATCCCATGATATGCGCGTTTTATGAAAGTGAAGTCGACGATTCTAAGCGCAAATAGAAAGGGACCTAATCTTGAAAATGGCTCTCCTGAGCAAAACTTTTCAACAACTTTTAATTTTTTTTGATGTGGACAACGTCTGAGCGAAGGAGACCGATCCCATGCCCCAAAAGTGTTTCCTTCGGAGATATGCGCGTTTTATGAAAGTGAAGTCGACGATTCTAAGGGCAAATAGAAAGGGACCTAATCTTTAAAATGGCTCTCCTGAACAAAACTGGTTTTTAACATTAGGTCCCTTTTTATTTTGCGCGTCACATATGTAAGTAGTTCAGTAGTCTTACGCAGATTAGTATGTGATGAAAATTGCAGCGTCCAACAATACCCCTGTCTGCATGAATGTTACCGCCTTAGCTAAAGTCGAGTAGTTCAACTACCTCGGCAGTGTTATAGACAGAGACGGTGGAGCAGACACAGGCGTGAGCAGGATGATCAATAAGACACGTCACACATATGCCTCGCTTGGACGTGTAAGGTAGTCATCACAAATTTCGAGAAATCAAAAAATTTAAGTCGAGTCTAAAATCATTACTGCCATTCGGCTGTGATACTTGTAGAGTTACTAACATAATCTCGAACAAGCTACAGGCCTTTATAAATAAATGTATGAGGAGACTTCTGAAGACCTTTTGACCGGCTCGAATTAGAAACTAAGATCTCCTTGTAATATAGACCCAATCAATTCTGACATCAGACGCCAGAAAAGCGGTTGATTGGGCGCACGTAAGGAAGGAAACCCCCGATGTAGCCTTCAATGAGCCCACAAGGGCACGGAAGATGAGGACGGTCACGTATTACTTGGTGCAGATCAGAGGAAGCCAAATACACGAAAAAGAACTAACTTGGTTCAAAATCAAAAATTTGGATTCGAACAGAATTAAATTTAGGCAATTTATCGAAACTGTGAAACTTGCATTATGTAAAATTGTAATTTATATTTGTATATATTAAATGTGTGTGCTTGTTGTAAACAAAGAATGCGTTGACTCATAAAAAAACCGAGTCTATAAGTAATGTTTAACTACATTTTATTCAGGCAATTGACATTATGAAATTCCAATTAAAACTAATTACCTTAGTCCTATTATGTTAGAGTGAATTTTTTTCAGTCCACCCTAATATCCGCTTAACGACATATTGTTTTTCGCAATTTCAATGCCACCCTCAGGCATCTGTGCTGATGTGTATTTACATGTCGAGTACTCATGTCTGATTATCGATATCTTAACTTGTAGTCAGCCACCAGCCAGTCGCCCAGTCAAGTCTGTCCGGCCAATCAGTCCGTGGTGTTGAAGGAATGTGTGGCTGGATTTCGCATATAAAGGTTTCAGTAATTCTCTGATATTCATTTTTAGAATCTTACGATGTGGTCATTGTTGTTTCGATTCGGTTTGTTTTCTTGATTTCATTTTTAAGGTTCTTTTTGTTGGTTTTGTTCATTGTTCGCATTGTTTTTTAGATGAAATTCATGTACGGACGGCGGACTTCCTTTCGTTTGTGTGTTTTAGAGATAAAACACGCTGCGAGGGGGTATCTCGAAGGCACATTTGAGTGATTATTTATTTATTTTGACTAACTTTGTAGGCATTTCACAATAAATATTCTGAAATTGATAAAAAGTGGAAACATCATCTTCGTCAGCAGCACATGTTGTTCAGCTGATGTTGCTAAACGGCATGTGACGATAACAGACCGGGGACATAAAAATCCCACATAGCGAAGGCCACGCAATGAATCAGACAGCCGAGTACTTTTCCTTTAATTAACTATCTTGCATATGGTTCCTAGTGTTGGTTTTTAATACACAATTGTCCTTACGGCTTTTAAAGGTTTCTTTTTTTTCTAGCATTGTAAATGCAACTGTGCGGTATTTGCCCATTTCTTTGTTTTTTTGGTCACAAGTGTCAGCATGTCGCTTTTGAAGTTCGCACATTTGACTAATTAACATATTTTGTGTGACAAACTTGAATTTCCTTTTACGTTATGTTTACTGGTGAGCGGAACTCTTTCGTACAACGTACCCAATTATCAAGAAGCTAATAAAATGTGTAAAGATTGTGCCATTCATTTATTTTGCTACCTGATGGGAAAGCCGAAATCTCTAAGGCATTACTATCACCTCTGCCAGTGATTTCTAGTCAAGCTTGTTTTCGATAATAAATACAGATGTAGAGTAGAATTGGCATGATGCTTTTTTAAACACTGTTTAAGACTGATTGAACTTATTCTTAAGACTAAGTAACAGGGCTACCAACCAAAATCAAAAAAAAAAAATCTTCTGTATTTCTAAGAAAGTCATCAAAATCTTTATTTTAAAAATATAGGTCGTCACATGGTTAAATTACATTCGTTGCTTGAATCTGATGAGGGTGGAGTAGCGTGTTTCGATTTTAAAGACCAAAGATACGTACCAAACCACATTTTTTATTATTTAAAACATTTTAGATAAATGAAGTCAAAAGACTTAGATTGTTTTGAAATTTTTTAATTTGTGGAAAAAGAGTTGTTCAACTGCAACTTCGTTAACTGAATCGCAAAAGAATGCTATATCATCTAGAAATCAGCTTTTGTACAGGTTGGAGCGCAGTAATTTGTTTTTTTTTTTGCACTGCAGGCTGCGGAGGCACTGTTGGTCGAAGAGAGTGTGCGTGGCTTATAGTGGCTGACGGGAGTTTTGTATTCGTCTGCCTTTCAGTTGCAATTATGCATTGGACACATGAGGAGAGGTCATTTTGTGTTGAAGCGTATTTTTCAGATGCGCACTCGATCATTGCAGTGCAGCGTGCTTTTCGTTTACGATTTGCTGTTCCCCCACGCGGACGTGTTTGTGGACGGCAATCAATTGTAAATTGGGTAACTTCATAGAGAACAGCAGGGAATGTGTAATGTGTATGAAGGGGACCTGAGAGAAGAATTACAACACCACAAAACATCGAGAGGCCTTGAGCAGCAGTACTGCAATCTCAAAACGCTCTGTTCGGAAGCATTCACTTGCTCTTGGCATATCCAGACATTCTCTCCACCGGATTCATGATGATGAACTGAATTTTCGCCCTATAAAATGTGCGTGGTCCAACTATGGTCAGCATGGGACTATTTGACACGGCGGACCTCTTGTGAAGACATTCTTGTAACCGTGACGCAATTGTGTTCTTTTGTGATGAGACACATTTTCACCCCAGTGGGTGTGTAAACAAACAAAATATGCGGTAGTAGAGTTAAACAAACCCAAGAGAACTTCACCAGATATCTCTGCATTCGGACCGCGTCACTGTGTGATGCGCATATGACGAGTAGGTATCATTGGCCCTTAATTTTTTCAGGATAACTGTCTTGCCGTAATTGTGAACTTCGAACGGACTTGACCATGATGCAGGATTTTTTCAGCCGGCTTTTGAGGTAATGCAATTAGAGGATACATGGTTCCAACAGGATGGTGCCACTGCACACACAGCGAGAGTTACCATGAATTGTTTGAGACAAATGTTACCTGGACGGTTTATCTCTTTGAGGGGTGATGTAAACTGGCCAGCATGCTCACCAGACTTAGCCCCATGCGATTTTTTCCTTTGGGGCTACCTGAAGTCGAAGTTGTATATCAACCGTCCCAACACCTTGGAAGACCTAATGCTGGTTAGAGTTAATGAAAACTTCAGAAAACGTTTGCAGCACTGTGTGGATAGCGAAGGTCGACATTTGCCAGATAAACTATTGAAAACCACTTAATTTAAAAATATCTATACTGTTCAATATAATTAAAATATAAAATACATTTTTCTAAGGTTCATAAATTTTTTTTTAATTTTATTCCCAAATAAGCAAAATCCGCGCTCCACCCTGAACTTAATAAACAACTTTTTAAGCTATTGTTAACGATTCTAAATTTTCGTCTTAGCAGAATTTGAAGTGGACTTTTATCTATTTAAATAATTTGACGTTTTCCAGATTTTGGGGGGCTTATATTCCTATCAACTTGATCGAAAATGAAATACTATTTTCACAAATTCCAACATTTGCGACATTCTTTTGAAATCACTTAACTTTTTTAAGGAGTTGTTGACCGATGGTTTTGAAATCTCTTTCTCGCAACTGAAAAGTGTGACACTAAGTTTTTAGGGTTGCGAAGGTAGCAGAATGTTCGATTTTATGTTATTTCATTTGAAGCTTTTTAGAGTACATTATCATCGTTTTAAACAGATATATTTTTTAAGCTTAATAAGAAATTATTCAAATAAATTTGTAAGCCAACTATTAAATTGATTATTAAATAGTATATATATTTTACATTTGACTATGATAGTTTCAAGCATGAACTGGGGTGAATAGTAAAAACTATAGAGTGGTCACTTACTTTGATTGAGTTTTCTTGCCTGAGCCTTAGACCTCATAATTTTTTCCAGCAATGAAGTCATTAACATAGGGTTGGATGGTTTTAAGGCATTTGAGTTGCTGGAGTGTTTGTGGTTATCCTCTTTTAGTTTGATTGTTTAGTTTTAATTGTTAATTTGATATAATAAGACACTTTTTAGTTTTTCAATTAAGTTTAGATCACATACATATACAATGTTTTGTTTTTATTGGAATACTCGTACACTGAAAATCTCTTTAATTCAATCCCCTGAAATGTGGGTCAATTAATTGCAACTTTTTAGATGAACTTTGTGCAAATTTTTTGTTTTGTATCGCAATAAGATTTTCACAATTTTCCAACACACACACACATATATAGCGACATACACTCACAATACACACCGAACAACAGGTTCATAATATCCTAGGCGTCCTCGTCCTCCTCCTTCTTTCTTCCGCACTTTTATTTGCCGAGTTCATAGAAACACTTGTTTTTTTGTTTAGAAACGGAACAGCACAGAACATTCACCTTGAATTTTCCTACACCGGGTTTTGTGGTAATTTTTGTTTGCAAATCGTTGCGAAAAAAAGGCACTCAACTCAGTCCGCATTGGTTCGGAAACTTAAAGTACGAGAAAAGGCTGATGAAGAAAAAACACACAGCAATTTTAAAGCAAAGAAGCGTTCTGTTTTTTGTTGTTGTATCCTGCGAGTGAAAAATCCGAGGTCTCAATAGTTCTTCCAAGTGCTGGCGGTGGCTGGGATTGTGTGGGGCTCGGAGTTTGGCGCGCGTATTTCGTATTCCTTGTGTGTGCTCCGCTGGTTAGCTAGGCCATTATGCATCCAGCCATGATGGGTCGTCGTTGGCAGTAGTAGTTGTTGTTGTGGACTTTTTTGAGCTGCTGCTCGTACGTTAAGCATGAATAGCTGTTTTCGTTGAAACTCTTTAGACGCGACTGACGAGACATTTCCTTGGTGGCTTTTACAAAAACAGGCCTCTCTATTTTTTCAAAAAGTCGTCTACCAAACATGGAATTATTTTGTGTGTCGGTTGCCGTTGTTTCACCATACAAAGCCAGGTGGAAACCAACACTACGACAACAACAACAGCAATTGCTGGTAATAGGCCTCTTTTTTACACACAGACTAGAGCGACGCCACCTCGAAGTTGTTATTACTGCTCAAGTCGTCGAGGAGAACAGCAGGGCCAGCCGAGGCGGTGGGCGGGGGATATTCGGAATAAGGACAATAGCAGAAGTAACTTTTGTTGTGGCACACGTTCGGCTAGCTAGCTGGGTGACTGACTGACTGACTGGCTGGCTGGCTGGTGGACAAACTATTTACTGGTGTGCTTGTGCTAGCCTGGGTGCTGTTGACTCTTTGTTATGATAGTTTTTCTTTTAGCTGACTGACCTCGCACCTCATAAGTTGACTCTTTGGGCGGTGGGAAATATAACGCTGGCGTTATGCAAATCAAGTCACGCAAACACGTTAACACTGAGATACTGACACAACTACCACCACCAACACCGCTGTTACCAACATCACTCCTTTGGTCACCAGCACCATCTCACTTACTGGACATTCCATAAAAGTCGTCAAGAAATTCTCAAAAGAAATGCGGAGTTCTCTCTGAAACTGTTGCTTCTCTGGGTTAACCTTTTTGCGGCAACAGGAGTTGTTTCCACAGATGTCTGTCGTATAAATCAAAATTTCTCAAGAGCTGTGTTCTTTAGAATTTTTTCTTAGACTTTTGCTCCTCTCGATTGACCTATTTTTCTAGAGGACTTGTGTCCACAGTTCACTGATCGTTTGAAGCCTTTGGTTTGCACGTCCGTCCGCGCGTCTTTACTCAATTTGCGCCTGAAGATGTCGTGGCGCCAATTAATCACTTCTAATGTACTCGAGTGTGATCTTTTCCACAGTGAATAGAAACAGTTCGGATAATTTAGTACGTCGAATGCTCATTTGCGTTCTATTCGGTTCTGTTCAGTTTTTGCCTTGTTCTTGTTTTTGCTGTAGTTTTGTATCTGTGTTTTCGAATAAAAAGTTTTGTTTTCGTTGTTAGAATCTTTTTGCTTCTGCTCTCTTTTGCTCTCTCAAAAGGCATTAGTTTCGTTGTGAATTAGAAGTGAAATCACATACATTTATACAAAAATACGTTTTGAGTTTATATGTTACACCACCCGACGATGTCTTATCATCATTTGCCAGCCGCCTGTCCACTGCCCATTCCCTACCCGTGCAAACAAAAGCCATTTTTTCTCCACATGCCTCATTTTGTTCATAATTTGAATCTCTGGAAATTTCATTGCGTTTCCTTTTCAAATTGAATTTGAATGCATTTGAAATCGTTATGTAATATATTTACTCCTTCTACATACCGTTTTTTTCTGCTAAATTCTATTTAAAATAATTTGCTAAACATTTTTGGCTCATTAATTTCGGCCATTAATTTTAGCAAAATATAATTTTAGTCTATACAAATGAAGAAATGAATTTGAAACAGTGGGCTTGAGGTGACAAATATGTATTGAGTTCTGATATTTTAAACAAGTTGGCCTGGATTTTTTCACAGATTTCCCTAACAAATGAAAATTGTCGAACCAGCGTTTCAGCAGTACCCATTTTTGATACTGCTTGATAATTGTTGCAAATTTGAAAAAATTATCTAAAACCTAAAACAAAAACACAAGTAAAAACGTCCGTATATACCGAACCTTGAATCAAGGTGGTCCATATTTTGGTTTAATGCGTCCAACCATAATCTTAGTCATGACTTCAAAAAATGTAAATATTAAGATTCGCACCAAAATTTGTTTTATTTGAGTACCAATATGTCTATACCTTAATGTCTATATATATATAAATATATGTCTAACTCCCATTTTGACATACGGAACGTGTTTTTGTTTGCCTCATGATCCGAAACTCCCAGAACTATAGGGTGAACCATCTAGAGGTATTTTTTCAGAATAAAAAAAAATATAAAAATTCAAATCAAGTGTGAAATCTTTATTGGTAATTTGAAAGGACATTTTATGGCATTTATTTTTTGAATATAATTTCCTTCAAATCTTGGCCTTAACTACGCATCAGAGTTTCCATTCTGGGGGTCCAATTTTGGATGACTCGTTCGGGCATTTCGACCGGTATGGCTTTAATGACACGCGTAATGTTGGCTTCCAAAACCTGAATCTTAGCTGGTTTGTCAGCATAGACTTTGGACTTTACGCAACTCCAAAGAAAAATGTCTAATGGTGTGATTTCACTCGATCTAGGCGGCCAACTCACCTGTCCAAAACGTGAAATTGGCTGCTCTTTGTAATGACCTCTTAATAGATCCATTGCTGGAGCAGCTGTATGCAAGTGGCACCGACCTGTTGAAACCAAGTGTCGTCAAGATTACGGGCTTCAATCATTTAAAAAAAAATGTACCGATGATTCCACCAGCCCATAAACCGCACCAGACTGTGGTTTTTTCTGTGTATAATGGCACCTCTTGATCCTCTTCTTGTTGCTATTCAGCCCAAATGCGGCAATTTTGTTTATTGACTTTGCCGTTGAGCCAGAAATGGACCTGATCATTAAACAAAATTATGGTCGAAAACAGCGGATCTTCCCGTTTCTCACCGAACGAACGCTCATTTCCATAATACAGTTGCCAACATTTGATGGAAATTGTATTCAAAAAATAAATGGCATAAAATGTCCTTTCAAATTACCAATAAAGATTCCACACTTGATTTGAATTTTTATATGTTTTTGTTCTGAAAAAATACCTCTAGATGAATCACCCTATATAAGTATATGTGACAGCGCATAGAGAAAGGGACCTAAGGGTAAAAAAATCAATTTTCACTTTTTATTTTTTGATGTGGACAACATCTGATCATCGAATGAGACCGATCCCATGCCCCAAAAGTGTTCTCTCCCAGAGATATGCGTGTTTTATGAAAGTGATGGTACACCAAAGATATACGTATTTAAATTTTTAAAATGGCTCTCTTGAACAAAACTGGTTTTTACCCTTAGGTCCCTTTCTATTTTGCACGTCACATATACCCTTTTTAAGGCTTTAAGGACGTCTCCACTAAAAGTCTCCATTGTTGGCCCAAAACAAATTGTGATTTGTTGAGCAAATACCCAAAATATACTTTTATTCGAGGTTCTTTTAATCCATTGAAGGGAATCTCGGATTTTGTCCATTTACAATCCCATACAGCGTATGACCATAAGCCATCATCATGCCAAACTTCATGATCCTAAGTAAATGACGGACGGACAGACATGCTTTTGACAGACTCGGACGAATGGACAGATATGCTTTTAAAAGACTAGGGCAGACGGATATCATTTTACGACTTGGGTGGATAGACATGGATAGCATTTTAAGGCGATCTTTTTAAGATATATGCGACCACACTCAAAGTGGCTAACGTATTAGCTAAACAGGGACCCTACGTAGTCCCAGAAAAACAGTCGACGTCGAAAATGTTCAGTGCTGGAACATTTTTATTCCTCCGCACAACATGTTCCCAATATCGCCTCATCCGCTTATGCTTAGTGTAGTTTGAGTGCGTTGTGAAGAGAAAAATCGTCTTAGCTTATTGGTTTTTTCCATGCTGACGTCATTTTCTTTGTTGACGGCGGATCCAAGATAGACCACCTCGACATCAGTTGATGCAAACAGCAGCTTCGTTTCCTTGCTTACCACCAATTCCTACTTTGCCAACTCCTTCTCTATACCAGCAAAGTGATCGGTCATGAATCGTACATGACTTAATCATATGCGAAGGCGAGTAATTATTGAGCTTCCATTGTTCAACTTCGTGTTGTTCGCTTAATTTTCTACAATTCTTAGCAGCTAAATATTGAGAAGTTGCACGACAGAAGCACCGAGGGCGACCTTTAATCAGAAGGATCCTTTGCACTAGGACTATATGAAAACTTAGATCGTTTTAGTCTGGGGTTGGTTATAGATCACTTATACATTTGTTTAACTTTGTGGCAGGATGACATTAAATCGAATAGAAATTTTGTGTATCTGGTCGCTTATAATACAACATGTCAAATTTGAGCAATATCGGATTTAAGTTGTAGCTTCTTGGACGACAGAACCTCAAATCGGAAGGATCCTTTGTTTGGCTATAAGAAAAAAATGACCGATTTAGTAAAAAATTTACCAGTCTTGCTTAAAGATCTCGCATAATAAACTATATTTTATTTTGTGCAGTGACAGGTCTTCACATCGGACAGGAACTTTGTGAGAGATCGACGAGGGCTGTTATATATATGGCCTAATCATGAAAATGCGGATGTTTATCATCACAAATGGTATTATTGTTTTTCAAAGTATTCTCTAGCATAACTTATACAATTTTTCCACTCCGATTAAGACACTTCCAAAACATGGTTTTTGAACGCTTCAACAGCATCTGCTGGCGACGAAAATCGTTGACCACCCATTTTTTTCTTGATGTGCGGGAATAAGAAGAAGTCATTGGGTGCCAAGTCAGGGCTGTACGGCGGATGACCCCTCAATTCGACGTTTTAGCCGGTCAAAAAGGCGCTGGTTTGAGCCGATATGTGAGAGCTCGCATTGTCATGGTGCCGAACCTTCTCTTCTCTTGTTCGTTTTTCGAATTTCTCCGAAGACTTCTGGTTAAAAAATTCTGGTGTACCACTTAGAATTGACCGTCTACGTTGCTCAAGCGGAACAGTAGCCACATGACCAGTTTTGCCGAAGAAACAGGCGACCATTTGCTTCGAAGTGCTTCTGCCACGAACAACTTTTGTTGGATTTAGCTCGTCTACGAAGATCCCCCGGCCGATTGCTGTTTTATTTCGGTCTCATAAGCAAAGATCCATGATTCGTCACCTATGACGATATTATAAACGTATTTTGAAGCGTCGCGATCGTATTTTTTCAAAATTTCTTTGCACCAATCGACACGAGACTTTTTTTGAGCGATTGTCAAATTGTGCAGGATCAAACGAGAACAAATCTTTTTCACGACCAGGTGTTCATGCAATATCGAATGTATGCTGGAGGAAGAACTGCCCAAGGATGTCTCTATCTCACGGTATGTCACATAACGATCTAGCACTATCAGTTCACGCACGTCATCAATGTTCTCTGGCACAAAGGCCGTTTTTGGACGACCTTCACGGCCTTTACAAACGGACGTCGCTCAATGGAATCAAATAATCATTCTGAATTGATTCTAATAATAAGCATGTTTATTATACCAATCGATCCTTCTTCTTTTCTTTTAAGGTGTAAGAAGCATCAGCACTTAGTCATAATATCCTGTATGGCATCATGGTGTTAATACGAGTCTTCTCCGGTTCTTGGCTCAAACGCTCTTGTATCCTTTTAAATATTGCACACAAACTGATGCATGCAAAGTAACCGATATTCTATTCTAGTCTATCGACCGGTATACCGTCAATATCGACCGGTATACCGTCCTTCCTTACAGATCTGTTTACCTAAAGGCAAGTTAAATATAGCTGTCCTGACATCGTGTACGTAAGGATTTATCACGCTCATTAACAACTCCATTTCTAAAAGTTGGAGAAAGGGTGTAACCGGATCCGCAATGCACTCGACGTTTATGGTATAAGACTCCTATTTTTGGTCCTATTTTTATTTCAACACAGAGTAATGCCAGTCGATGGGCCGTTTGATTTGCATTTCACTCGTTTGTGGTAGGAACTCGGAAAAAGTATTGATATTTATACTTTTCAACTTAAACTCATAAGTTTTTAATTTAAACTTTACTATTGGATCTAATAAGTCCAAAACAAATTGTTTTTTTTTACAAAACCTTTGTTAAATTTTGAGAAAGTCAACATTTTAGGACCAATCGTTAAATTTTTCAAATATTTTTGATAAAAAGGGTTTTGAAATCGGTACATCATTTTTTACTGCAATTTATTCGATACCGATAGATCTGTTATCGATAATTATAATTTCGATACACGCTCAAATATACTAATAATGCATTCTATACCAAGACCCTACTCGGCAGAAATTTTGGACCCCCATTAGGAGTGAAAAGATATGGTAACGGCAACAATAATATGTTCCTCGTATTAAAAGTATGTCCATTGCAACCATAGTATTGTTTTTTTTTATTATCACTGTAATAGTATTGTTAAAATGTTACAATGGTTAAGAAATAAAGAAAATATGGTTGTTGAAACAATATTAATATGGTTGCTATTGTTGTTGGTTGTATGGATCATAATATAGTTGTGGGGATCGTTGTTATGATCGTAGTATGGTCCAGTGCTAATCATATTTTTTTTTTGGGATCATAGTATGGTTGAGTCTGAATCATAGTATGATTGTGAGTATCGGTTTGGATCAGAATGTGGTTGTGGAGATCAAAACATGGCTGTGTGTGAATCATACTACTGGGGATCATAATATTGTTGTGACACAACCATATACAGAACAATAGTATGATGCTCTTCGTATATTGCCATCCTAACTATACTCATTTCATCGTGATGGTGTAATGGATAGTGTACGCGATTATCACACAGGTAAGAGAGAATTTCACTCTTGTAAGCAAACAAAGTTTATTCAGTTTAAATATATTGAATATGGTATGAGCATCAAAGAAATGGGGGGAAAATGCGTGCATGAACCGAAGTTCATCAAGTAATTTGATTAAACAATCCTTGATTCCAGGACTTTTCACTGCCAGTTTCCTAAACTAACACGGACTTGATGAGTCACTTTCTTTTCTCATCCACTGTACAACTCACTTAAATCGCTTTTTTACTTTTGGTGCTTTTTTATGGCGTTATGCCTATTCTGAAATGTGTATCTTGTGGATATGAGGCAGAGTAAGCACCACTGCCTACATTTCCTTCCAGTCGTCAGTTAGCCCCTTGGTGGCGAGGAAGAAGATTCGATTATATTCTACTTATAGACTTTTTGATATTTGTCTCCGCATGAATATGTACTCGTATGTATAAGTACACTTGTATGCCATCCTTGTACTTGTTTGCTCTTGCCGTGCTCTTGTATTTATTTGTTTTGTACGTAGTTTAGAATTTTTATTTATGATGTTATTTCAAATTTTATTTTTATCGATATCCATTCAAAAACTCAGTGCTCGCATGTTCATAGTCAGTGGAACCAGCCCAGTGACAGCGAAAGAGTTCAAGAGGGATGGGGGCTGCTCCTTGTGATTACTCGACACATACAGACACACATGCAGTTGAAGTGATTATCTTTCGGTTATTGTGCGTATTTTCATGTGGAGAAGTGGGTCACACCATCGTTGAAGAATGAATGGATCGGATCTATCGTCCATAGCGGCCATAATCAGCCTTTGAATGATACATGTCCGATGCCTGCTGGGTGGGTGGATGGGTTGCTTGGTTGACTTACTCCACTTTCGTTCTAGATTTATTTCTTCTTTTGTTTTGGTTTTCACTGTCTGACGGCTATGATGTGTTCTCTTTATATTCATTTCAGACATTCACACATACATGTAAGTGCGTCTGTTTTGATTATGACTTTAAGTGGGCCAGTGCTTTGTGAGGGAAAATGTAATTTTATGGGCCACTCATTGTCAAAGTGGAATATTTACGCTGTTAGTAGAAACATAGGATTTTTAAGCAAACTTTAATGGGAATCTGTGACGACTAGCTTATATTACACATATACATTATATAAAGGTTGATTATTGGAATTGATCCCTTAGTTTTTTCAATAATATATTTTAAAAGTCAGATATGTTTAGTTAAAGTTGTAATACTCGGAAACAGATCTCTAAAAGAATTGTGATTTGTATACTCTCCTCGAAGGGTTGCTTTATATATTTCTGACCTGGCGTCATCTGACATTTCCATTGGAAAGTTAGCAAAAATGTACTTTGAACGTTTTGAAGTACGACCATCATTTGCGTTGTTTATAGTGACTTGAAAAAATCAATTTGGCAAAAAATGGAATTCACTTCTGAAAATTTTCGTGCGATCACTTTTCACAAATTTCGACGTTGATTATCACGGCAAGAGTGCATCGATGAACTTAAATCTTTGTATGGCGGATTAATGAATTCAATCGTTGCCGAAGCTCGCTCAAAAACGAAAGTCGTGAAAGTCGTCAAAAAACGGCCGTTGTGCCAGAGAATATTGATGCCGTGCGTGAACTGATAATGCAAGATCGTCATGTAACATACCGTGAGATAGAGGCATCCTTGGGCAGCATAATTCGATATTGCATGAACACCTGGCCGTAACAAAGTTTTGTTCTCGTTGGATCCCGCACAATTTGACAATCGCTCAAAAAAAGGCTCGTGTCGATTGGTGCAAAGAAATTTTGAAAAAATACGATCGCGGTGCTTCAAAATACGTTTATAATATCGTCACAGGTGACGAATCATGGATCTATGCTTATGAGACCGAAACAAAACAGCAATCGGTCGGGGGATCTTCGAAGATGAACCAAATCCAACGAAAGTTGTTTGTGGAAGAAGCTCTTCGAAGCAAATGGTCGCCTGTTTCTTCAGCAAAACTGGTCATGTGACTGTTACACTTAAGCAACGTAGGACGGTCAATTCTGAGTGGCACACCACAATTTGTTTGCCTGAAGTCTTCGGAGAAATTCGAAAAACGAACAAGAGAAGACGAATCATTGGGCACCATGACAATGCGAGCTCTCACGCATCGGCTTAAACCAGCGCCTTTTTGACCGGCCAAAACGTCGAATTGATGGGTCATTCGCAGTACAGCTCTAAGTTGGCACCCAATGACTTCTTTTTATTCCCGCACATCAAGAAAAAAATGCGTGGTCAACGATTTTCGTCGCCAGTAGATGCCGCTGAAGCATTCAAAAACCATGTTTTGGTGGTATCTCAATCGGAGTGGAAAAAGTTGAAAAAATCCCTTTAATGGCGGTGCTATGGGGTTTTGCAAAAATCGAACGACTTCGCTCCAACACCGACTCCGGGTCGTGGAGTGACTCCGGCCTACGACAAAATGTATTTATATGTTTTAAAAAAATTATAGAATGAGAGCCGCAATGCTATGCCACTTCACCCATAAAAAATCATTTTTTAATCAAAACAAAAACGACTTCACAAAGGTTCATTCGACTTTGATATTCCCTCACCCATATATGGAATTTAAATTTTCCTTCCTCTCGTCCTCCATTGCCTAAAGAGTACCGATTTGTTCGAAATCTCGTGAAGAGTCGAATTAGTGGAAGGTGCTAGAAGGGGCGTGGCGTCCACTTTTTCCTTTGCGCATACAAACACGAAATAAGTACTCGTATATTGCAGAAAAAAAAAATTAAGAAAAACATATGTTAGGAAAAAATTTATGTGCGTTTGTAGGTTGGTGTGTGCGGAAGGTGCAAGAAGGGGCGAGGAAGCAACTAGGAATCCAATTATTTTACACCAAGTTAATGTTGTAATTGTGGTCTAAAGTATTATTCTGGGTTTGATCGTATGAGAACCATTAAATAAATTTCAAAAATAAAAAAGTCGGCATAATGGTTTCTTTGTATGGAAGGTACCGGAATGGGGTGTGCCAACCCCTTCTTTGATATGCAAGTAAAAAGAATATCACGCACTGAGTGACAAGTTAAGTGGGTTCTAATCTGCACTGCACATATTCGGTTGTGTTGGATGTACCAAAAAGGGCGTAGCTAGGAATCTAAATATCCCTGTTCATAAATATTGATTTTGAATAGGATTAAAGTTATATCAAGAATACAAAAAGTAGGCGTAATGATACATTTGTGTCGGAGGTACCAGAAGGGGTCTGACTATAAGGTCCATTTTAAATCCCACAGGAACTTGGCCCAAATGACTTAAAAAGTCATGAAACGCCTTTGGTTAAAACATATGTGGGGTCTAAAATGCCTTTTTCGATGCCTTACATTGTTTGTCCGTAAAAAATGATATAAAAAGCCAAGGAGTTCAACCTAAAGTTCTTACTAAGTTATACATACAACGTGAGCAATGAGGGCTAATTACACTGTGGAACATTTTTGGGGTTATTGTCTGGGGGGTGAGAAATTCCAAGTGAGGGTGATGGTACTAGGTCAGTATATTAAAACCCTCAAAGGGTTTTGCGTTCGTATGTGCCAGTTTCTTTTTATGACCTTTTACATTTTTTCCTTATCTTGATGTTTTTTCGCTTAGTTGTAAAATGTTGGCAAAAACGTAGATTGACATAACTCGAGAACGACTAGTTCGATTTTGCTGAAATAAATTGAGAAAAATTAATAATTACATTTTCTTTAATCCATTAATATACTGTTTCTCTACCAAATCAACATTTTTGCAATTAGAAATAAATTTATGAAGAAAATTTTGGCAAAAAAAAATTTTTTTTTTTTTAAAACATATAAATCCCAAACGGAAAAACGTGTAGAGTCTTAAAACTTTCACGTAAAGTCACATAACCTATAAACAAAATGCGACATAGATCATAGAAATCGATTAACGCGTTCTGCTTTTATTTACAATTAAGTGAAGTTACTTCCATCACCCTGACTTGGAATTTCTCACCCCCCAGATTGACTGTTGTACTGTGTTATTGGACTAATTTTTCTCAAAACACCTATACAAAGATCCTTTCTGACTCGAAGTCCTGCCGCTCTAGAAGCAACAAAATTTTATTTTTGTTTTCCAATAGCCATACCACGGGTCCCTTGATTTAAGGTGCTGCCACTCCACAAGCTACGTTCTTGTTTAGATATTCTGGCATACTTTAACAGGCTTTAGTATAAAGCCTGTTAAAGTATGACCACATCGGTCTACGTTTACAAATAGCTCTCATGAATTGTTGATTATAGGAGATATAGGGTTTTCCAATTGCTATATTCCAGAAGCTGCCAGTACGGTTTGCCATTTCTTTATGCAAACTTGTGGAAAATACATCGAAGAAGTACACGATCGTTTGCCACTGTAAATCGAGTTTTTGTGGTTATAGCTCGGTATATCAGCGATTCCGACATGGTACAAATGAAGGAATGCTCAAAGTTGTGAATTTGAAACTGTCAACAGTCATTAAAAAAAATTTCGGGTAAGCCAAATTCAATGGTATGAAGCACTTACAATAAGACCTTCCCTTGATTTACTTTTACTCGGCAATTTCATTATATGTAAGTAGTTTTTGTTGTGTATGTACGGGCGGCTCGGAAAGTTCTTAGTCTATCAATGAAAGAGAATAGTTAGTTTTTCAAAAATATTTTTATTTTTCAATATAATCTCTTGAAACTTCAATACACTTAGTCCAACGCTTATCTTGCAATTCTCTCCCTTGATTAAAATAGTTTTCCTCAAGGTCTTCAAAATAGTGGTTTACAACTGTAATTGCATCTTCATTAGAGGTAAAACGCTTGCCAGCAAGGAATTTTTTTAGATTTGGGAGCAGGTAAAAGTCACTGGGAGCTAAATCAGGAGAATATGGTGGGTGGTCAAGCAACTCGTACTTTAGTTCGTTGATTTTAGCCATTGTTAAAACACTCTTGTGCGCTGGTGCGTTGTCTTGATGAAAAATTATTTTTTTGTGTTGTAAGCCAGGACGTTTTTCTCGAATTTGTACATTGAATTGATCTAAAAGGTTGCAATAGTACTCTGAATTTATTGTTTTACCCTTTTGCAGATAGTCAATCAATAAAATACCTTTGAAGTCCCAAAAAACCGTTGCCATAACCTTACCAGCCGATTGAATTGTTTTTGCCTTCTTTGGGGCACTTCCTCCAGCTTCAGTCCATTGTTTGGATTGTTCCTTTGCGTCTGGAGTATAGTGGTGGATCCATGTCTCATCAACAGTTATGAAACGACGCTTAAAATCCATTTTATTTCGCACCCATCTTGCAGAAAGCTTTTTCATCTGTAGTTCTTCATGCAAAATTAAATGGACTCGATCATTTGAGATGCCCATGATATTAGCTATTTCACGCACTTTTATTCGTCGATCATTTAATACCATATCATGCACTTTGGCTACAATTTCTGTTGCTGTTGCTGTTTTTGGACGTCCACTACGTGGATCATCTTTAATGCTTGTACGACCACGTTTAAATTCAGCAACCCAATTTTTTACTGTTGCATATGAAGGAAGGAGCACTTTCACCTAACACATTCAACATATCATTATGAATTTCTTGTCCCGATAAACCTTTTTTATGTAAATATTTAATGACACCACGCATTACTAATTTTTTCATTGTAAAAAAATCGCGGATGCGTCTTTTGTGAACATCTGTTTCTATAGGAAGGATTTGCCAGATCGAAACAAAATTTAACATGTGTTCATAGCAGAGATGGAAGTTTTCAAAACACTTAACTTTTTTTTGTTTATACCGCGCTTTTTGTGCTAGGCTAAGAAGTTTCCGAACCGCCTTCGTATGAGCAAGAAATCTGGTTCCAGAGAAACCAAATTTATAAAGATAAAACATTACTTCGGAGGATATTTTAATTGAAACATACCCATTACACACTTTCGGCACTGCTTCAAGGACTGTGGCAACAGAAACCTCTTATTCTTAGGTTCATGTTGAACCTCTGGCAATCAACTCTAACGTACATTTTGAACCAAGAGGCACCGCACCGACCCATCTAAAAAAATTAAAATGAGATAAGACAAATTAATTATTTTCGAAAAAATAAATAACTAGACACTAAATATTTATGTAAATATTCGTTAGTCATTAATTTATTGGCTTACTTATGTTTATGCTGAAGGTGAAAATATACTGCCGATGCAAATATTATTGAGTTGTACTAGCATTCAACAACTGGTCGCCTAGAGCACGCATCATTTCTCGATTAATTTCTTCACGAAATTGAGGTGGTGATTTGAATGAGTTTTATTTCCATTCATAAAGGCACACATTTATTTTAAAAATAACACATTTATTTTAAATATAAATTTAATTTTTCCACCATTGCCGTTAAATTCAAAGTTATTTTCCTCTTGTTCGTACTATCTGGTTGTTCTTCGAAGAATATCAATTATCGTCAATGAAATCAAGATGTAAACCGAACCGGGAACCCAATGTTTTTTAAACTCGCCCTGCGAACACCTGGCCACTGTCAACATATCGAATGTTAGGATTTGTTTAAATTAAAGCGATAATTTTACATTTACGTAGCTAAGGATTTGCTCATGAAACTTGTTTTACAAAAAGTGTGCTTGATTGTTTTTATCTCATTTGAAAAAAATGTATTTGAGGAACTTTTAGCAAAACGGTTGCGCTATAGAGTCCATTTGGCTTAGTTAGTTCAAAATATCATAACTTTTGAGATAGTTGATTTAGTTTGGCGCGTGAAGATTTGTTTAAAAGGAACTGACATAGTGAATAACATTATATACAGGGTGGCGCACGAATCGTGCTACAAAAACAATACCTAACAACTTTTTTTTTCTATGTGAGCAATCAGCCTATTCTTTATTTTTTTTTGGAAGGTATTAGTATTTAGATTTATTAAAATTAATATTTGGGATACCGAAAAGAGGATTTGGATAGGGCAGCGGTACCATGCTTTGCAGTCCTGCATTTCCGTCCAAGGGAATATAGGCAGGAGTTTGGCGGAACTCCCCCGAGTAGATGGACCATCGCACGAAGACCGTACCATCGATATCCTAATATTCCGGTTCGAGACACCATCGTGGCTGTAGCACAGTCAATTAATGCAAATCCATGCGTATCGACTCGAAACTTATTGGCGCAAATTTCAGTTAGCAGACGGTCATTACAATGAATAACTCAAGATGAATTTAGCTTGCTTTGATAAAAAGTTTAAATTACAAACCAGATAAACACTCTGGATTTGCCTATACGAATAGAATTTTCCCAAAAATTATTGAAATTGCCGAAGAAGACAACAGCTTGATAAATTGCTTGTTTATGTCTGATGAGTCCCATTATCTCCACAACCATATTTTGATCCTTACAACCATAGTATGTTTCACATACAACCATAGTATGTTTCACTTGCAACCATAGTATGATCCTCACAACCATAGCACGTTTCACATACAACCTTAGTATGATCCTCACAACCATATTATGATTCACACGCAATCATGTAATGATCCCTACAACCATAGTATGATCACACACAGTTATACTATCATCCCAAAATTATTATTATATTGGGTTAAGTTGTCAACAATAGATTTAAATTATGAAAACTATTTAAATATATAGGGTGATCCATCTGGAGGTATTTTTTCAAAACAAAAAAAATATAAAAATTCAAATCAAGTGTGAAATCTTTATTGGTAATTTGAAAGGACATTTTATGCCATTTATTTTTTGAATACAATTTCCTTCAAATGTTGGCAAAAGTATTATGGAAATGAGCGTTCGGTGATAAACGCTTAGTGATGCTTAGTGATGAGGCCCATTTCTGGCTCAACGGCAAAGTCAATAAACAAAATTACCACATTTGGGCTGAAGAGCAAGAAGAAGAGGTTCAAGAGGTGCCACTATACCCAGAGAAAACCACGGTTTGGTGCGGTTTATATGCTGGTGGAATCATCGGTGCATATTTTTCAAAAATGATGATGGCTGAAACGTAACCGTGAATGGTGCTCGCTATCGCGCCATGATATCGATCTTTATGCTACCTGAAATTGAAGCCCGAAATCTTGACGACACTTGGTTTCAACAGGCGTCATTTCGAAAAGCAGCTAATTTCACGTTTTGAACAGGTGAGTTGGCCGCCTAGATCGAGTGATATCACACCTTTAGACTTTTTGCTTTGGGGCTACGTAAAGTCCAAAGCCTTTGCTGGCAAACCAGCTACGATTCAGGTTTTGGAAGCCAACATTACGCGTGTCATTGACGCCATACCGGTCGAAATGCTCGAACGAGTCATCCAAAATTGGACCTTCAGAATGGAAACCCTAAAGCGTAGTTGCGGCCAACATTTGAAGGAAACTATCTTCAATAAAAAAAAGCAATAAAATATCCTTTCAAATAACCAATAAAGATTCCACACTTGATTTGAATTTTTATATTTTTTTTGTTCTGAAAAAATACATCTAGATGGATCAATGTATACATCAAATTTGAAGTAATATAAGTGGTTTATTTAACAATAGAAAAGGTCAGTTTAAAAAAGTAAGCGTTTTTATTGAAATATTTCAGTTAAAAAATTTTTGTTTTCATATAAAAAGTAATATTATGCCATGCAAATGAAGAAAATTTACAATCATACAGTACGATTACCGTTACCATATTATTTTTAGCATAAAACCAATAAGACAATACTTTTGTCGCACCAACCATATTTATATTGTTGCTACAACCCTATTTTCATTTTTAAATTTGGCAATAATACTATTGTTACATTTCAACAATAATAATATTGCAGCAATCATACCATTGTTAAAATTAAATTCAATAAACAATACTATGGTTGCGACAAGCATACTATTCTTGCGGGAAAATTATTATTATTGCCATGACCATATTGTAACCATGTTTTTTTTGCGTAGGTATAGAGTCCATTTGGATTAGGTTTAGAGTTTTTTCGTTTCAAAACATCATTACTTTTGAGATAGTGGACTTAGTTTAAATCATTTCGATTTTCGGTTCGATTTTCTTTAGTTCAATCAGAAAAATAAATCGTTAAGAATAAATACCAAGATTTGAAAGCTTAATTTTAATATAGCCTTTTCTACTGAAGCTTAAATCAAGTAATATTAATCCATTATCTGGGCAACCAAAAAATGTCACACTATCTCGACCCTTCCAAGCTAGCCCGTAAATTGAAAATTGAATCTGATAACCTAAGGTTTGTCTAACACAAGATTTACAACCATTATCCAGCGTATTGTAGTAACCCACCATAGCCAATCCAGGTATTGAACGTATACCCTATGGTCGTGTGATGGGGGGGGAGAGTGGGGGTAAAGCAAGTAATCACGAGATTCGTTTACATTTGTTTTGTGTTTTTGTGGCTGTTGAAAGAGAATTGAACAAACCATAAAATGCGAATTATGTTCAAATAAAAATACAGGCTGCAATATTTACTTTAATGGGTATCGTTGAGGAGGGAAAGGGAAAAACTCTGACTTGGGTGGATTGCAGGGGTGGGTGGCATAATGAAATATGAATGTCTTTTGCACAATTCCCATTAAATTAAATCATGCAGTGGTGGTGGATCAGCATTGAAAAGGATGGGGTATTTGGACGGCTGGGGTAAAAAGTGGCGCACAAAGTGGCATCCATTTTCCTCTTGCAGTAACATTCGGCCCGGCTCTTTAATGGGGTCTGAAAAGATAAACTTGACAGATACACAAAAATATCAATGTAACAAAGTGGGGGACGCCTACAACCACCCTCGCTGCCCACAGTATAATAATGATGGTGATGACATGATGCTCCTCTCCTCTCTTCGGGTTTCGTGTGTTTCGAATGTAACGACTTTGCTCACGAACTTTCCCCACCAAATGTTTTAACGTTTTGTGACTGGCGGGCAAACGAAGAGTCGTTCTGCTCTGTTCTTATCTCTCCCAATTATCTGTGCGAGAGTGTATGTGTTTGTGTGTATGGGGAGATACAATTTTGTACACACTTACAGGCGCTCACAGTTAGTGTGGGTAATTCAGTGGTGCTTCTTCTGTTCGTGTGTTCGCTCTGTTTGTACATGGCTTTTCATTCGTTTGTCAAGTGAATCTCTTTGGCGGGGGGGAACGGAACAGCAGAGCAGTGGATTTTGTAGCGATGAACAGAGAAGCAACTCAACTCAAGCATGCGCTGTACCCATGAATGGGTGGAGCTTCCGGTGGATACTCTCACTGTTGCTCTTCGTGTGCCGTAGACTTGGGTTTAGCTTTGTGTGTGTGCCTTAATGGAAGAACTGAATTCGCCGAAGTTTTGCAAAGGCGAATTTATTTAGAATCTGTGTATATGGCAAGTTGTTATTTTTTCGTCATATCTTTGCTTGAGTCGCTGTTGCTGCTGTTGTTGTATTGCGTTTAAGGTCGCCGCCTGCCGTAATTGTTTGCAGATTTTAGCGGTTTTCTATGGGATTTTTTCTTGATTTTCTTCGTTTTTTTCATGTTGTTTGTACTGCGTGTGCTGTGAAATGTAATCAACTAATGAAGTGTGTTAAGAGGGCAAATGGCCCAGCGTCAAGTGAGCACACTGAGAGGCAGAACACACAGCGACGACGACGTTTTGGAGGAATACAAAGCCGAATGTATCTGACGATTAACCACGAAGTGAAGGAGTGTGTGCAATTAAAGGTTAAGCGGGGGACAAGGGTCCTAAGTGCAAGCAAAGCAAAAAAATAAATAAATAAGTGAACAGCAACAAGGCCGCCGCCGTCGCAAAAAAGTCCTTGAATTCGATGATGATGATTTGTTTTCGAAGTCAAGTCAAACGTACCCACATGCAGGCAGCAGTTTCTGCTGGAAACACTCAAGAGTGCGTGCAACATTGAATAAACTCTGCAAATCAATCGCAGTCAGCCACCGACGGCGTTTCGAAAAAAAAGAAAATGTCTGGAAAACAAAGTTTGTAACGCTCTAAGTCTGCATCAGTCTAGCAAGCCAAAACAAAATTGCCACAAGCGAACGTGTGTGCCAAGAAGAGCATCATTTTCTTGTTACTCATCTGGCAACGAGGTGCATGTAAAAGTATCTCCTCTGTGTCTGTATATGTGATTTGTGTGTGTGTTTGTGTGAGTGATAGGGCGTGGCAATGCCCTGGCAAAAAAGAGCAACTGTTTGGTCGGTCGGTCATTTTATTATCATATCTGCTGCTCAAAAATTCTGCCGCTGCGGCACAGTTTTTTTTCGGGTCGTGTGTCTATTGGATGATGATGTCAGAGCAAAATGACAAAATGTGTGTGAGCGAGTCTACACACAGTTGGTATCTCATTTTGGCCAATAACAACAGAACTTCAGGCCCCCTTTTCACCGTTACACACCTTCCCCTAGCACAGCCATTGAAAACAGACACATTGTCGTTGGATCTGAGTATAGTCCCAGAAATGTATGTGTGTAAGTGTATATGTATGGTTGTATCTGTATCGGTGTATCCACACAAACAACTTGGTTCATGTTAGCTTTTCTGTGACGCAACTCTCGCCGCTGCCACCGCCACTCCACGCTACCCGGCTTCAAGTTGGCAGCCATTATCACTTTGAATCCTGCAGACAAACAAACAACGACAACAGCCTGTTCAGGTACCCACTCCAGCAGAGCCTACGTAGCACGGGGCTGCCTATAGAACAGGTCCTATTCATGACAGCTACAACAACACACCTTTCCATCCATTGTTTTCCATTTTTATGGCTTCTTCTTTATGTGCTCTCGCTGATTGCATTGCATGCTCTGTGTTTTATGTCTTCATTAATGGAATACGAAAAAAAAAGTTCTGATACAATCTGTTTAGATCTGTTCTTAACGTCTTTTGGCTACACTGCTTGGTCCCTTTGGGCTGTGGCTTCATTTGTGTCGTTTTTATGTTCTGTATGTTTATGCCACTGCTTCGCCTTCGTTTGTGCATCTCCGTCCATCTTTGGCCACTACTGAATAAATAAACATTGGCGTTTCTGTTGTGCTTGGCATTATGCTGTGTACGATCATATTTTACTACATAAATTGGTGACAATCCCATAAACATCTTCGGTCGAACAACCGAAGACAAATAAACAAATGAGCAGGATCGACATGGACTTAAGCGGCAGATCGCTGCTATGCGTACAATGTTCGAGTTGACATTGGAAGACGACTCGATGATGTTAAAGTTTCTATTTGAATGCACAGTGGAACAATTTACAATATAAGAGCCTTCTTTATGATCCCACCTAGTGAAGCTGCGAGTAGAATCCCGACAAGAGCTACGAGAAGAATTATCATGACCGAGGTTTTTCCGTTAAGGATCACACGGCAAAATTATCCTAAGTCAGTGAGCGCGATATAATTCGCCAAATCTTTGATAAAAATTCATATTTGAAATGAAATTGGAGTTATTTTTAGGCATTTACCCATATCCTCAATTGGAGTTATATTTAGGTATTTACCCATATCCTCAAAGTACCTATTAGTCTTTTGTAAAGACCATTGGGACCTTTTATGGTTCCGCGTCTGATATCAGCTAAAATAGCAAGCAAAAAATCTTATAGTGTTGCGTGGGTATCTGATCCCTTTACCACTCTGCTATTTAGAGGATAAATCAGTTCTTTCCGTAGTTAATAATTTGCCGCTATTAAAGTACCACACAAAATTTAAGCGTGATCGTGTATAATTTGTGACTTGTAGAAGATGAACCAATAAGTCCAAATATTATAGATCATGGGTGTTGGTCGCTATTAACAGTCCTTGCGAAATTTGGTACGAGTCCGATTTAAAATGTGGCTGCTAGTTTTGCCACAGTTAATTAATGGTCGCTCATTACGTACCATGCTAAATTTGGGCGTGATCGGGTGTAATTTGTGCCTTCTAGAGCTTTAGAACCTCAAATTGGGTGGAACCTTTGTTTGGGAGTTATTATAAAACTAGGACCGATATAGACAAATGGGTGTTGGCATTTCGCTATGTTCTATGTGAAACCTGGTCAAATGTAATGTTTGGCTTTTAGAGCTGTATTTTCTGATATCGGGAAAAAGCAATGTACGATTTTAAATATAGACCGATGTGGCCCAATTTTATTTGGGTTCGTCCTTGGCCCAAACTTGAAGTATGAATAAAGTTTTATCGAAATTAATTCATAATTGTACTTTGATTACAACTATCGATGGACAGACGAACGGACAGTTCAGACATCGCTCAATGGATTCAGATATTGATTCTGTGTCGATCGTTATACTTTACGTCTCTCGCCATTCCTTAAGGTTAAAAACATCAGCAATAAGTCGTAATACCCTGTACAACAGTATAATAAAAGGCAGATCTTGAAACAAGTTCCAAATTATAAGAACAGTAACAAAATTGCAATAACTGTGAGTCAGGCCATAGTGACCATTTGTTTTGGGCCGAATGGGCTCTTAGGTTTATCAACCATGTAGATGTAAAGTAATACTCCTCTTATCTTATCTGATATAATTTCAGATTATCTAATATGTGGCTACTAGAGAGGCGGGAACTGATTGTGTGAGGTTCATATGCACGAGGTATTCTTAAAAAAGGGGACCTTTATGGACCAGTTAGGTATGGACCAGTTAGGTCATGCTGGGCAAGGTGCGTGTGATGTACGTCGGTCTACAACGTGTCTGCGCATTTTAAAGATATTCGGTTTGTGAACCATAATAAGATCGTAAGAGTAATTCCTGCCAGAATTATTGTTATCTTAGGTATTAGTATGTTACACTGTCTCTACTCAGGGCCTTTAGGCGTTGTTAGGATTAACTCCTCTTAACCTGGAAGTAGTTGTTGTGGTATTATCTTAAAGATGCTGGCAATGTCGTACTATTGATGGGTTGCAGATGAAGCATCAATGAGGATGGGACAGCATTAAGATTGCTTGGGTCATATATAGGTTCCTAATACTGGTAGGTAATACTGATTTGAGAGAAGTTTCCCATTGATCCATTATGCAATATTTGCGTACCTAGAAATTATTAACCCTGACTTTGGTTTCCACCTTTTTTTAGTTTGCTTAAGGCATGGGTGTCTTAAGAAATATTTTGAGCTCTGCGAGGTAGGCATATAGATGTGGTGCACCAGTCAAGCACTGCATGTCTCGTGTGATTGTATAAATTGTAAGGTTATCTGGGAACTGTACTGTCCCCTTAAAAAAGTCACATCTCGTTTTTGTAGCTTTGAGGTATATAGCTTTTACAATTTGCAACGTTGGCATTTTAAAATTAAATGTTTTTGGAAAATTTCAAAAATTCAATTTATTAATTTAATTTTATTATCTTAACAAACAGGGAAAAATTGGCGATAAAGTAAAGAAAATGGACTTATGACTTTTTTGCCTTGTAAACAAAGTAAAAAAAAAATAGAAAAACCAAATTGTACAAATAAGTTTAACATTTCGTTGTTAAAATTCCTTTCTCTTCTTGGGCAAAATATCTTTGAGCTTTTCTTTTGTTTAATATACCACGAGGAATCGTTTTGGCTTAAGGTTTTAAAAGAGATGATTTATTGATGCAGCTTTTAAGAAATATATGTTTCTGTAATTTGTATCTTTAAATTTAGTTTTGTACAACAAAAAGCTATTGAAAAGTGGTATATTAAGCTTTATATAAAAAACAGAAATTCACTTAAGGTTCCGAATCTGCTCCTATCTCAATTTTGGATTTTTGGCGCTTATGACTTTCATTCTTAAGACGGCACTCGTATCTGCATATGAGCAAACTCTCGACCGATGCATGTATTTCTAGGTGAACAGTACCGCGTTTTATTAATCGCAAACTTGTGTTAGGAATACTGGCTCAGGTGTATGACTTCGAATCATAGAAGAGGTAACAGCTCTCTATACTTCAAACCAACCAGGGTCTGGCTATAAAATCTAAACGGAGGTCTCAGTCAGGTGCAACTGTCTTTCTGGCCTGACTAACAGGTGATCTTCTTTGTGGAGTATCGTGTTGGCTGTGTTTTACTTCAAAGCGCGAGAAAAGTTTCTTCTCTGGACTTACACTGCATCGGGGTCCTGAGGACTATATATCCGCACAGTTTTAAGATTGGTCTTAAACCCTTATTTCCACGGGATTAGATAAGAGCCCTTCCATTCGTACCACGGGTTAGCCGATGTCCACAGAACTATTATTTTGGTCTGACGAATACGTGTGGGCCTTCGTGGAGTGGTGGATGTGATGTAATTTCCAAAAGCGAGAACAGTTTCGTCTTAGTGTGTGATCGCTTTTCAATCGGGTCAGCAGAGGGTTAAGATTTGCTTCGACCCCCGTATGACTACATGGCATGTTTGCGGAATCCAACCAGGAAGGCTGCCTGTCGAATGGGAACGGGCCCTAGTGCAATGTCGCATGAATGAAGCTACGATTATCATAGCGCCATAGTTACGTGAATTTCGAAAAAGTTCCTATATCTTAGTGATGCCCAAATTTTAAATTTCTAAAACACGCGTGGCGGATTGCCAAAAGGCAGAAATGCTCATCTCTGCTTTAGATAAACGGCAGACGGAACGGGAGACAGACACCGTTAAATCGTAGCAGCAAGTTATTCTAGGCTGCTAGATGGAGCTGGATTGAATATGCTTGTATTTTATACTAGCACTCCTTAATTACTTACGTACTTAATTCCCACAACATCCCATTAAGGAAATTAAAGAAATCACTCTTAAATCACTGAGCTGTGCTTGATATAATATTTAAACCCACCGACTGAGAACTACTGTTCCAAACAGATTATGTATTTTATGAAGACATTTTTTTACTTAGCTTAGAGATTAATGCCTTATTCGCTAAGTCGCCGTCGTTGACGAGGTGAAAACTCGCCGCTAAAAAATATTAAGATATTCTTAGCCGAAGTTGAACCTGGTTTTTCTGACATGAGAGTCGTGTACACTACCACCACAGCGGCCCTGAACGTTTCTGAATTCTATAATAAATTTCAGTGAGCTTAAATATACTCCCTTAACTCCCATTTTAAAACCGATCTTTTTATTTAAAACGTAGTTTCGGTTAAAAATCTTAGGCATGGACGTATTAGCCGCTATAGTGGACCGAAACCAAATCTTAAAACTATTGACTTAGGCGATTCGAAGGACTCCGAATTTACACTTCTTTTAATATTTGCCGAATTTTTAGCACGGGCCAATGCTTCGTTTTAACATTTGGACTTTTGCCATCCTTTATCCCCCTTAACTATGTATAACTTATTACAATTCATCCCTTCTTAATATATTAGTTTCGTTCAGCCGGAATATGTCTAATATTTTTCCACTTGGTTCTTCTTTTAACCCACTGTACTTATTATCCACTTAATGATGACTTCCAACTAAAGCTGCTGAAGACATGAATGCTCTCAGAGACGTACGAAGATACCATTGCAGCTTGAAATACAAAAGATTTGCCTGCAGACTCTTGCTTCAGAATATGCGGACTAGGGTAAATCACAAGTGGTTATTGTCGTATAAAGAATACAATTGTCACACAAAACACCGGGACCAACTCATCGTCCACAGCCACTGAATTTAAATGACCGTAAAATGCACGCATGCGCGCTCCAAACAGAAGTTGGCTTGTTCATGTATTTCAATATCTTGCGATGCTGGCTGTCGCATTGATGCTTCACTTCAGCGCTCACTGGCAATTTGTCACGTTCGTCAAAATCAGAACAAAAAACTCCGAAACGCTCTGAAAGAAAAACACTTCAAAACAAACTCATTAAAGACTTAACCAGAAAAGAGAAGCCAGCTTAGGCTTAATAAAGTTTTACTACAGAGCCCGCACCACAGACCCAAAAGAAGTAATGCGAAGGTATATTAAAATATAATACCCCACCGCCCCATACTCGTATGCCTGCCAACTCGGACCACAAAAGAAAAAAGTTTCACTGCGTCCACTGGCCATTGGCTACAGTGGAAAAAAGCCACAGACCAGAAAGAATAAGGAAGCAGACAATAATGACAGTTGCTAACTTTATTGTCCATCGGAAGAGAAATAAAGCACCGCACGGCAGGCAGGGGCAGGCCAAGCGCAAAAAGTGAATGGAAATTAAGTTCGTGACACATGAGTGAATCGACCTGAAATTAACTTTTCTTTATGGTATCCCATTTTTTCGTTCTTGTTCGTGGTGGTGTCTTGGCCCAGCGTAACGTGGGGATTTATGTGCGAACATGCACTAAATGCGAGGTGGTGGAGTACACGTGTCATTCTCTGGGCCTTTTTGCCGTTTCCTTTCGTTTTGTTTCCTTCGAATAACCACAACAACAAAGAATATCCAGGCCGTTGACTGGAGGCCAACATGGAATACGTCATATATCACCTGAAGATTGCTATCACTGTGCTGGTGGACATACACTTGCCATCGTCATCCATGTCGTCGTGGCCGTGTTGCTGCGGTGGTGTCCCTAATGATAGCAATACCGCCGTAAATTATGGCCACCAAAAATGCTTAAAAAATAATGTCTCTGGAATAGTTTTGTCTTTAGTTTGGCTGTTTTTTCTACACATGTGTGTGTGAATACATTAGAATTTGCGTGTAAGATTCCGTTAAAAAATTCCACTATTCTTACGAATCATTGGCCAGAGCAGGCCAACGGCGTTTCGTGTCGTTTGAGATATTTGTTGTCCTGAGTAGACGTAGACAAAGAATACTTTGAAGACTTGCTTCATACAGGAATATAGATACATAAATTGTGGCCAGTTTCTTAACAAATATTTCAAAGAAAGTCACTAAATGGCAAAAGAGCTTTTAATTAAAATTTTGCAAAAAAACTGAAGTAGAACGCGGTAGTTGCAAAACTCCACGGGCCACGTTTTAAAGACCCGGGCTCACGTACCAGCTTGAAAATCTTCACTAAAATCAATTAACCCATTTTGTACCGGCAATCGAGATCTTGACCGAAAAATTTTGCTATTTTTTCAAATAATAAAAAAAATTTTGGTAATGGAATTGAATATTTTTTTTATTGTTTATGAAACTAATTTATAGTACCCTGTTTCACCGAGTGTTGCAGGGTATAAAAAATCAGAAAAATATTTTTGGCCTATTCCAACTAGCAATGAAAATTTCATAAAGTTATAAAAACATTTTGAAGTCTGGTCCAAATGGGTTAAACATCTTCTACTCACTGGCCTATATAATGTCGACTCCGAACGAAGTGCATCTTTTTCTGGGCTTTGAAATTAATTTTTCACCTGTAATGTTGGGTACATTTACGAGGTGAAATAACCCGAGTTACGTATGTGTTAGACATCACAATACAATATCCAAGAAAAGAGGTAAACTTTTCACCGAAACTATAAAACACCGGATAGAAACTATTTTCTCGAAATCGCGTTTAGAAGCCATATTCTTAGCTTGTTTTAACAATCTTTAGAGACATATATAGAACGGCTCCAATTTATATGCCCTCCAGCATAGGATGGGTGGTAGGTATTTATTAATTATTTTGTTACTCCCTTTGTCATTTCGGCGATCTGTGGTGTTTTATCGGAATTCGCTTTTAACCTAAACATTGATGTCGCTTTTATGACATCCACCGAAGATTGGATGGTATATTAAATTTTTCATTCTGTTTGCAACACCACAAAATATTTATCGGAGACCCCATATTGATACTCGTGAAATTTAAGACGATCTAGCCATGTTCGTCCGTGTGAATGTTGAAAGCACAATAGCGATCAAACGAATCAACCTAGGATCCTAAGCTGTCATAAGCTGTTTGGGATTCTACTAAGTGGGCAAAATTGGCTCCGGAAAAATATTTTTGCTTTAAGGGACTAAAGATACCTCAGTAAAAAGTACACGTTTTCATGTTTGCATAACAAATCATAATTTTTGCTGGACGGACATTTGTTAAAATGGGTACTGTTAGTTGGGACTCACTAAATACCTCAAAAATGCCACGGTTACTGCAAATTTTTGGCTCAAGTGGCCCTAAAAACGTCTTGAATGGCCATTATGGGCCATTTATAGTTAACTTGGATATAGGGCAAATTTTAAGAGAACGAACTAAAAAACGGACGATTTTATTCTTTTGCGCTGCGTCCAATATTTGGTCTACATAATCGCTAGCAGAATCGGTAATTCGAGCAAACATAGATCGGTTTCGCACCACATTGACTCTAGTGGATAATGCGCTTCCTCAGAGACGCCGTACAGTGCGCACCGAATGTGCTATTGCTCTTGTGGAGCAGAGTATCGATGAAGACCCGAATGAGTCTAACCACCGTTGCGCGCAACAATTGGAGCTGTACCCATCGACTTTATGGAAGATTTTGTGGAAGGATCATGGTTTACGGGTCTACAAAATCCAATTCGTGCTAGAATTGAAGCCGAACGACCATCAAACGCGTAGCACGTTCGGTAAATGGGCCCAACACTCGATGGCCAACGATCCTGATTTTTACAGGAAAATGTAGTTCAGCGATGAGGTTCACTTTTGGTTACGTTAATAAGTAGAATTGTCGCATTTGAAGTAATGAAAATCCACAAGCCATTTATGAGACGCCGTAGCATCCTCAAAAAGTCACTGTTTGGCGTGCTTTATGGCCAGAGGGAATCATTGGTTCACATTTCTTCAAATATGTAGCCGGCCATAATGTTATAGTCAATGGGAAACGTTGAAGAGCCATGATTAATGACCTTTTGTGCCTGAATTGGAGAATTTTGATGTGGACGACGTTTGGTTTAAACAAGACGGCCCTACTTGCCATACAGCCAACAAAACAATTTATTGAAGGAACATTTTTGGTAGGCGCATTATCTCTCGTCGTAGTCCTGTGGCGTGGCCTCCAAGATCGTGCGATTTAACACCGCTGGACTATTTTTTTGTGGGGTTATGTGAAGTCGATTGCCTAAGCAGATAAGCCCAATGCGATTGAAGCTGTGGAAGAGCAGGTTCGGCGCGTTATTGTTGACATGCGGCCCCAAATGCAGCAAAAATGGACAAAAATTGGACCTCTCGGCTGGAATTTATTCGAGCCAGCCGCGGCTGCCACTTGCCTAAAATCCTTTTTAAAAAATAATGCCAAACCCTTAAGATCGTGCAATTTAACACCGCTGGACTATTTTTTTGTGGGGTTATGTGAAGTCGATTGCCTAGGCAGATAAGCCCAATACAATTGAGGCCGTGGAAGAGCAGGTTCGGCGCGTTATTGCTGACATACGGCCCCAAATGCTGCAAAAGTGGTCAAAAATAGGAACTCTCGGCTGGAATTTATTCGAGCCAGCCGCAGCTGCCACTTGCCTGAAATCCTTTTTAAAAAATAATGCCAAACCCTTAACTTAACTTATTCGATTTCCATTTGTCGTTTTCTCATTTAAATTCTCGATTTTAGGTTAATTTTAAAGGACAATTAAGAAATCTCTCTTTTAGGTCACTAAAATGATAACTAAAAAAAGTCATGCCGAGTTGAAGTTCAAAAATGTATAAAAAAGTGATGAACACATATCTTCATTCTGTTTTATTTTGTGTCCAAGCTTTATGACTTTAATGATGCACCCAGGGTAACAACACTGTGTACCTGGGCTAACAATTTAGTATATATCCCACCTAGATATCTTTAATCGGAAGAAAGTTATAGCCGGGAACATATTAAGTCACCGTTTTGGTCATTTTCAAAGTTTGCGGTTTTTGTTCGCCCCTCAATGTTACATTATAAATTTACCAACAATGCAGCCAATGAAAGAATCTCGCACGCTTGTCCGCTATATATAAGAGTATTGTAATCATTCTAGAGAAAACTTTGATAAGTAGAATGTCGCTGTTTTTCCTTATGAGTTTCTAGGGCTTGTGACTTCTTTACTTACCTACTCAAGGAACTAGCCTGATGTGGTTAAATAATACTGTCTTGCTCGTCACTTCAATTCACTAGAAGATACAGCAGGCGACTCCAGAATGCGAGACGAGTGCATTTGTAACGTTCTATTGGCATAGCCTTCTCAATTTGTTCCGATACAAACTTGTTTATCGTCGATCTATATTAGTTTTCAGTTACAGCAGTCATATTACCTACGACGTGCTAATAAATAATAGGTCCAATGCCACTTCGATGCAAATGGCTCTTTATACGTTGACTCTGAGGATGATCAGAGCTCCAGAAGCCCAACTTCACTTTGTTTGGTTGGTTTGAAGTAGAGGAAGCGGTTAACTGCTCCATGCCACAAAGGCTTACACCTTAGCCTGCATCGGCCCGTCGTGCGCTCTAGTTTTGTGTAGGTCTAGAAGTGGTAGACAAATTATTTTCCATGGTCAGATAGTCCCATTTACAAAGTTCCTAAGGCCCTTCGACCTACTTGTGTCAGTATCATGATCTGAGTCCGGGAAAAAGTCCGTGTGTAGGTTCGCCATTCACTCCCTTTAAACCGCGGGCAGTGGTTTCCTCTACACAGGCTTCGCACAAGTTTGAGGATGCCCTGCCGATGCGGAAGAGGTGACTTCCGAATTCGGTTGAAATAACCGATTTATTGGCTGTGATGTTGTCATAGCTACCATGTTATGATATGTCGAACCATATAACCATCAATATAATTAAATGTTGGTGATTGCAACTGAATGTGTGTAGTTCTATTTGTTCTGCGTAGAATCTTTCTGTACATTTGTCAAACAAATGGTTGGCGTAATAATATTTCTAGCGCATCGTGCTATTGTTAAGTACATCTTTGTGGCATCCAAATTGAAACTTCTCATTGAAACGACATGATTCTAGCTCACTGTATGGTGATTAGCGCTATGTTATGGTTATGGAAAACAGATTCGTTGCCACAACCGATTTTTCACCAAGCAAATTATTGAGGTTGTATCTACTAACATTAGTGAAACCGAATGTTAGTTGATGCACAGAAATGGTCATTTTAATGGAACTGGATATATTGGTGGAATTGACAAAGTAGAATCCTATAAATAATGAAATGATCTCGGTTTGAACGTAAATAATGTTATCAGGATTTGAATCTTTAATTAAACCCTTAAGAGTCCAAACATTAGTCAAAGCAAGCAATACCAATTACATTATCCTATTTCGGGATATAACGATATACTTTATCAGGTCTACTTGCCCATTGAAGGGAGGTATACTTATATTTTAATTTTCTTTCTGCCAATACGATTTTCAGAGAAACCTTGAATTTTCGCCGTAATAACTATTTTATTAAATTGTTTTATTATTTTTTTATTATTTATTTGTTTTATAATTATTTTTTTTACAATCAAATTGTTTCTAAGATGCACCCATTTTTGTTGTCATGACCAAAAGTTGTTTGCATTAAACAGTTCTATACAAATGAACCCCACATTCAGATTACGATCACAGTATATAAGTATATACGAGTATGATTCCTACGTCCAAATTATTATCCTGCAGGCCATATATTGGTGGACTCAATAAATAAGACTGGATTTTTGTTAAAAAATTTTGAGCCAATTTCGTTCGTGTCTGAAGTAAACTTTAGAAGTACCAGCCTCTTTAAAAGCAAAATAGACTAATAACAAAATACGGCCCAGAGAACTTGAACTTGAAACAGCACTTCTCGAGCCCTTTTTACTGACTGTAGAAGGTGAAGTTCTTGAAACCCTTACTTGTACTTTCAATAGGTTCAGTTATAATCTTATGCTACATCATACGTTTCTTCGTTAAAAAAATAAATTCCTACTTAAACAAATTCTCAATTTCTTTTACGAGTTTTTACCTCGTTTATAGCATGTGCGTGCCAAAGATTGTTTCACTCTGACCACGATTAAGGTTGATAAGATTATTCAATCTATTATAAATGTCTTGACAATCTATTATGAAACGTTACTGACAACTTCAGTTGCCAGCGGTACGGGTGCTAATACCGCGACTCACACTCGCTTGTGGCTCCTGCGGATATGCATGAGAATCGCTTAAGAAATATGTAACCATAGACTAAAATAACACGACAGGAAACCAGATAAGAGCATAATTTCCAAGTAAGAGAAGAAAAAAGAATCGCTATGCCGGCCACACAGCACTCCGTAGGCTATGCTAGAGTCCACCATACGTACACTGACAGCCAGCCCAGCCGAGCACAGACAGTGGTGCTGGCCGCCGCACACTTCTAATTTCAGTTGGTTTGGACTCCCTCTAATCATATTTTAACCGGATGTTGTTGGTCATTTTTTGTAGCTTATATTCAGACCTAAGACTACCGAGTAGAATGAGTATGGACGGACGGACGGTCGTATACGAATACCGCACCAACACATCGAAATGAATGAAATGAGTTCACGACGTGTGTTCATTCGAAGCCAAGTGAGTGTGTGTGGCAAGTGTCACGCTTGCTAATGCAAATGTCCTTTGCTCCTACTGCTGCTCGTGTTGTTGCTGTTGTAAGGACACAAGAGGTTGATAGTTAGTCAGTCAGTCAGTCATTCATGCCATCTACTAAATGTGAGTACAAAAGTCAAGTTAGTTAAGCTGAAATGAAGTGATGGCTGAAGGTGCTACTCACTCATTGAGCCGGCAGGGGTGGCGGCGGGCGGCTAGCGAAGATGGTGGTGGTGGTGGTGGTGGTGGCGTTTATGGGTTAACTACAAATGTAACCTTAATTGCTCACTTGCTGAAGAGTGTTAAGCAGGTGGTTTGCCATTATCCTCTGGCATATCCTTAGTGGTTGTGGTGGCCACTCGCTCGCTGTGTGCTCGTGGTTCGTTAGTGTTGTCGTAAAAGGCGGCGCTGGTGGTAGCCGTGGTGTAGGATTGCGTTTATATTCTCATGGCACATGGTCTCCTCAATTTGCATATGATTTGCTTGTATAATCTCTGTACGAGTATATATGCCTTTTGGTTTGGAGATTTTATTCGGTTTCATATGCATACATTTAAGCCTTCTTCGGTTGGGTTTTATACGACTCTGACTGCCACTGAAACCATGACATATCGCATGTTTGCTTAGAATTTTCTTCGTTTTTCCATAATTTTGACATTTTAATTGTTTTATATAACAGAACCGCAAACGATCAATATCATTTTGATATTCATATTCACATACGTGGTGTTGGGCTAAAGGTTGCTCTGTTGATTAAATGAATGGGTCTCTCTTCCAAAATAAAACTATAACTGGATGATATCACTGAGGCTACGAGGGATGCCATGGATTTTTGCCATCGCTTCCGTTGAATTCGTTAGCCAAATTAAGTTTAAAAAGTTTTGTTTACTATTATACAATTGATTAAGGCTTTAAAGTCTACTTTTGTCAAGCGATTCTATGATTGGTCTTCAGCGGGATACTGCAGAAATTAAGATCTTGGAAACTTTTTTCTATCGAACATTTTCCGTTTGTTTTTGTTTCTTATAGATTTCTTCGCGCTTATTTATAATTTAACTACTAAAAACTGCTTTGTCGTTAGCGGAAAACCGTCAGATCAAAGCATAGTTCCACTATCCTATACGCAGAAAAAAAAGGATGGTTGGGATAACAATATTCGAAGAGCATCATACTATTGTTGGTTACGTGGTTGTGACACAACAATATTATGATCATCACAACAATAGTATGGTTCAAACACAACCATACTATGATCCCACAACAATATTATGGTCCTCACAATAATATAAATATTCACACACAACCATATTATTATTCACACTCAACCATACTATGACCCCCACAACCATATTATGATCCCCAAAACAATAGTATGTTGAACATACAGCCATAGTATGTTTAACATACAACCATAGTAACCATACTATAATCCCCAAATTTTTTTGTAAGGATTGAATTAAGTTGTTATTCAACAATAGAGATTTTTCTTAAGTTAATTATGCAAAAATGCATTAAACTCTTAATAATAGGAGTAATTTATTTAACAGTAGAAAAAATTCACTTATTACAAATATTTTAGTTTTACTAAGCCAAAGTAGTTTGTTTTGAAAAATATTAATTTAATTATTAAATATACTATTATTGCGTAAGATTCGTAACAATAATATTGTCAAATTAAAAAAATATTTTGATTTCGTCGGTATGATTTTCGTAATCATATTATTGTTAGCATAAATCCAAAAAAAACAATAGTTTTGTCGCACCAACCATATTTCTATTGTTGCTAAAACCATATTTTCATTTTTAAATTTGGCAACAATACTATTGTTACATTTCAACAATATTAATATTGCCGCAATCATACAATGGTCAAAATGAAATTCAAAAAACAATACTGTGGTTGCGGCGATCATACTTTTATTGTATAGAACATACTATTGTTTCCGTGACCATATAGTAACCATATCTTTTCTCTGCGTGTACATTTATAGTGTTCTTTTGAGTGGTCATCAATGCAGTCTTGAACTAATTAGCAGTCTTGAACTAAATTAGTGCATTTCAATCTTATAAGGCTAGTATTAATTTCGGTTAATGTCCTCTTTATATTTTTTTCTTTCCATCCTGAACTGTCTCTCTCACTTTTTTCTTAAACATTTCTGGTCCGGTCTAATGTTATTGCAGTTTTCCACTTTAATCAGTTCTGGCTAGTGTGTGAACTGTTGTCGTGGAAAAATTATATCATTTCTTTCCTTTTCGTTTTAAATTTTGTATATTCACCTATGTTATCAAAACACGCAATCGTATTTTTTAAGCACACTAATCCGTTTCGAACTCTTTGCATCCTTTTTTGAATTTTAATTTTATTGTGTTCTTTTGTTGATTTCGTAGAGTTTTAACTAAATATTGCTTTTTCCATTTTGTATTTGATTTCATTTGTAACCAAATTTATTTTTTTATGCCACCCAGTTAATTTGGTACTCTTTCCGATTCGGTAAATTTTCGGTCTGATATTTCACCACTTCCCTATTAAATGAGCTATGCCTGTTAATAAAATATTATTGTGCTTACATTTTGGTATTTCACCCATTTGTTTTTTGATCCCCATTTTTTTATATCCACCTGTTGATTTTACTCCGGCTGTACACTTTGAGATATTTCGCACATCTTGCCCTTTTTATTCCAAATTCTGATTTTTAAGCCGCCCTTGATTTTATTGATTTTATATTATTTTTCAATTTCACCCATTTTGGCTCTTCTATTCCCATTTCTATATTCTTTGCCATCCTGTAAACTTGATATGGTTTATCACACTTGTTTATATTTTGCTTGTGTCGGCCCCGTTTTGTCCTATTTATACCTATTTCTATTTTTGTCATCCAGTTTCTTTAATATTGTTTACCTTATTTTTATGATTTCGCCTCTCTTGACCTCTTTTTCCTCATTTATATTTTAAAGCCTTCATTCTGATCCTGTATTATTTCCCTTACATTTTAATTTTGTTCCTTGTTAATAATGTCTGGCCGGTTATTGACGTTTCACCCGGTTTGTTTTGTCCCCAGTTCTGTTTTCTTTACCAATCTGCGGATTTGATATTTTTTACTGATTCTTTGAACTTTTGTCTTTTTTTGCCCTTTTTATTCCTTGTTATCCCATTTCTATTATCTGTTCCTTCGGAATTGTTTATCTAATTTTTTGGTAACTCACCCCTTTTGTCCCCTTTTTCTTGTCCCAAATTCTATTTTCTATTTATTGGCCATTTGTCAATGTTTTTCATACTTTTTCAATTTCGCCGGTTTTGTCTCTCTTTTTATTCCCATAAAATAATGTTTTTATACCCTCCACCGCAGAGTGGATTGTATATTATTACAACACCCCGAAATATTGATAGGAGTCGCTTTAAGGTATACGAGGGTTGCTATTTATATTTCGGGTCCTGACAGTACTTGTGTTCCCAGATGCAAACTGGAACTTCCATGGTAAACTTTGACATTTTTTAGCATAACTTCACTCAGAACGTTTTGTCACTTGAGGGCGAATTGTTTTGTTTACAATGTGTTGAAAAATTCATCTCAGTCAAAAATGGAATTATCCCGTGAACATTTTCGTGCGTTGATTGTTTACAATTTCGAGACCAGAGTGTTTGAAATGAACTTGTTGCGACTTTTGGCGATGAAGCACCATCCAAAACCACTGTTAATCGCTGGTACCAAGAGTTCAGTCTCGGACGCCGTTCGCTCAAGGATGGATTTCAAGAAGGACGTCCACTTTCACTCTGCCAGAAACCATCGATGCTGTGCGTGAACTGATTAAGCAAGACCGACATGTGACATACCATGAGATTGAGGCATCCTTGGGCATTAGTATGACAAACATCAATAAGATGTTCATTTGGCCGTGAAATAAATTTGTTCTCGTTGGATCCCACATAATTTGACGAATGCTCAAAAAAACGCTCGTATGGCAATGCGAGCTCTTAAACATCAGCTGAAACGATAAGCTATTTGACCCCTCAAGATGTTGAATTAATGGACTATCCACCGTTAAGCCTTGATTTGGCACCCAATGACTTCTTCTTATTCCCTAGCATCAAGAAAAAATGCGTGGTCAACGTTTTTTCGCCCAAAGCGTTCAAAAATCATGTTTTGGAGGTGTCTCAATCGGATTGGAAAAAATGCTTCGAAAATTGGTTTGTGCGCAAGCAAAAGTGTATTGATCTTAAAGGAGAATATTTTGAAAACAATAAACCCATTTCCAATGATAAATTATTGTGTTTTTATTGCCGGACCCGAAATACTCGTATTAATAGGAACCTCGTTATTAAAGAGTGAATCAAGCGGTATGCTGAGCGATAGATGAACAAGTGCGACAAGTAGGAATATATCTGGTTCAGAATTAGGATAATCTACATAAACATACACTCCGGTGAAACCCCTCGGACATTGGCAAGGGTTTTCGCACATATTTGGAAATGTTCATAGCACATTCATGCTCACGTGCTACCTACCTTGTACTGGGCGTTGTGTGCGTAAAGAATTGCATAAATTTCCAGATACATTTCAGTGTCGTAATTCATCTGGAGTTATGCACACACATACAAACATACGTACGAATAGCTTTCGCTTACACTATGACCTCATACATATTTGCCATTGCCAGCGGTTTTTGTCGAGGCCTTTGTGCTACCAGAAGAGTAACAATCTCTACAATTACCATATTCGCTGGCTTCACTGCCGGCCGGTGAGCCTTTCACATGCAATCATCTCATTACATTTTCTTACATCGCATCGATCGATCAGTGTTTTTATAGGTGACCTGGGTGGGGGTGGAGGGGATTCGCATTCACAGACAAATTCACATGCGGCACGGTGCGCTGGATACGTTACACTTGGCTACGTCCGTGTGAGGAGAACGTGACTTTCGCTGGTTTGTGGTCTTCCATCTTCCAAGGAGATGGTCTGTCGTTCGCGCAATTGTTTGTTTGTTCATCTTTTCATTGATGATTACGACGAATGATGAGAACGACGATTGCCTTTGCTTGCTGTGTGATATCGAATTACCAGCATTTTTAATTGCTATCGTTTTCGCCAATCCGCCGCTGAATAGATACCGATCCGCAGATTCATCGTTCGTTCTGTCTGGAGATAAAACGAAATCATACAATGTTTTTGAAAACATAATCGTGATCTTTTGAATAAATGTGTGGTCATGCTGAAGTCGGAGGAGTCTGATACATCTGTTTATGGTTGTAGCTGGAGTCAAGTTATCAATGACTTTTATTACAGATTCACTTGTGGTTTCTGGCGAGATCAACAACCTCGACACTGCAGACAGAAATAACAAAAAAATTGTAATTTCTGCTGAATTGCGCCAGGCAGCTACGGTTAATATTTAACAAACTTTTTATATTGTATATGAACAATTTGAGTACGGACACAATTGAGACATGTCCGGAGATTTCTTGTGATATAAAAGAATTCCAAACAGATTATAAAATATCATGGCTTTTGTATGTAACAGCCAGAAAAAGTCGATTTACTTCCTATTTTTATTATATCCATTGACTGAGAATCTTTACCAGAGTAAATTTAGGGATGTAAGTCCATATGCGCATAGATAAAGGGACCTAAGGGTAATAAAAATCAATTTTCACATTTTTTTTTGATGTGGACAACATCTGAACATCGAATGAGACCGATCACATGTCCCAAAAGTGTTCCCTCCCAGAGATATGCGCGTTTTATGAAAGTGATGGTACACCAAAGATACACGTATTTAAATCTTTAAAATGGCTCTCCTGAACAAAACTGGTTTTTACCCTTGGGTCCCTTTCTATTTTGCGCGTCACATACACTTAAAGCACATATTTAAAAAACGGGTCGAAATTAGATGTCTTTCTAAGTTATAAGCTGATGTACTAGCAATTAAGGATATTTTGACTTAGTGCTGCTATATGTATTATACCGATCGATTGCAATTTACTATTTGATTCCATTTAACCAAGTCCGTACGTCGATCATTCGTTGTAATCAAATTACGCAGGGTAATTTAAAACTTATTTTGGAAAAAATTTGTCCATCCCTAAGTTTTGATATCATGCTAGAGGTTTTCTAATTTCAGAAGCCGGAACTGGTCATGCTAAATATTACAAAATTTTGCTTAGTACATTACAAGCGACCAACATCCATCTTTAGTGAAAATGGGCCAACGATAAAGGCCAAATTTACCATATTGTCCAATAGGCTTCACACAAAGTCCCCTCTCGATGTGAGGCCGTGTAGCTCTAGAAGTCACAAAATAAATCCGGTCGTGCTCAAATTTTGCATGGTACCTTATAAGCGACCAATAATTAAGTCTGAAGCTGAAAGTGGACCATAAAGAAAGGGTGTTTTTTTCAAACGTTTGGTTTTCAAGAAGAAATAAATCGCATATAATTTAATTTTATGGCCAAGATTTTAGCTTAATTATAAAGAAAATGGATTGCCATTATGTTTTAAAAATGATTTCGGTCGGGCAAGTGACCACCGCGGCTGGCTCGGAAAAATTTCAGCCGAGAGGCCCAAATTTCAACCAATTTTTGCAGCATTTTAGGCCGTATATCAACAATATAGGGCCGAATATTCTCTTCAATGGGGTCAATTGTGTCAAGCTTACCTGCATAGACAAGCGACTTCACATAACTCCACAAAAAATAGTCTAGCGGTTTTAAGCGCACGATCTTGGAGGCCACGCCACAGGCCCACGGCGCGAGATACTGCGCTCCTTCAATAAATTGATTGTTTCGTTGGCTGTATGGCATGAAGCGCTGTCTTGTTCGAACCAAAGGTCGTCCACATCAACATCCTCCAATTCAGGCACGAAAACGACATTAATCATGGCTCTATGGCGTTGCCCATTGAATGTAACATTATGGCCGGCTTTATTTTTGGAGACATATGGGCCAATGATTCCCTGTGCCCGTGGAACACGCCAAACAGTGACTTATTGAGGATATAACGGCGTCTGGATAAAATGGCTTGTGTATTTTCATTATTTTCAAAATGCCACAAATTCAACCAAAAGTGAGCTTCATCGCTGAACAACATTTTCTTGTAAAAATCAGGATCGGTGGCTATCTTGTTTTGGACCCATTTACCACGATGTCCAAACGTTGTTCCGGAGTATGTCTATTCATTATGAAATGGCAAACCAAACTAAGCATAAATCAAGTGACAGCTGTCAAAAAGGACAACTGTGAAAGAAGTGTGGCCAGATTGAAAACCACACGTCTATACTATATATGACCATATATTTTTGAGTATCCCCCATTAAAAGTTACTTTCCGATTTCAAAACCTGCAGATTTAATAGTCAAATATAACATTTGATTCCCACCAAATTTAGCCACCGAGCGTTACCTGCGACCAACACCTATCACTGCTAAAATTGGACCATATAGGTCCATGTTTTTGAATAGACTACGCACAAAGATCCCTTTCTCATGGTTCTCTGATAATATTGGATCACATAGTTCCATGTTTTTGATATAGGTCCATCTTTTTGAATAGACTACGCACAAAGATCCCTTTCGCACGGTTCTCTGATAAAATTGGATCATATAGTTCCATGTTTTTGAATAGCCTACACACAAAGATCCCTTTTACATGGTGCATTAGGAGCGACCAGTTTGAAAAACTAGACTCTTTCGGCTAATCCGCCAGTTGTGGCGTAGCATCCTGCTAAAGTCTAAGATCGTCCTAGACATAGTCATCAATCTTTGGCCACCAAAAAAAGTGTATCATTCCTCCTCTGTAGCGCTCACCGTTAGCCGAAATTGCGTTTTCATCTGCATTTGCTGAGTAAAAATGGTCCATTGACACAACTGCACCCAAATCAGCACAACATTTTCACATTGGCTTCTCGACGATCACGTGCAGGTTTTCCGATCCCTAGATGCTTGTTAACTTCGCGGATGAGAAACACATGTGTTTCGTCCAAAAATATAATATTTTAGTTATCCATTTGAGCTTAAGCAAAGAAGCGATAGGTCGGGTGTCTTCAATTGCTGAGTCAGTTGAACCTTGTAAGCAGAAACGCGAGATGTTTGTGTAAAATTCGCATCAGGCTGGTTCGTGAAAGGCGTTAGAAAATAACATCCTCGCAATGCGCGGAGGAGAAAGACCAAGACCTCAATCGTGGTGTAAAGTGAAGGATCATACGAGAATCCTCGGTAGTGCTATTCGAAGCCAATACTCATGTGCAGTCCAAATAATTTTAACGGTCATTGTCAAAACTACAAATTACTCGAATAGATACCATTATTATGGCCACCCTATAAATACACATGGACATAGAATAGATGTCTTTATGATGGCCACCCTATAAATACACATCAAGATGTTTTGCCAAATTCTACATTTATCTTCAATTAAAGTTGCATTTGTAAATAAGGATATTTGCTGCTTAAACCACATCCCTACTTGTATGCGATATAATATGCGAAATATTTTATAAAATTTGTAACAAAATCACAACACCATGACATGGTAAAACGTTGCAATTAAAATGTTACACTTACTTGCGCTTTCCAGAGCAGCAATTCAATTTTGGTTGCAAAAATCCGAACGGAAAATGTGGCAACAAATTGACTTGACTGGCGCTTTAAGTTTTGAATTATTTTAAGATTTCTTCCACAATCATGTGAAACGCTCATACAATTGACATAAAAATACAAAAATGAAGAGAAAGAATAAAAAAATATATCCATTTTGCATGAGAAACCATGAGGAAAGGAACAACATTTTCCATTTCCATTGTCCTCATCCTTGCCATTAGTAGTACATTTACTTTGATATGCGCTCATGCGCTCCCTGCTGGAGTGCCTAAAGGAAGGGGTTGAGGGTGGGAGTTAAACATTTGCAATATTAAAAAGAAATTTTGGTTGAATAATTTTTCAAGATGTACAAAAAATAAATTAGCTACGAAGCGAGAGTCGAATGCAGACTAATTAGAATGGAAATATGCATGTACGGTCGAATGCTGAAGGTTCGGCATGCATTTCTCCCATTCCACTATTTTCAAATCATTCCCAAACAATTTTTACATTTAGATTTCTTGGGAAGGAGCGCTCATAATTATTTGTGGTCATTCCCCTTTCCAGTGCTTCTTTTAAGTTTGTCGCCGAGGATGGTCGTAAATGCATTTAATGACAAATTCATTTAAAATAATCACCCTTGACTAATTTGAGTGAAATTGGTAAAATGTCGTTAAGTGTGAAATTCTAGACCATCTGGTGGTTCCACTGCACCCTACAAAAGACGGCCGACTGGCAAAGACGAACGAAGAAAAACCATAAAATTTGTCTGTCATAAAAAAAAGCGAGAGGATGTTTATGAAGTACTTGAGATCAAGAATGACCGAAACTCCAATAGCGGCCTTAGTGTTGTGACTTTTTTTTCTTATTGAGTCACTCTCGAACGAATGAAAGATTTGTGTTTGTTTTCAATAAATTTTGTAACACAACAAACTTTGGTGTTTGACAAGTATCGTACTTGAAGTATGATCGACTTCAGTCAATCGTACAACAATCATTGTGGTTGATGTAGTCTGCTTAAGATGTAAGCGATTTAGGTCAAATTCTTCAAATTCATATTGGATATATTTTCTGGTAAAACCTAGAGAAGTTGACACCACTACATAATAAAGAAACCGACTATTCGTTTTTCGTTTGGAAAAAAACAGGCTTTAAGGCAAAAACTATAGTTGTCTTTGCAAGATATGTAAGACATCCATTTGTTCTGACGCTGAATGTAGCCAAATCATAAGGACTTTAGAATATTTTGCTCATTTTTGATGGTGTGAGTTTTTTGACCCCTTGGATTGCGTGCAGATTCCTTATATAAAGTGTTAATATCTGATAAGGAGAAAGCCGTTGCACTCTGCAACTTTTTTTTTAAAACACCGTTTAAAACTTGCGATATAATATTGTTGTTAATGTCGGCGACCACTTTAATAACTTTCGGACGTTGTCATACAATAGATTAGTCTTTGTTTTTCAGAAAGTTAATACAGCTACGTATAGTCGATTCCAAATTGGGAATGATGCCTAAAAGTAAGGGATCAGGACATGATGAAATAACGTCGAAGATGCTATCTGTACGTCAGTCTTTTATATCGATACTGTTGACGAGAATATTTAATGCCATGGTCGATTATTCTAATTATCCTGATATAAAATATAATACCTGTACCTAAAGGTTCTGATGTGCGTAATGTTAATTTTTATCGACTAATTTCGCTTTTATCGAACGTAAATAAGGTGTTTAAAAATGGTTACTAATCAATTAGTAAGTTATTTAGAAAACAATAACTTAATATTTTCCAGGCAATACGGACTTCGATAAGGGTATGGCACTGAAGCAGCTGTAGTTAGTGTTGTAAATGAGATATGCAATGGCCTTGATAAAGGTTATACCGGAGTTGCAGGAGTTTTTTTGATTTGAACAAAGCTTTCGACCTAGTTGATCATTCAATCCTCATAAAAAAAAACTGGAGTTTTTCGGTATTCAATCCTCTGGTATAAAACTTATTGAGATTGGAAACATTAAAAGTAGTATCAAGCCCGTAGAGTGCGGTGTTTCTCAGGCAAGTGATTGATTTATATAAATAATTTGAAAAATATAAACTTCTTTGGAAAACTTTATATGTTTGCTGATGATATATGCCTGTTGTATAATTATAAGCATCAAGTAGCTCTTAAGGCACAGGTCGAATACGATGCGATGCAATTTTGTTTGAATATGCTCGTCTAAAAAAATTGTGTATCAATATTGATAAAACCAAATTTGTTAGATTCAGGCCATATTTATTAAAAAGGGAACCTGATATGACCGCTTTTATCGATGGTAAACTTGTAAATGCATCGCACTCAGTTAAATATCTTGGAGTTATTATTACCTCAAACCTTTCCTGGGATATGCATATTGAAATGGTACAAAAGAAGATTTCGGCAGCCACTGGTATTCTACGGAAATTGAAGTCTAGACTGTCTACTTCAACTATACTACTCCCTAATTCATTGCCATTTCGTCTATATACCTACAGCATATGCCTCAAAATTATCTCAAAATAAAACCTAGAGATTTTTCCACTGTTGAACTATATAGAAGTTATGCAAAAAATGTTCTTCCTATAAGAGGGATTTTTAAATATAGCATATTACTGCTAATGTATAAATCAACAAAACTGGTTGGAAATTCGTTTTTTCAGTTTCATCAACACTTTGATCAATCTCAGTTGAATACACGAAATCGCTCAAACCTTATACCATCAAGATGCAGGCTTGAATTATGCTGGACCTCATGAATGTAATCAAACCTCACGATATCAAAGAAATTGCTAGAATATCTATTTTTAAATCCAAATTAAAGTCATATTTACTTCAAAAAATTGTAACACTTGTATAATTATAATATAGGTACTTTTTACTAAAATTGTGTTTCAGTTAAGTATATGTATAAGTATAGATAAATGTTAGCCAATTAGTCTCTATTAAAGCCTTTAAGGCGCGGAGACGCTGTAATCATTGTATCTGTAATTTTTTTTCTATGAAATAAATATAAATAAAAAAAGTGTATTGCCATACCCACAAGATCCTTGTTAAAAAATTAATTTAATAAGAAATATCCAAATTTTCTTTTGGAACATTTTAGTTATCTTTACACTTCTCCTTTTACCGATTTTTGTATCGTTTTTCAACCAATCTACATCTATAAGATAAATATAATTTAAGTAAAAATAGATTAACACTAAAGTTGACAGTTTTCGCAATATTTATTTTTTAAATCCCGGTATCCCTGTACTGTTCGAACAATGTTCAGAATGCAATATACGCCACGAATATATTACATTTATATATTTCTCAAACGAAACTAATAAATTAAGGTTTCTTTATTTAAATAAAGAGCTTCTTTTAGGAAAGTCAATTTACTGACTGGATGGAAAGCAATTTTTGGAAAAAAAATAGTAAAGAGCTGCTGAGGCCATTCACAGTCACGGAAAGTTGGATTAATATTTAATAAAGGGTTTAAATGTACATTTTAGTCGTATTTATTTTCCGATTCTTTTCTGAAGTTCGAAAAAATGTTTCTTAACAAATATAGTTACAACACCAAAACGGAATTTTCTAAATTTCAAGTACAATTTTCTGAATTTAAAATGGAATGTTCTTAATTTCAAAAATAATATGTGTGGGCGCCCATCGTATCTAGAATTTTGAGACTGGAAGTCAAAGCCGCGGAGAGTTAAACAGGTAGTTGCCCAGGGCGGGGTTATCTCTTCGGCATTGTTTAACCTATACCTCTCTAAAATTCCTGCACTACCAGACGGCTTTGAAATGTGTCTTACGTGTCTCTCGCCGATGACTGCACAACTCTTCTCAGGACCAAAAGTGGATTTTATATGCAGTAAAATTAACTTTTACCTCACTGATTTAGCACGCTTCTTCACTGCGAGGAATACGAAAATATTCGCCTCCGTCAGCCACACTGTTCACTTCATGGACCGCAGAGGTGCGGGCGTCGCTTAATGTGAAAGCCGATGACGTCATCCCAACTACCAACTACCTAAAATATTTGAGGTCAAATTGTACAGCCTTTTCCGAGCCTCTTGACATGTTACAGCTAACTGCGATAAGTTGAGAAGTACACGAAGAAAAAAAATATGGTTGCGCTAACAATATTAAGAGTATCAAATTATTGTTGGCTATACCATCACAACAATAGTATGGCTCACACACAACCGTACTATGATCCCCACAAGCATATGTGACGCGCAAAACAGAAAGGGACCTAAGGGTAAAAACCAGTTTTGTTCAGGAGAGCCATTTTAAAGATTTAAATACGTGTATCTTTGGTGTACCATCAATTTCATAAAACGCGCATATCTCTGGGAGGGAACACTTATGGGGCATGGGATCGGTCTCATTCGATGCTCAGATGTTGTCCACATCTAAAAAAAAGGAAGAATTGATTTGTTTACCCTTAGGTCCCTTTCTCTATGCGCTCTCACATATGTTTTCTCAGCGTGTAGTAACAAGGTCCTCAAGTCACTAGGTGGCAGTACTTAGGGAGCTAACAAAGAAACCTTGTTGACCTTTTACTAAGCAATATGTCGGTCTGTAGCAAACTATGCAACATGAGTATGACACATTGGAAGCAAATTCAGACTTGCCAGACTAAGATCATCAACAGGGTGTTTTCTCACGTCTTTTAAGGACCATCTACATAAGGAGACGAAGGTATTTACCGTGCGCAGTCACAGTCAGAAAAATTCCATGTTCACGACATCTCGAAAACTTTACGTGGTGGGGCAAAAAGGACATTAAATTCGGATTCAGGTGATCATTTTTCAAAAGGATCAGTTGGTTTCGTCTTAAGGACGAGGCTCTTTGAGTCCTTCGGATCCATGGTCAGTAGCGATGGAAAAAATGTATGGCAACAGTCATTTGTAGACGTTTTTCTTGTTTTGACTGTTTAAGGATATTTGTTTCCTTGTCCTTAATTAAATTGTCAATGCTAAGATAAATAATCAAAAAAATAGTCCAACCTCCGAATTTAATAATTAACGAATATTTGCCACAATGTTCCAAAGTCCTCCTTTAAGCAGTCTGTGGAGTCCTCACTAGATTCGCAAATATTTAATATGAAAAATAAGTCATAAAACTAATACGAAATAAATGTTAATAGTTTGATTGTAGTTTCCTAATACGATTTTGAGATTTATGTAAGAGATATTCAACTTTCAGTAGCGCGTTTCAATAGTTGCCAGCAAAGTAGCAGAGAACTGGAATAATCATGAGAATAATTTTCCATTTTAATCTCAAATAGTTTGAAAAGGACTTTAAGATTTCTTTGATCAGATAAAAGGCCGAACAGGAAACCTAAGCATTGGTCATTTCTATAAAACTCACGGAGCTCACTGTGTTCACATTGTCCTGTTTTTGCCTTTTTGTGTTTATGTTGGTGTTGCTATTGTCCCTTCTGTGTGTCATTGTAGTTGTAGTGGGCTGGTGGGTGGTTGGTTGGTTGGCTGAGTGGCATTTTGTTAGTGGGACTTAAATATCCTGTGGTTCGATAGCGAATGAATGAACGGATGGATGTGTGGTCGAATGGGTAGGATGGCTTAAGTTTGCCCTCCCGCTCTCTCTCTATCGCTCACTGCTTGATATTCCTCCTAAGGACATTAGACACGACAAAAAGACATTAAACACGACAACGAAATAAAACATTTTTAGTCTTATCAGCACTTCCGTTCGTGACCAATGTCTGTGCATGGCTGGGCTTCGTTCGGTTCAGGTTTTGGCTTGACTGCTTACGTATGAACGGACGGACAGGCGTAGGCAACGTAAAATACTCTTAACGTGGTTTCATTTGATTTTCAAGACACGAAATCTTTACCTCAACCCACTGACAGAAGTCATTTTGTACAGAAAATGATGTGTCCTGCGCAAATATTAAAGAGCTGAAAAAACTCTGAAAGAGAATGGTGCTTCTCGTCAGCAGTCAGTTGTACCTCATCGTGTCATAACTACTTATAGTGACATCAGTTTTAGGTGAATAAGGTACTTTCGGATGAGAAGATGGTAAAACTTCTTTGGCTTTCTAGAACGTAATTATCCAACGATTTAACTTTAATTAAACAACAAACTTATATTTGAGGTCCTTACAAATATATACAAGGTGATTCATATACAGGATGACTGGACAAATTTCACTAGCGTATTTCTTGGTTCATTTAATAAAAGTTTATGTACACCTACGACGATGCCCGAAAATGCAAGGGGGTACCAGGGTAAAATTGTTAAATTTTTAACCAGTTACCGGATTTTTTGCTTTTTTCTCTTAAAAAATAGCTCTACCTCTTACGTTTCCAAAATTTCTGTTCCAGTGTTATGTATATTTGACTAAAATTCAAAAATTGTTTTTGTGTTAATTTACAAACACAAATAAATCAGAGCTGCTATTTCGCATTTCACTCAAATAGTCATAACTTTGAAACGATACGATTCGTTTAGGTAATTTTGAAAAGGTAAGAAGTAGAGCTATCTTTTAAGAGAAAGAAACAAAAAAATCCGACCAATGGTTCAGAACATAGCAATTTTATGCTAGTACCCTCCGACCACCAATCCGAAAATTTTTAAACTGCTGCCATTTCGCCCCCTTACATTTTTGGGCATGGACATATATTCTCATGAAATAAGCCAAGGAATTCGCTGGTGAAGTTTGTCTAATCGTAAACGAATCACCCTGTATATTTGGTAGGTATTCAAAAGAGGGACGAAATTTAAAACAGCGAAACTGTATGAAGAAACAAGAAAAGAGACTATGACGAGATTGTAGATCTCAAATTGTATGCAATAGGCCCGAAAGCCGTGGCTTAGCAGCCAATATTACAAATATAATATGTTTAGGCAATATTTGCATACAAACACATTATATTTAGGGAAGTTTGTACAAAAAAAAACACTAACATTTTTTTCTGAGTGTAAGAACAGAAGTTGCGAGATATAAACGTGTGAAAATGTAGCTGAATGGCCTTTTATATAGGGTGTCACTATAAGAGTACACCTTTTCAGTTTAAAATAAAAATACATATTTTTTGAGATAGTTGTGAATTTTTTCATTGTATTGTAAGGAAGACACGTTCCGATTAAGTTTTGCCATGACTATTACTTTTTCACAGAGATTTGGCTAGATATTACCGATGTCGCATTGGATTTCGGATTTGAGCTCAGGGATTGTTCTGTTTTATTCGTAAAAACCAGAGATTTCACAAGACCCCTTTTTGTTCGCGGCGTAACAGAGTACAGAGACTGGTCGTACTTTTTATTTGTCTAAGTGACCAAATGTATTTTCTTTTACAGAGTCCCAAGCAAAGCGTGAAATTTGAAGTTGCTGAGAACTATGCCGAGTTTATGTTTTCGGGGCTTCGGCGACCTTCTCAGCAGAACTGTTTTCAAGAGACCTTCTTATTGTCCATAACCAACCCAGTTTCTTCAAATTTTTTGACCACTCTTTGAATGGTTGACACATTAGTTGCACTTTCTTGATCGAAGTTCTTTGAAATTTGCAAGCTGCAAGCGGTCTTAGCATATTTTCCAATTTTTTGTTAAAAGTTTTCATAATTATGTTCTGTCGTAAAGCGTCTTAATTATATTAATAGGAATAAACCTTTGTGACAGCTTCCAAATTTCAGAGTGCACAAAAAAATAACACTAAATTTAAAAAGGGCACTTTTACAGAAACACGACTTAGTTACACTCCGAGTGACCGAATGTGTTTTTCTGTTTTTCTCTCAGAGAATCCCAAGCGATAGTTTATCATGTGGATGTGGTGTGTCGGTACTTGCTGCATGCTATGTTCCAATGTCTCTCTACGATGAAATCCGGGCTCTAGACTTTATGGTCCGAGACAAATATAATGCCTAATGGGACATCAGTGAAGCGCTTTGTCGTAGCGTATGTCAGGCTTGGTTCCAGTAGGTGACTTCCGTAAGATGATTGTGTTAACAGGGTAACATCACAAATAGAAATAGGGATAAAAACGCTCAAATCGGGCGAAGCTGCAGGAATTCAGAAAAATATTAAATCAACGCGATGATATGAAACATAGAAATGGGATAAAAAAGGGGCGAAATGGGCGAAAAATCATATGTGAGAACACTCCATATTTAATGAACTATGCCGAACAGGAAAATAGGAATTAGAATAAAAATAGATTAAAAATTGCAATATCGGCGAAGTATCAGGAAGTGAGCAAAACGAAATTGCGTAAACACAATGACATGAAAAGTTGAAATTGCTATAAAAGTGGGCCAAAAAGGGTTACATCAAATTGTGAAAAACACGATATCAAACCAACAATACTCGTATGCCCTAAACAGTCGAAATATCCAAATGTGAAAACATATTAAATCAATGGTATAACAAATACAAAAAAAGAAAAAATGGATAAAAAGGAACAAGTTGAGCGAAGTATCGCAAAGTAAGAAAAGCAATATTAAATCAATAGGATAGTTTACAAATTATATAAAAAAGTGCATACTCGTAAACGGGTGAATATAAAAATGTTAGAAAAACCATATTTATTATACAGGATGACATGGAAAATAGAAATGGGTATATGTACATATAAGTAGATCTAATGGGTCCAACAAAAGCGAAAAATCACAATGTGAGAAAAGCAATATTAAATCAACTAGGAACACGCAGAAAAAAAGTATGGTTGGGGTGACAATGTTCGAAGAGGATCATACTATTGTTGGGTATATGGTTGTCACACAACAATATTATGATCCTCACAACAATAGTATTATTCACACATAACCATACTATGATCCCCACAACCATAGCATGATTCACACTCAACCATACTATCATCTCCACAACCATACTATGATCCTCACAACCATATTATGATTCACACTCAACCATACTATTATCTCCACAACCATATTATGATTCTCACAACCATAGTATGTTTCTCATACAACCATAGTATGATCCTCACAACCATAGTATGATTCACACGCAACCATACTATGATCCCCACAACCATAGTATGACTCACACTCAACCATACTATAATCCCCAAAATTATTTATTAGGATTGGTTATTGTTGTTATTCAAAAATAAAGATTTTTATTAAGTACTCGTATGTTATTTTAAATTGCATTACTATTAGTTCATAGCCAGATTTGATGCCATGTTTTTATTAAACATTTCATTCAAGAAACAAAAATATATATTCCAACTGTCAAAAATACTTTTAGTTGCCAGCAGAGGTGAATGCTACTTCACCATCTGTAGACACCAAGTAACGAATGTGATTCAACAGTGATCAATGGCTATATACTTCAGTGCAGGCAGATTTTAAATAAACGAGAACCAGTCGGTATTAGAGTATTTCACCGAACAAAGAAAACACAATAAAAATCCCTTGAACTACATTCCGATTGTTGTTGTAATTTTGTATATCAAAAAAATTACGCACACACATACATGTATGCTCTATAAAACCTGTTTTGTTATGTTCATAGTCGCAACCATACTGTATGATTGCCGTAATCAAACTATTATTAACGTAAATTTTAAACAACAATACTTTTGTTGCACCAACCATGTTTATATGGTTGCTACAATCATATTTTCATTTATAAATTTGGCAATAATACTATTGTTACATTTCAACAATAGCAATATTGTCGCAATCATACTATTGTCAAAATAAAATTCAAAAAACAATACTATGGTTGCGACGAACATGCTTTTATTGTAAAGAACATATTAGTGTTACGGTGACCATAGTGTAACCATATCTTTTCTCTGCGTGAATGGAGCGAAATAGAAAAAAATGAGAAAAAGGGTATCAAATCAACAGGGAATGACTTCTTATTTCATAGCAAAAAAAAATGCGTGGTCAACGTTTTTCATCGCCCAAAGCTGCTGTTAAAGCGTTCAGAAATCATATTTTGGAGGTGTCTCAATCGGAGTGGAAAAAGTGCTTCGAAAATTGATTTGTGCACATGCAAAAGTGTATTGATCTTAAAGGAGAATATTTTGAAAAACAATAAACCCATTTCCAATGATAAATTACTGTGCTTTTATTGCCGGACCCGAAATATAAATAGCAACCCTCTCCACCAGAACAAACGACTATAGAGACGATAAATATGATAATTGTTGTATTTTGCATAGCGAATCCATGCTGGAGTATATGTAATATTCGCCTTGGTCGAACCTGATAACGTTTATAATTGTTAATCATATTCTAGACAAAAGTTCCTATCAATTTCTTAAGGCGGATTGCTCGTTACGAGTTATTCTCCAATAAAAATTAAACTAGTATTTTAAATATTTGGGTTTCCTGCAGATCCTTGAGAAAATGCTCAAAGGTCATTTTTGACAGAAACCAGAAGTAAGTTACGAAACCTAAACAAAAGTTCTGATACCACAAATGGCAGGAAAAATCGTATTATGGGTCGTAAAATCTATATAAAGGCAATCGTGCCTGCTTGTAGGCTACCGCAAGTTCAATACCTAGACTTTGGGTGTTCGAATGGTCATTTACTTTTGCAAGGCCATGAATCTCAGTGCTGTCATATCTAGAACAATGTAACAAACTTGTACGCTTTATTAATATCCCAATCAATGCTATCGAAATGCCATGAAATTTTTTTTATGTGTATATTTTGTAGGCTTCCTTCAGTGATAGGGTGAAAAAAGTTTTACTACTTTGGTGTTGTTTCACTCGTGGCTACTTGTCTTTATAAAAAAAGGACAACAACCATAAGTGTCCGCTTTTTTGCAGTGGCGTTTTTGGTTCTTGTCCTTATTTTCATTTCAACCTAAGTGGACTTGAGGTAATTGTGTGTGCACCCACCCACCTCATGTCTTTTAATAATGGAGGACACTGTGATGTCATGTTGGAAAACTCCTCCTCTTTACCCTTATCCTTTGTACGGAATCGCAAAGCGCTTGATCCACTGGTAAACGAATGAAACATTATTCATAAATATGCAAATGTAATGTAATGGCCGAACTCGAGTAATAAATTTTAGATTAGAAACGTGATGGGGTCCGACGATGGACTGATGATGTTCGACTCCAAGGGGGTGGCGTCAGTTCGTTATTACTTGGCCGCTTAAGGACAAACGAATCCACAAACAAACAAAAAAAGAGAAAATCTACTCAAAGACATCACGCACAGGAGCAAAGCGGATAAGAATACAATCACAGCACAGAGGCACTGAAACATGCCATCATTAAAACGACCACATTTTCCTTCGATTCTTTTCCTTTGGTCGTGTTTGCATTTAGCTGCGGTTGTGGAAACTGATATTAATGAATTTGTTGGAAAATTCTTTGGTTTTTTGTTTTCGAAAGTGAAATGAAGTGTGCGAAGAACAGATTTTGTCCCAATTTGTGTCCATCAATTATTTACTTTCTCACAGGATTATTATGTGTGGTGAGTGTGTGTGTGGCTGCAGGAAGAAAATGTCACGAAGGGAGGAGTAGGAGGAGTGGCCATAACGTTTAACTCAAAAAATTGTGTAATAGCCCGTGAAATCCTCAAAAGGCATATGTGGAGCAGTCAGCGCAATCATTCATTGAACATACGCACGCATGCACACAAACACACTCTCATCCTTGCACACGCACACACAAGGACTTTCTTGTATCTGTTTGGTTGTGATTGCATTGTTGGTGGTTTGCGTTGCTCCCGGAAATATTTCGAACAGTTCAATTATGGCCTATGAGTGGTTGAGATGGCATCATAAATCATAATTTCCGTAACTGTGGATGTGCCGTGTAATACGTCCTAAGGCCGCAAAAGCACGGATCCACACTCACACACACACACATCCGCATACACTCATAATTTGTTATCATTGCGCTGTAATATTCGTGGATTCTTTGCGCTGCACACTCTCACATCCTAGTGGTGTGACGACGTCTGAGGGCGATAACAATGCGATGAAATTGAAATAATTTGTTTCGTTTAAAGGATAATCGTATTGTTAATGCAAACGTTTAAAATGCCCATGCCACCTCGGCCGTATGTGCGGATGTTCGACGGCATTGTTGTTGGTGCTGTTCCACGGAGCTACCCTCCATGACTCCACCGTGAACGACGACGCTCAAGGTGGCTTCGCGCTCCTGTAGAAATTGGGCACATGCATTTCAGAGCCATGCTCGCCGTACGTGCACACAAGCTGAAGCACAAGCACTCCTTGTCCATGTGCTCTCCTTGGAAGAGGGCAAATGTACAACATTTGCTCGGGGTTAGGCAAACCACTGATTCTTCCTTCCGTTGCGGATGTTTTAGCTCATATTGTTGTTGCTGCTTCGACTTCGTCGTCGGCTAGTGCTGTTTTGTTGTTGTGCATTTGGACTTTTGCGAAATGGTATTTTGTACTTTCTCCACTTTCATTGTTCGGTGTGTCGATTCCGTTGCTGCTATTCAAGCACTTCGAGGTAATGGCCCACCACGGCCGGTCGTTGGTGCTGTTTTGTCATACGGAGCGATTTAATGAACGGAAATTGAATTGTGTGACGGCGGTGTTGTAATGTGACATCTGTTGGCGGATAAAATGTCATTGATAACAAAAAGATTGAATTGTGATCATAGCAACATTTCTCTTTCTACGTTCTACAAATTTCCGGGGGAAAAGATTTCTTTAACAATGATGATGTAAAAGGCTTTTTACTTTATGCTCGAGAGTTATTATGGATTTTATTATAAATAGTTGAACTATAAAGAGATGTATGCTGATTATTTTTCGTTATCTTAAAATTATAATTTGTTTAGAGATTTGTTTAGAACGTAACACACAAAAATCCCACTAAAAACAAACGGCGAAACTCTTTCAAATCATTATGCTAGGCAAGTTATAATTATGTTATTCACTAACCGGGATCTATTTTTCTACGAGTATTGCTATTTATATTTCGGTTCCGGCAATAAAAACACAATAATTTATCATAGGAAATGGTTTTGTTGTTTTTCAAAATATTCTCCTTTAAGATCAATACACTTTTGCATGCCCACAAACCAACTTTCGAAGCACTTTTTCCACTCCGATTGAGACACCTCCAAAACATGATTTTGAACGCTTCAACATTTGCTTCGGGTAATGAAAATCGTTGACCATGCATTTTTTTCTTGATGCTAAGGAATAAGAAAAAGTGCCAAATTAGGGGTGTACGGTGGATGGTCCATCAATTCGACATCTTGAGTGGTCAAGTAACTCATCATTTCAGCAGATGTGTGAGTCGTCATGCAAAATGATCCGTCTTCTCTTATTATCTTTCCTCATTTCTTCGAACACTGTTCATATGCATAGATTCATGATTCGTCACCTGTGACAATGTTATACACTGCCTTTGAGCTACCGCATTTATACTTTTTCAACATCTCTTTGCAACAATCCATACGAGCCTTTTTTTGAGCATTCGCCAAATTATCCAACGAGAACAAATTATTTTTACGGCCAAATGAACATGCAATATCTTATTGATGCTTCTCATACTAATGCCCAAGGATGCTTCAATCTCACGGTATGTCACATGTCGGTCTTGCTCGCACAGCATCGATTGTTTCTGACAAAGTGACCAAAGTTGGACGTCCTTCTTGAAATTCATCCTGAGCGAACGGCATCCCAGAGTGAACTTTTGGTACCATCGATTAACAGTGGTTTTTGTTGGTGCTTCGTCGCCACAAATCGAAACAAATTGATTTCAACACTCTTGTCTCGAAACTGTTCACGGGATAATTCCAGTTTTTGATGTCCTGTTGAAACCACATATCGTCCACATCCATATCTTCCAATTCGGGCCATAAAAAGTTCGTCATCATATAACGATAGCGAACACCATTCACAGTTACTGCCTGACTGGCCTCATTTTGGAAAACATACGGCCCGATGATGCCGCCAGCCCATAAACCGCACCAAACAGTCACTTTTTGTGGGTGCATTGTTTTTTCGACAATCACTCTTGGATTATCATTCGCCCAAATGCGGCAACTCTGCTTATTGACGTATCCACTGAGGTGAAAATGTGCCTCATCACTAAAGATGACTTTCTTCGAAAATTGAGCATCCACTGTTGCCTAACTTTAACACGTTGCTCGCTTATGTATCTTTCCATGGTTTCAAATTAAGTTCGTCTGAAATTGAGAAATATCAAATGAAATGCAGAAAAAAACTTGATGATTAGGCGTGGTTTACATTCAACATCGGCCCTTTACTATTGTAGTGGAATTTTTTGCCAAAACTTGAATCCTACCATGCTTATATTAAATCTGAGAGCCTTTTACGAAATGAATTATTATGGGTTTTAGTTTCTGTAAAAACTGGGTCTTATATAAGACTCAATCCCCGATTTATTTTCAAAGTTCGACAAGTTTAGCTTTTAAAAAAGGTTTACAGCTTGATCGCAATTGTTGGCATTCATCAAGGAGGAGCAGCAATATGCTCACTTCACTGCGAGCTTCCGAAGTGTATAGCGAATTCTCGATTCTTCCTTTCGTTGCGGAAAGTAATCCGTAAATTTGTTGAATTCAGCTTATTTGACGATCATTTCGACAGTAAATATTTCGCAGCTCGTGAAAGTGTAAAAAGAATCACGCATTTTTATATCCTCTCCCTACTGGGAAAGTTTGGCTAAACATTGTAATGTAACGACAACATTATATTTAATCCATAGAAATGACTGGACTTAAAATTATTGTAGGAAAAACTAAATTATTGCGGCTAAATGCAAGCAGTAATCAACCGTTCCGCAAAAAGGGCACTTATGAAGCCTTGAGCCCCGTCTGGAATTCCACTTACATTTTCGGAAACACAAAGATAAACTTTTTTAACTCCAAAGTTAAATCAACGTTGTTATATAGCTGTGAAACATGGATTAGAAGCTCCCGCGATCTGAATACACTTTTTAACGAACTGATGCCTGAGAAGAATAATTAAGATTTTCTGGCTAGCCACAATCTCCAACAAAGACCTATGGCTAGCGACAGGGCATTCTCCCATTGCATCAGAAACCCTCAGACGTAAGTGGAAATGGCTTGGACATACATTACGAAAACCACAGGAGGACCTGGTACGAACCGCACTTGACTGGAATTCGCAAGGAAGTCGAAAAAGAGGGTTTACGATGTGACTTGTTGCCACACCCCCAAATACAATGCCTTATACAAATATACAGTGTCTCTTATGACAGAACATAAACGTCGAAGAATAACAACATTTCCGCCTTAACGATAGAACACTAAGCGCTACTGACATCTTAGGATCCCGTTCTATTTGACAATTACAGGGCGTGGTCCATTTGTCAAATCCCTTTTTTTTGTTCGTTTATCTCGGCTATCTCGTGTAATTCTCGATCAAACCGAAAAGATATTTAATTCTCCGATGGGTTTCAAACAGGGCGAAGGGTGAAATTCAACCTCCCAAATTATGTTATATGGTATAACGGCTTTGGTTTGTGTGATGGCTGCGATTGCAGATGTGGTTTCTTGTGTGAATACTCGGTCTATACAAACTTACTTAATTACCACAAATTTTTCTATTCACTGACCGAGATTCAGTCCATAAGGTGTATAAACCGAACTTTTTTGATTGGTTTATTTAAATAAGGCTTTTACCACTTTTCACCCGAGTTGCAGTTTTCCCTCTCATCGCCTTCAGTAACAAATGCACTCTTATTATTCGGTGATGTCTGTGCCGTTTTTCAAAACTATATCAGTCAAAATATTAAGGAAATTAAGCCCATGTTGAAGTAAATGGTTTGCGAAGGTTATTTTTTAATTCTGTTTGAGGAAATAGCCTAGCTTAATGTTACTCCTTAGAAGAGTAAATGGTTTCAAATGTGTTGTGTCTTACCAGAGTATCGTTTATCGATTTAAATTTTTTAACGATTTACTTCTTGTGATTAAGTGCCTATATTTGATTAATATCTTGCACTGACGAGGTTGCATCCTTGTGTGAGTTTCGACAACAAACTTTTACTCTGAGTGTCTAAGAAGCAAACAAAACACAGTTCTTAAACTACAAAGAGAGGGAAAAGACACACTTAATGCATTTTTGAGCCAATATCGCCCTTATATCAGATCTAGAAGAACATTTTTGCGATACTTTTCAACGATCTCAAGCCGAGTATCATACCGCGTTGTTTTCACTTGAAATGTCGTTAATGGTCACCTTATGGCATGATATACATTTGCACATTTATTCATGCAATCTGTCCCCGTATTGATGGAATCTCATAATTTGCATGCGTGTGTGAAAAAAAGGTGGAAAGTTCAAATAAATCTCATTAAATTAATATTACACACACTCACACATCCACCGCTGACGAGGTGGAAGGAGGTCTACGCCAGGAGGTGGAGGGTTGTGACACATATAAAGCCACGCATGCACACACTGGCACACATGTTTGTAGGTACATGTACTTGAACACACATTGAATGAATATCCGGTTCTGGGACTCTGGAAGGAAGAGGAAAACCTCTGGCTAACAACAAAAACCGAAACCGAGCAAAAACACACACAAACACACAGAACAATTTGCATGCTTTAACCCCCCGCTTAACAATGTGTGCATGCGTTCGTTGATTCGTTTTGCTGCTTTGAAATCCCATTTGTTGAAATAATAATAAAAATTGTTTAGTGGTTAAATGATATTAATACATGTAAACACATACGGAGGCATACATGCACAGACATGGGCGAAACCGTAAGGCCTTCTTCGCAGAAGATTGCTGGGAGCCCTGCCGAGTTTGAAATCTGGTACTGATTTCAAACTCCATAGAATGGATGGTATACTAATCTGTCATATATTTAATTGATCGTCGTAAATTTAAAGACGAGCTTGGCATGTCCTTCAGTCCATGTGTTTGTTAAAAGCATGATACAATCAAACAAAACAACCTAAGAAAATTCTGCACGATTAAAAGGCGAATTCGGCCTAGGGAGGGAAAAAGTACACTTTTTGTGTATTTGCGTTAACAAATCATAATTTTTTGTGGACAGACAATGGGTAAAGTGTGTGCTGTTAGTTAGAACCTAACTCATTTATCAAAAAAGAGTAAAGTTGCTGGACATGTGGCCCAAAAAACGTTCCACAGGTTCAAAACGGGGGATCAATAGTCAATATGCACATATGCGTACCCAAATTAAAGAAAATTTTGCTATACAGAGTAATTTTGAGTTACGGCTGAGATTAGTTACGTACGCATGTCCGACATTGCCTATAAAATTAACCATTGAGTCCCTAGACGCAAAAAAAAAAGTATGGTTGAATGAAAAATATTCGAAGAGCATCATACTATTGTTGGGTATATGGTTGTGGTACAACAACATAATGTTTCTCACAACAATAGTATGATTCAAAATACAACTATGCTATGATCCTTGCAACCATACTATGATCTTCACAATAATACTATGATTCACGCATAACCATAGTATTATTCACACTCGTTTGGAGATTACAAAGCAGAGGATTGAACACATGGGCAGCGTGGAATGCAATAATTTGTCGCAATTTTTTAAAGACTCACTTTCCATATCTTTATTTAAGAAAAGATTAAAAAAAATATTTTTTACAAAATGTAAAAATGCTTCTAATTTAAAATAAAAATACTGTAATATTGATTTACGAATATATGTATATTATAGTTTTATGAAAAAGATTTAATCTAATTGTTGCCAACTAGCCTCAAAAAAGCCCTAGAGGCGCTATGAAATATTGTTATTATGAATTAAATCAATAAACACTAAAAAAAAAATGATCTCCACAAACTATTATGATCCTTACAACCATAGTATGTTTCACATACAAACATAGTATGATCCTCACAATAATAAAATGATTAACATGCAACCATGTTATGATCCCTACAACCATAGGCATAGAACCATGATCACACACAATTATTCTATGATCCCCAAAACTTGGTTATGTATCAATAATAGAATTATGAAATCTATTTCAAAATACATTATATTCAAAATAACAAGATTTATTTATTTAACAGTAAAAAAAATCAGTAAAAGAATTTAAGCGTTTTTACTAAAAATGCCAAAGTAGTTTGTTTGAAAACATTTTAATTTCCATATAAAAAGTACTATTATTGCATTAGATCCGTAACAATTATATTGTTCTTAAAAGCATATTGAAATGAAGAAAAATTACAATCGTTCAGTATGATTGCCGTAATCATATTATTGTTAACATAAAAATTTGGTAATAATACTATTGTTACATTTCAACAATAATAATGTTGCCGCAATCATACTATTGTCAAAATTAAATTCAAAAAACAATACTATAGTTGCGACGAACATACTTTTATTGCGGAGGACAAATTATTATTGCCGTGACCATACCTAATAACCATATTTTTTCTCTGCGTGTGCGATTCAGTAGCGTTGCGACTGTTGAGTGTATTTATTCAAAATGGCCAAACTTAGCGATGGTTTTACTTGTTTAAATAAAGAAAACGTTTAAAGTTTAAACCAATATGTGACAGCGCATAGAGAAAGGGACCTAAGGGTAAAAAAAATCAATTTTCACTTTTTTTTTGATGTAAGCATCGAATGAGACCGATCCCATGCCCCAAAAGTGTTCTCCTCCCAGAAACATGGGAGTTTTATGAAAGTGAAGTCGACGATTCTACACCAAAGATACACGTATTTAAATCTTTAAAATGGCTCTACCTTTCTATTTTGCGCGTCACATATACTACTAAACCTTATTCTCTTATAATCAGTTTTAATCATTGCTGTCGAATTTTCACTTTTGGCCTTCCAAGCTCAACCGATTGAAAACAAAAAGTAATGAGATCTGGCAGCACTTGCAGATAAAAAGATAGCCAAGAAATGGATTGCTTTTTTGAGGTAATTCATGGAGAACATTTTCTTCTTACTCTGACAAATCTAAGGCACATTTAAAAAAAAAACTCAGAAAAGAGAGACCATCTAAATAAGGGAATTAAAATAAAATCCGGAGGTAACTTAAAATTTAGTCGGCTCCAATTATTTTATGGCATGCGAACATTAGATCAGATCTTTTAAAAATGTCCTTCTTGTGTTTAACAAAATTTTTATTACTGCCTTAGATGATATTTTTCATGACTTTTTCCCTGAAAAGTTTTGACATGAAAAGTCAAACAAAACACTTTGCTGTGGCTATACGATGCAGCACGTAACTCCACACACATAACATTTTTTGTAAGTATTTAATATAGTTTGGAATCGGGCTTGAGACCTTCCGAATTATAAAGGTAACGTTCACATTAAACCTTCTGCAATATAAGAGTTGACACAGCTTTGTAAACCTAGGGCTATCCTACTAGAACATCCTATACACATCGGCAAAAACATCCGATACCGATGCTTGCATGAACATCGTTTTCGGCAAATCTCCGAAAATTTTGAAAAACGTGCCATGTTAGCTGGGCCTCGAATTACCTTTTATCACCGCCCTGCACTCGATGTAGAATTATATGAACATTCGTCTGTATGTATGTGTGGTTATAATAGAATCATAATTACATGAAAACCACAGCAAATGCTGTTTGATATAAAATGAAAATATATCGCTTTTAAAAACAAAAGGACCATCATGTCCTGAGCAGCATCAGCCGTCGTCGCCGCCGCGCCGCGTCCGTCATCAACCCCCAGAAATGTAAACTTTAACACATTTTCAAATGCGCGCACAAATGAACGTTTATGTGTCGTTTAAGCGAATAATAGGATACTTCTTTCCAATACTCGTACTCGTATTTGTGCTCGTAGTCGAACTCGAAGCCGTGCACACTCGTTATCGCAATTGTGCACCAAACAATGCCTTATTTTGTGGGTTAAATAACATTTAAAATAAAATGTTAAACTCGCACTGCGTTCTCCGCTCACTCCGCCAACGTTTTGCGCCTCACTCTGCCGCTCTCTAGTGATATTTTGCCAATTCCTTAAAAATCACTTTCCCTAAGTGTACAACAGCCGCAGCGGCAACAGAAGCATCGTTTGAGTTGCTTGCATCTCCATAACAAAAAAAAAAAACAAAAATCGTAAAAAAAACGTACCGTGGAATTGGTTTTAAGGCTTTATTAAGTCATGAATAAAAAATAAATTCGCTTGGAACGGTTGCAGGGCAGGACGGGGATTGTTCGTGTTCTTTGTTTGACAATTGAAATGTCATTTTTGACAGCTGTCGATCTCAGAACCACCGTTATTGCCTTAAATCGGTGGTCCTATTGATGCCATTCTTATTGTTATTGATACATTTTGTTTTTGGGCTTATGTATTACTCGTACAATGAAAAATATGAAAAGTATGCACCAATTTATGAATTATTAATTGAGGGGTTGAGGCGACATTCATGGCCACCGTAACAAACATTAGCGGTGATTGTTGGTCGTTGTTCTTCTGCCCCTGGGATTATCAGAGGATATTTTATATTCTAGTCATTTGAATGATTGCTCTTCTTTCCATCTTTCTCATCTCCTGCGATGGTGTTGTGATTTACCTGGGAAACATGAAGTCTTCATTAACCCACCGTAGAAATGTTAAATTTATGGAAATGCGTCTTAAGTCAATCACTGGCATCGGCCGAAGTGGAAATTGATACAAATTGGTGTTGTTTATTATGTAAATACTGTTGTTAAGTCTCGAAAGGAGAGATTCTGTCAAAATGAAGAAAAATAATTAAGGATGTTCTTTTCGATTGCTGGGCTGTCTTTTTTCTTTTTGAAATAGAATTTTGAAATATGTAATTGTTTAAAGCTTATGTTCCATCAGAAGACAATAATGACTTATTTTCTAATACCGGTTGCCTAGAATTTTGCACGGTACTCCCAAAGTCAGTAAACAACTGAACAATCATAAAGATATTTTAGTATGCTTCTCGACTATTACAAAAAATCAAAAGTTGACTTTTTGTCTTTTGAGTACTCGTATACAATAAGTCGACCGTTTTCTTTAGTGAAATAAAAATGCAATATTTTTGAAAAAACAAGATCTCTTTGTATAAAAAACTTTTATTTAAAAAATAAGAGAGATTCAAAAACTAATAAACATTAGGTAATTTAAGTAGTTTGTAAATTATTTATATTCATGTTTTTAAAACACTTAAAACAAAGTTTGTTTTGCAGGGACTAACCGGCTCGAGACCTTGCATCTTCATTTGAATAGAAGACAAGTTTTTAACAAAATGGCAAAGTGACATTGATTTCCGTGGCTGCGCACTGCTTTCATCGTGATTTCAGGACCGTGACGTCACTTCACTTGTCTTCTATAAAAATGTTGATGCTAGAGGCCTCGAGCCGGTTAGCCCCTGTTCAATGTTTAAGAGCAAAAGACCGAAATAAACAAAATAGCTAAACAAGGTTTATTTTTTAAAGCAGTCGATTTATATACATGGAACCACATGTCATGCATCAATTCAACAAAAAGATAATCATATTTATATTTTTTGGAGAAATTTGGCTCCGAATTTTTCGCTACTTTAACAAAAAATGGCTATTAAATGGCGTTTTTCTTTGTTATTTATAAATTATTGGATTAGGATTTTTTTTAACGATAAACATACAGTCTCTTCAGATAGTGCTTCAATTGTATTGGAACACCATTACCATCGCTATGGCCTTTTTCGATTCTAGTGCTCACACAAGTGTCAAGAAACGCCCATATTCAACTATCTTCGTTGAGCTTGGGACACTCAATCTCTTCGGCCACTACAACATCAAGTACATTGGTATCATGAGTTTCGCGAGAATTTCTGATTTCAAAGTTTATCAGTTTGGTTTAAAAAATAATAAAAATAAACCTTGTTATATTGCTAAAAAAATTCAGTTATAGTATGCTTTCCGACTTGATTGATCGCTCCGGATTATTCTATAAGTAGAATGTTTTCGATGACATACGTTTAAAACCTCGGCCTACGTTTCCAGTACAATAAAAAAAATTAAGCTGGCGAAACTAAATGAAGGCGCACTATAAAGTTACGCAATACGCATTGTTTGGATGACAATTAAAAATATGGTTATTTTTTAAGTTAAAATAAAAAGTAGATATGAAAAAGTCGACTCATCGACTATATTTTCCAAAAATCGATTAGTCGAAAAACGACTTATAGAACTCTAGTATGCAGTGAACAAAATATTTTTTAGATGATCGACCTAGAGGCATTAAAAAATGTCTAAGTTTTCAATATTAATTATTAGCAACATAATATTTTAGGGACCAGTCAAATGCAAATTTGCACCAATACCTCGCATCATCACTTTCATGGTCCAATTAAAGTTATCCAACTTATCGTTATCGCGGACTTTGAAGCAAAGGTATCATTGGAACATTTTTCTTTAAGTTCGCTGCTGGAATTATGCATAAGCTTGACAAACCATTTTTGTGGCCTGAAATTAAAGGCATTAGCTGCGATTTGATGCCAATCGACTATTTTGTACTCAACCGTGAACAACCGATGTTATGCGAACAAGACATTTAATATTCTAAAGGCGGATATCAAGCAAGCCATTCGTGAGATAGAGCCGCTACTGCCCCATAAATAAATTTGTGTTGTACAAATAATGCTAAAACAGGCATGGAAATAATTATATGGTGCAGTTTTTTTTTTATATATTTGATTTTCTACAAATTATCATTTCAACTCATAATGTTTATTGCTTAAACTCCTTGCATAAAATGGAAGAAGACAGATTAGAATTTTATTAAATTTATTTACTCTAAGTTTTTATTCATAAAAGTAAAAAAAAAGTTCAGTGTGAAATATTCGTATATGGTACAAAACAGTGGAACTCAAAAATTAATATTAAGCTATATATCTTTTAATACTTTTGTTATTTTATAATGTTTATATGACCTCCACTATTTTGATTGACGTCATTAATGCCAATAGATTTTAAATTATAAATTTGTGAAATTTATTTTTTCAATTTCGGACTACTCTTCGTAAAAGGTTCTATCTTATTTAAAGGAGTTAAAATTCCGTCCATTTTTATTAACTTGATTCGAAAGAATTCCTCAAGTTTTCTTGCATACATACATAATTTAAGTCAAAGGGATTTAGTCCACTGTACATCCCTGATTTGGCACCCAAAGACTTGTCGTTTTAAAAGACCCATACAGTCCATTGCTGTTTTGTTTCGGGTTCATATGCTTAGATCCATGATTTGTCACCTGTGAAAATGTTATACACTGCCTTTGAGTTACCGGAGTTATACTTTTTCAACATCTCTTTTCACTAATCCATACGAGACTTTTTTTGAGCATTCGTCAAATTATGTGGGATCCAACGAGAACAATTTTTTTTCACTGCTAAATGAACATGCAATATCTTATTGAAGCTTGTCATACTAAAGCCCAAGGATGCCTCAATCTCACGGTATGTCACATGTCGGTCTTGCTTAATCAGTTAACGCACAGCATCGATGGTTTCTGGCGAAGTGACCGAAGTTTTACGTCCTTCGCGAAATTCATCATGGAGCGAACGGCGTCCGAGACTGAACTCTTGGTACCAACAATTAACAGTGGTTTTTGATGGCGCATCATCACCAAAAGGCAAAACAAGTTGATTTAAACACTCTTGTCTTAATAACCCATGCCGAAAATCGTAAAAAAATCATCGCACGAAAAAGTTCACGGAATAATCCCATTTTTTGACTGAGATGAATTTTTCAACATACTGTAAACAAAACAATTCGCCCTCAAATGACAAAACGTTCTGAGTGAAGTTATGCTAAAAAATGTCAATGTTTCCAATGGAAGTTCTAGTTTGCATCTGGGAACACTAGCATTTTTAGGACCCAAAATATAAATAGCTACCCTCGTATGACCACCACGATCCCGTGTACTCCAGTAACGCATACTCAGCCAGAAATGAGCTTCATCGCTGAAGATGATGAAAATTGGAGTAAGCGCTCTTAAAGTTGCGATCACCGACTCTGAATTTCGGCATTAATTTTTAATGATTTCCAAACGTTGCTCGTAAGCGAACTTTACCATGATGAAAATGTCAACGTTTTGACACTGAAAGAAATGTTTGAGGGTGCGTTAACATAAAGATACGAACTTGTTATGTCCCTATTGGAAAACTCTGTATGTTCGATAGTCGTAAAATTGTGAGATCGGTCCCTGGGGTAAAAAGTTTTCCTTTTAATGAACCAAATGTACCTCGGACAAAATGTACACGTTTTGGAGTATTTGATAAACAAATCATAAATTTTGTAGACGTTCAATGTTTAAAACCGGCACTGTTAGTAGGGAAGCGCGAAAAACCTCAAAAATAATCGTAGGTACAGGACGTTTGGCTCATGTGACCCAAAAAACGTCCAGCATGGTGAAAAAGGACGATAAAAAATCAGTATGGATAAATGGGTTATTACACTAAAGCAAATTTTGCTACGAATCCAAATATAGATTAATTTTAAGCTTTGGCTGAGGGACGTACGTATGGACCGAAAGGGCCCAAATTGGTTTCCACCTCGAAAATGTCGACGACTTTATGAGTAGATCTCTAAGCTAATCAAAAGCCATTCTATAAAATGCATTAGCCATTCGGAGCCGGCGTTAGACAGAATGTCCCGCTCTGTGCCCAGGTCTGATTTAAGCCCTTGTTCCTTAATCGGATGTTGTGGGAATTAAGTGAGTAAATATTTTTCCATTATTGAACAACTTTGAGAGATATCAAACTGATTCTGGCTTTATTTTCAAGCTGCATGTATGCCATTATGTATGCATAGAATATAGCATTATTGAAATGCACGCTGTGACTATGCGGGCCGCCCTTTGTGATCAGGGTAACTTTTAAAGTATCGAACGAAACGTGCATCTCAAATGATGACCACGATTTCGTTGAAAGAGGTTGCCTTAGGTTGAGGTAGACCTAAAGAAAAAAGTCGGTGACTTTCAAGTCTCATAACTGTGGCAGTCAATTAATATGGCCCATTATCTGTTTCTGCACAACTTCGAGCGTAACGTGGACGTGAATGAAGCGACGTTGTGCTAGAATCAAATATATATAGATGTTTTTAGCTCTTACCAACAGGTATTATGAGTACATTCACCTTACCTAGCGACTGGTCCGACCGGAACGTCATCAGATAACCCGTAGTTTAATTTATACCTTAACCATACTGCCGTTCGCCGAGAAGATCGACAATTTTCTGCCAATTTTCTCTATTTCAAACTTAAGTGTGAAATTGTAAGTAAAAGCTCAATTTTGATTCATTAAAACAGGCAAATTTTATTGTTCAACTTTTTTTGAGGAAACCCTGGCCTAAAAATTCCATATTTTTTTTTTGAATTTGCGACCAAGTGTATTGTTGGAACATCCCATAATTTTCTGCCAATTTTGTCTATTTCAAACTTAAGTGTGAAATTGTAAGTAAAAGCTCAATTTAGACTCAAATGAAACAGTCAATTTTTATTTTTCAACTTTTTTTTTGCGGAAACCCTGTCCTAAAATATTCTCTTTTGAATTTGCGACTAAGTGTATTGTTGGAACATCCCATAATTTTCTGTCGAGCAAAACTTTATGCTCTTGCCTTAGCTGTCAACAAAACAAATCTGACAACAGTGGGCGAACCTGATTTCTTAATAGGTATTTTAAAAATATATTTTCAATGTAACTTTCCATTTGTTGGCCACGTGTGCCGTATTGTTGTTCAAAAGAAGCTCTATGATTTCCTTTGACACAGCAGCAACAACAACAAATCCAGCAGTGTCACTGCCAAGCGTTGACCTCTATTGAAAATCAAAACAACGCAAAATAATAAACAAGCCCAAATTCAATTTAAAATCTTAAATGAAATGCGGCCAAAGAAAGCGGTGATATCTTGTGGTTTCGCCGCACAAAATTTCTTCCTGTTAATTATCTACGAATTTGTCACAGTTTTCTATTAACGGGACAAATTAATTTGAATTCTATTCGTAGAACAGGATGAAGGGATCTTTAAAGGTTTCCTCCTTCGCCTAGCATCACCATAGTCCACCCTGTCGCCTGGGCAAGAGACAAAAACCAAAAGTCATAATAGTCAAGTGGCAATGTTGCTGTTGTTGTTAATGTCCTTCATCACCCCAGAGTTAAAGTGTTTTAAAGGAATTTCGACAAATGTTTTACCAGAAATCTTAAATAAATTTCCAAGTTGAGGGGATGAGGGAGCGTGTAGTGAAACCCTGCCAGACAATGGAGAGTTGTAAGTAATTGTCTGCACGTCGTGGCAATATCATAAATAATACCTTTTGTACCAACAAATTTTCATTAAGACAAATTATTGTCTATCAATATGTTGCCATACAGAAGCATTACTTAGTCCTCGTGCACATGCCGGACTGGGACAAAAGGAAATGTTGCCAAGTTCTAAACAACCACCTTAGTGGCAGTTGCCTTCTTTCTCCCGCTCATTACACAAAACAATAAAAATCTTGTGTGTGGACAAGGCAGAGAGTGAACACAATTCTACCCTTCTGCCTGTGATTAGTCCTGAAGAAAGAATCCTTTGCCTCGTTGCCAAAGGATGCTGTCTGTGTTTTTAGTTCTGGTATAAGGAAATTGTAAACAATTGTTGCCGTTGTAGCTGTTGTTGTTAACAAGTGTATACGTCACCTTCAAGGTAAATTACTTTTGTATTAGTCTCTTCGCTTCCACCCCCCCCCCCCCCCATTCATCCCACAATACCACATCCGCCACTGAAGTTCCCCCTTTGCAGAATGAACTCGGCGTTGTTGCTGGGAAAATGTATGACTTCTGTGATTAGTGTCAAGTTTGTATTTCTTCTGTTGACTGAATTGTTAATTATACGAGGGCTGGGTAATGGCATGGATCCATCTTATGATAGGCATTTTAAATTAATGTGCGCACTTACCAAAATCATTGAAATACGAAAATTTAGTAGCGAAACTTGGCTGTAGGAATTCTCAACAGGACACCCACATTTAACTTTAACATTGTGGGTAGGTGAGTAAAGTCATTGTGGCTTTTTACGGTTGCAGAAAGGAAATCACAAGGCGCCTATCCTGTAAATTATTTAGCGGACTTACACTGCGTTTGGCCCTCCTGTACTGCTATCGGGCATCGTTGGTTCTATCTATACATCGGAATCATTATATGAAACTCAAAAGCAGTTTGTAAAACACTTTCGCACTGGTTTCATAGCTACATTAGTTATGGTGCAGATTCAGGGAACCATGCTAATTACGAGGGCTACTATATATATTTCTGGCCTAATAATGAAATGCGAATATTCATCATCATAAAGGGTTTTATTGTTTTTTCTAAGTATTCTCCAGCATCAATAATACACTTTTGCATGCGCTCAAACCAATTGTCGAAGCACTTTTTCAACTCCGTTTGACACACCTCCAAAACATGGTTTTTGAACGCTACAACAGCATCTTCTGGCGACGAAAATCGTTGACCACTCATTTTTATCTTGATGTGCGGGAATAAAAAGAAGTCATAGGCTGCCACGCCAGGACTGTACGGCGGATGACCCATCAATTCAACGTTTTGGCCGGTCAAAAAGGCGCTGGTTTGAGCCGATGCGCATTGTCATGGAGCACAATGATTCGTCTTTTCTTGTTCGTTTTTCGAATTTCTCCGAAGACTTCAGGCAAACAAATTGTGGTGTACCACTCAGAATTGACAGTCGCCACATGACCACTTTTGCCGAAGAAACATGCGACCATTTGCTTCGAAGTGCGTCTTCCACGAACAACTTGTGTTGGATATAGTTCGTCTTCAAAGACCCACACGTTTGATTGCCGTATTGTTTCGGGCTCATACCCATAGATCCATGATTCGTCACCTATGACGATCTTATAAACGTCTTTTGAAGCACTGCGATCGAATTTTTTCAAAATTTCTTTGCACTAATCGACACGACCCTTTTTTTTGAGCGATTGTCAAATTGTGCGGGATTCACAGAGAACAAACCTTTTTTACGGCCAGGTGTTCATGCAATATCGAATTTATCCTGGTGGAAGAAATTCCCAAGGATGGCTCTATCTCACGGTATGTCACAAGACGATCTTGCATTATCAGTTCACGCACGGCATGAATGTTCTCTGGCACAACGGCCGTTTTTGGACACCTTCACGACCTTCGTCTTTGAGCCAGCGTCGGCCACGATTGAATTCATTAAACCAGTTTTTGACAGTGCTATAGCCATATAAAGATTTAAGTTCATCGATGCACTCATGTCGTGATAATCCACGTGGAAAGTTGTGAAAAATTATCGCACGAAAATGTTCACTAGTTAATTAATTTTTTTTGCCAAATTGATTTTTTCAAGTCACTGTAAACAACACAAATGATGGTCGTACGTCAAAACGTTCTAAGTACGTTTATGCTAAAAAATGTCAAACTTTCCAATGGAAATGTCAGACGCCGCCAGGCAACACTTAATGTTGCCTAGGCCAGAAATATATATAGCAACCCTCGAAAACTAGTCACGAAATACTATAAGTGAGTCATAACCGAGCTCGCTTACGGTTATTCTAATATAACTTTGCTCCCAAAAGTTACCGCGTTAGCGACCACTTAAGTGAGTTGCCAGTTGAACGCTGCCCATATCTCTTTAAGTATATATGCCTTTAGAAGTTTCAAAGGACTCAAAAAGCCAAATATAGATGCAATTTTGCTCTTTATACAGGGTGTCCGCCGGTGAGGTATACTACTTGGTTTTACCGCCATTTTGGTAAACATTAGTCTTAACAGTTCATATTTGGCAGTCGTGAAGTGAAGGCGTTGCAAATTTATTATTGAAAAATATTCGATAAACCACGTGTTTTAATCGTTAAAACATTTTATCAAAATAAATCATCGATTACTGTGACGATTAGAAAGTTACGTGAAATTTTTGGGAGAAACAACGTGCCAACAAAACGCACTATTTATCGTGTAGTAAATGATTTCGAAGAAAGAGGGTCTGTAGCTGATAGGCCCAAGCATGGACCACAACGTACTGCAAGATCGGCTGCAAACATTACTGCTGCTTAAGAAAGTGTTCAAAACAATCCATCAACCTCAATTCGACGCCGTGCTCAGGAGCTTGGTCTTCAAAGAACAACTTTGGCCACAATTTCGCACAAGGATTTGCATTTGTTTCCATTTAAGATTCAGTTGACACAAGAGCTTCTTCCAAAGGACCATTTACGCCGCCGTTCATATGCCAATAGGATATTACAGCGCGACCATGACAACCTCGATTTGCAAGAAAAAATCATAATGAGTGACGAGGCACATTTTTATTTGAATGGATATGAGAATAAACAGAATAGTCGGTTCTGGGCAATGGAAAACCCTCAAATTATGCAAAACACGGCGTAACGGTAACCGTCAATGAAGAGCGATATCATGATATGATTGAAAACTTTTTAACGCCAGAACTGCATGCTTTGGGCTTGATTAACATGTGGTATCAACATGTGATCAACAGCCAGGATCACAATTAAATTACTGCAAGACCCCTTTCCTCAACAAGTTATTTCAAGAAATGGTGATGTTGGTTGGCCTCCGCGGTCGTCTGATTTGACTGCTCCGGACTTCTTTCTGTGGGGTACCTGAAAAGCATGGTTTATGCAAACAAACCAGAAACGCTTGAGCAACTCAAACAAAATAGTCGTGGTAAAATTAATGAAATACCGCGTGAAATGTGTGAGAATGTAATGAAAAACGTGCTCAAAAGGGCTCCAATTTGTGAGGCTAACGGAGGCGGGCATTTATCTGACACTGTACGACTATTCCAGTCATAATTGCCGACATAAAATAAAACATTTGTCAATATAAGATCCATTCTCTTTCATTTAATCACAAACTACTTAGTAGGGCGATAAATACTGTTATACACGTCTTATGTTGTAAAATAAAAAATACTGAATGTTTTTGGACCAAATATTTTTTAATATATTTATTGATGAATATTGTCTCCAAAGAGAATCTACTTATTCGAAATGTCCGCCTTTTCCTTTACACACGCCTTAAGTCGGACTGGCCCATCGTCAATAGCTGCACGAACCTCGTCCATTGGAAAATTGACCACAGCTCGAACCAAAGCAGTCTTAAGAGATCCAATGTTGGGGTATCTTTTGTGACAAACCTTGTCCTCTTAAACCGTCCACAATTCGTTATCCAATGGGTTCAAATCTGGACTGCCTGAGGGCCATTCATCAGAGGAAATGAACGCTGGCAAATTGTTTCGAAGCCAGGCCTAGGACGTTTTAGCCTTATGGGCCGGCGCAGAATCCCATGGCTGGTTTTGGAACAGGGAATTGTTAAGAGGCTTCACAACAGCTTCTAAACGGTTTCTTGGTCAACTTTGGCCGATGTTTAGACTCCTTGTTCTCAGAAATGCAGGTCAGTGACCCCATCGTAAGAGACACCCCGCCTAACCATGACTGAAGCTGGGTGATGACCATTTTCCACCCTTGGGATCAGTTCAGATGCTTCCTTAGACGACCGCGCATATACTCCATTATTTTTCTTGTTAAATTTTTCCTGAACGGTAAACATTTTTTCATCGGTGAACAAAATTTTTCTGTGCAAGTTATCACCGTGCTTCACCAAAAAAGTTTGCATTTTCCAATCCTATTTTTTTTAAAGCTGCAGTCAATAAATGTCCGGTACGTCGTTTGAAAGCCCCAAGTCCCAAGTCTTTTTTAATGATTCGACTGATGGACTTTTGCGTGATATTCATCTCACGGGCCATGACTTTCTGTTTTCGGAGCGGATTCTTGATTAAACGGCTTTGATGACATGCGGTGTTCGAACAGAGCGTAGGCTGCCCGACCGGTGGCGGTCTTTTACATCTCCAGACTCCTCAGAGAGTTTTATGCATCGGTAGACACACATGCGGCTAATCCCTAGTGGCCGGAGCGTTTTGAAAATATCGCTTTTTTCATTTCACACTTGAAAAGCGCTATTGCAGCGATTCGGTTCTCATTATCTGACCACTCCATGATGAAAGTTGAAACAATTTTAAAATTCCGTTACAGACTAACGCTAGTGAGGTTAGCTTTCAAAACCCATATCGGGGTATGTTCAGTTCTACTATTGAAATGGATGTGTTCATGTTGTAACAGTATTTATGTCCCTACTAGTATTTATGTCCCTACTAAGTATAAACGAACAAAGTAGTATACCTTTCCGACGGACACCCTGTATACCTTATTTTTTCGCGTCACTTCAGAAAGTCGTGCCTTGTTCAAATGATTTCTTCGAAGATATTTGCTTAAATCGTGCTTCATTTTCCTCCAGAACTCAGTATATATTTGGCTTAAACCCATGAGTAATTTACTACCATGTGTAAACCACATTATTCAACTCGTCCTCGTGGAACTTCATTTCAATTAGCTGTTTTGTTGCCGCTACATACTCGTACAACAAAATACGCGTTTATGTTATCTTTATCAAACATCAGAAGATTGAAACTGAAACCAACGGTTGTTGTTTTCGGCCTTAGGGGCATTTTATTTTACCATCATCATTATCGTCTTCGTCATCATCATCATCACCGTTGAATTTACTCCGCCCGTTCTTGTTGTAGTTGTTGTATTTTATAATTACATTAATATTTAACGATATCCAACAAAAACCATCAGTTAAGCCTCTCCCCATTGCCCGCTCAACGGCAAACAGCCCACAGTAGTCAATTGGATGGATGGATTCCAGTCATTATGACTCCTTCCACGTTCCTCTCCCGTACATCATTCCTCTTGTTGTGACCCTTATTATTGTCACCGCACTGTGGTTTCTATGAGATAAAATTTTATAGTAATGGGAGATCCAAGTAGAGATATTTTTTGAAAAGCCATTTTTTGGCAGATCACATGTGAGTCGTGTTATGCTGTCATGTTATTTTTGTTTAGAATTGTTTGGCATTTCATTATGGAAAGACCTACGCCTGAACAGCGTTTACAAATCGTTCAATTTTATTACGAAAATTCATGTTCTGTGAGGAATGTGTTTCGTGTACTTCGTTCAACTTAAGGTCAACATAATCGGCCTACTGAGCGTACTATTCGCAACACCATCACCTATCTTGAGACCCAGAATTTATTATTGGATAATATTCGTCCGAATAGACCACGTCCTGCACGCAGTAAAGAAAATGTAGCGGCCGTAGCTGAGAGTATACACCAAGACCGTGGTGTACACTCTCAGCTCGGACTGACGTATGGAACGACTTGACGCATTTAACGTCGAGATCTTAAATTGAAAGCGTACAAAATACAGCTTATGCAAGAGCTGAAGCCACCCGACGTTCCTAAGCAACATCGCTTCGCTCTATGGGCTCTTGAAAAATTCCAAGAAGCTCCGACGTTTTCGAGCCAAATTTTGTTCAGCGATGAGGGCTCAATGGGTATGTAAACAAGCAAAATTGCCGCATTTGGGACAAAGTGCAACCAAAAGAGTTTCAAGAGCTGCCACTTCATCCAGAAAAAACATCGGTTTGGTGTGGTTTGTGGGCCGGTGGAATATATCTTCAAAAATGATGCCGGTGAGAACGTAACCGTCTATAGCGACCGTTATCGTGCCATGATAACCGACTATTTGATGCCTGAAATTGAAGCTCGTGATCTCGGCGACATTTGGTTTCAACAAGACAGCGCCACGTCCCACACATCGCATCAATCAATGGATTTATTGAGAGAACACATCGGTGAGCAGATAATTTCACTTTTTGGGCCGTTCGATTGGCCACCACGATCGTGTGATATCACATCGTTAGACTTTTTCTGTGGGGATATGTAAAATCTAAAGTTTAGGCGGAAAACCCACTTCGATTCAGGCCTTTGAGCAGAACATCACGCGTGTCATTCGCCAGTTACCAGTCGAAATGCTCGAACGAGTCATCGAAAATTGGACTCAACGGATGGACTATCTGAGACGTAGCCGCGGCCAACTTTTGATAGACATAATCATCAAAAAATAAATGCCAAGGAATGTTCTTTTAAACGATAATAAACATTCCCCATTCAATTTGAATTTTCTGTGTTTTTATTTCTTTAAAAAAGTAGGAATCGTCGAAACGGATCACGCGTTATATGCATATTACAGCGCAAATAAATATTCAGCGGCGACTATAGCAAGATAAATCTTAAGTCTAAATTCATTCTATTTCAACTATTTTTCAAACTTTGCAAATAAAAAAATATCAGTAAGTAGCAGGAAACGACTGAATATTTATTAGAACAAAAACACAAAAACGTTTCTACTGTTGTACTATAGACTTTAAAACCATCCAACCGATCTAGAAAAGCAGTAATGCGAGTAGAGTTGAAGACTACTAAAACTGTGCATTGGCCATATATGAAGCCGATTATTAAATTTTCCCATCGCAATTTCCAAAGTTTTAGCGAATTTCAAAGTTTTCACATATTTTACTTGTCAAGTGATACAAACAAATATCAAAATTACTAGCTGTAGCACAGTCTTGAATCACATCGACGATGGTGGGCGTTACTATTTTCTTAAAATGGTGTGAAGTTATCTCCTTGACGACACCATACGATTTTGAAATATGGATGCTGGTATTATTCCTTTTTGCAATTCATAGCATTTTCTATTTTAATTATTTCATCAATCGACTTTTTTTTCTTTTTGCTTTTGAGCAACAGCACGAAAGCGCTACTCATCGTGAACTCTTCACTTTGTACAGTCTGTACAAATTTAGAAAAACCCCATGTTTTGGAATTATTTCCCCTAGGACTCCATTATATGTGACGCGCAAAATAGAAGGGGACCTAAGGGTAAAAACCAGTTTTGTTTAGGAGAGCCATTTTAAAGATTTAAATACGTGTATCTTCGGTGTACCATCACTTTCATAAAACGCGCATATCTCTGGGAGGGAACACTTTTGGGGCATGGGATCGGTCTCATTCGACGCTCAGATGTTGTCCACATCAAAAAAAAAGTGAAAATTGATTTGTTTACCCTTAGGTCCCTTTCTCTATGCGCTGTCACATATGCTTCTAATGTGGAAGTTGTTCGGGTTGTTGTGCCTGCAACTGAGAATACTTCTTGGCCTAAGATAAAGTATTTGTTCTAAGAAATACAAAACAATATTTTTTTAAAATTGCACCTTTTTTATCCACTGGTAGTATTCTAAAAAGGTGAAGAATTTGAATTTGTCATCGAAGTTTGGTGTGTCCTAATGGTAGCCGCGGAAGCAATAAAAGCTTGTGTTATTCCATGGATGCCTCACTATTAGCACTTATGAATAATGCTTAATTTTGTTGCTATCTGAATAGAGCCTGTTCAATTGAACCAACATCCAAATATTTTGGAATTTGGTTATTTGGACTTAATTGATTTTCGCAAAGACATTTCGTAATCAGATATAAATGAAGCTCCACTTTGATTTAAAATATTTGAATTTAAAAAGTTCAAAAGTTTTTAAAAGGAAATAGATATGATTTGGAACATTTTAAATCAAATAAATATCAATTAACATAAATTTCCAGACTTTTTTTCAGCCGGCTCTTGAGGCAATGCAATCGAAGGATACCTGGTTTCAACAGGATGGTGCCACTGCACACACAGCGAGGGTTAGCATAATTTGAGGGAAATCTTTCCTGGAAGGCTTATCTCTTTGAGGGGTGATGTGAACTGGCCGGCACGCTCACCAGACCTAGCCCCATTAGATTTTTTCCCTTGGGGTTACCTGAAGTCGAGGGTGTATATCAACCGTCCCACACCTTGGAAGACCTAATTAACAACATAGAGGCTGAAGTTAGCAGAATACCATTCGACATGCTTGTTAGAGTTCTTGAAAACTTCAGAAAACCTTTGCAGCAGTGTGTGGATAGCGAAGGTCGACATTTGTCAGATACTCTATTTAAAACCATTTAATTTAACAATTCTCTTACTGTTCAAAATTATTAAAATATAAAATAAATTTTTCTATGGTTCATAATTTCATTTCATAATTTATTTCATTCCCATTATTTTATTTCATTCCCAAATAAAAAAAAACCGCGCTCCACTCTCCAATAGGACTAACCTCGTCTTCATGATCGGAAGACATCGGTTCTAAAAGTTGATTCACTTAACACGAAATGATCCATATATATAACCCTCTAACAAAATGAAATAATGCCTTAAATAATTATTTTGACAATTACAAACACACACTACTCGTTAAAATGAAATAAAGTCCTAAATTAAGTAACTCCCAAAAAGGAAAATTAGGCTTATTTCATTATGAAATAATCCCCAAATTAAAAATTCAATAGTTCTCAAAAAATATGAAATTCTCCCCAATCTGGTTGTTATTTTTTATGGCGATATATATTATAATGGGCTATTTCGTTGCGCCAAACGAGAGGGTTGAATTTCACACCCTGTATTTAAGGCTTTGTGTGAATGGGGAGACCGGCAATTCTGAAAGCCTAGTTCCTGATCTATAAGCCATTAACACATTTTATTGTACTCCGCTCCACAGTTACGGAGATTATGGTTTTTACCACTTCTATTCTCGCGGAGACCACTGTGCGCCACCTCTGCTAAAGTTGTTAAATTCAATTTGTTAATACACACATACAAACATTTAACATTATACATGTTTATTGTTGTTGTTATGCGAGTGTTGCTTTCTCTCTCTCGGTGTGTACGTGTGTGTGGAGTTGTGTTTGTTGCACGCGCTGACATTTAATTAAATGCGCCTACAGCGATAGTCATCGTCATCATCGCAATCCTTCCCCATCGTCATCCTTATCCTCATTATCGTCGTCATCATAATTCATTCATCCATCGATCCATCCATCCATCCAATTCATCGCTCCATGGTCATCATATCCATCTGCCGCAGTGGCAATGTTATTGTTGCGCCGGTTGTTGCTGCTGCTGCTTACCAAGCAAAGTTTGCATTTTGCAAAACGCAAACAATAACCAACCGCTTAAATGTTTGCTGGGCATTTATTGCACGACCCCTCTGAACTCCGGCCATTCCAATCCACTTGGCTTGTTCCCACCACCCAGTGTTCTTTTGTTTGGCTGTGCGGTTGGCTGGCGGTCTGTTGGTCGGTCGTTTGGACTTCTGGTTGCATGGCTGGCTTATGGGGGCTCAATTATTTGCATTTTGCGCAAACAATAACAGCAACGAAAAAGCTTACAATGCCGTCGGCTATTTTTGCAGGTTGTTGCTGTTGTTATTCTTTATGATTGTGATGATGATTGTGTTTATGCGGAAATTATTAGACAATTGCTTGCCAAGTGGAAATTAAGTTGTAATCTGTGCTTGCCACCGATCTGTGAATGTGAGGGTGTGGGAAAATCAGGACGAAAGGGAGTTAAATGTAGGTTAAATGGTAATTGTCTTGTTGTCGATATTTTTTTTTAATTGGAGGTTTATTAATTGCAATTGAATAGATGACCAGAGGAGAAGAGTAATTATATTTGCTATGATGGGAATATGAATCCTTTCAGACTAACGTCTTTCTTTCACTTATTTCGTTTACTAAAACAAACAACAACCATAACTTACTCAATACAAATGTCCAAAATTTCACATAGCCGGATCCATGGAGCAACAAAGTTGTTCTGTGATTAGTTTCACGTCCTTTTAATTAGGTAGTCTCTTCCGCTCTCTCTCTCTCTCTCTCTCTCTCTCTCTCTGATAACCAAATAGTATCAATAAAACAGCATATGTGAGAATGATTTCTAATGAAACAGTTCGACGACATTACCAATTGAAGAAGTTGTGCCATAAGATGTTGAGCCAATTACCTTGTCCATTAAAGCAGTTGAGACATAGGATGCTAGTCTACCTTACATAGATAACGGATGACTTGGTAAGTGCTACTCACAGCCACTTATTGTGAATTTACAATTAAAACTTTATACAACTCCCAATTTATATGTTAAATGCGGTTCAGTACCTAGCTGCTAATAAAATAATTAGTTGTGTGACGTAATGACAGCTGAGATTTTTTAATCATCTTAAAGTCTTTCTTACATGGAATTTGTAAAAATTGCGTAGTATTTTTTAAGCTATTCCTAACCTGAATGGTTAGCATTTAACATCTCTACTATAATTATAAGAAAATTATATAGGCGATCTCATCAGTGTACCAAGATTGGCCAACATGCTCAAGTATTTGTGAATGCCTCCTTCGAAAACCGTATAGACACTAGCTGCAGCAAAGCCAAGCTCGAGCTTGGATGTGAATTTAAAAAAGAAGTAATCAGAAATGTATAAATAAAGCTTACAAATGCTATTAATGCCAAATCTAGATATAGATAGATGTATAAAATCACTGTATTGATACCGAAAGATCCTGATAATAATACTCGAAAGTCATCTCGTCGTCGATGATTTGTTCTGCCCCTTCGCAGAAAGAAGATTTCCAATGTAACACCGATCTCTAAAAAGTGCCTTAGTATCACTAACAATTACCGAACAATTGCATTTTAAAAGGTCTTGAAAAACGTGAAGATTGTCATCTTGAACATTATTTGGAGTCTAACAACCTAAAAAATGATCGACAGTTTAACTTTAATAGAAACCGATCGACGGATGATATCTACCTGATAGCATTATTTCGAAGCGCTAAAATCAAACTTATCTCGAGTTTGTTGAAAGTGGATCTGGATTTTACCAAGGTATTTTAAATAGCGTGGTTAGGATGATAACGTATTAACAATAGACCAAATCGGACAAAAGGGAAAAAAGTTATCTTCCGAAGGACAAAAAAATTCTGGCGAAATTTTTAATTATTTGACATATGCAATTTTATTAACAAGCTTTTAAATCAGTTTTGCTTGGAAGTGGAAGACAAAGTTATTTTAACCTTCCCATAATTGTACGTTTATCATTGGGTCCTGAAGTCCAAGGAGCCCAAAAACCTTTCTTTAATGTTCGGGGAAATATACTAATCCAGTAACGGTAAATTTGTTCACAATTCCAAATATATATTAGAGCGCCCATACTCGTAAAAAAAAGTGTTATTTTTTCCGCTCCCCGCTCATATTTTAGTATATTGGGCATCGAAAATAATATCCGTGCAAAAATTTTTTCAATCGGATGGAAACCGGTCAGTGCGTCACGACTTTTAGCCCTAAAAATGGAGTAAAACCATTAGTAGTTGCAAGCTTTGATCGGCTACGAGGGCGACCGCAAAACTAACTGGCCTGGCACATTTTCTGTTTTACTAGCAACTTTTTTTTTGTTTTTTAAAAGCAATCTTTTATAAGCCATCTGTCAAAATTTCCTAAATATTTAATGATTTTTTTTTTTGTTACATGTGATTGAAGTAAACAAGTTTTATAATTTTTGAAAAATGGAAAATAAAGAGTTTCGTGCGGTAATTAAACACTTTTATATGAAAGGTTATACGCCACAAATAATCAAAGATGAATTGGATTCAGTTCAAGGTGATAATGCACCATCATACTCCACCGTGAAGTCCTGGGTTTAACAATTTAAAATGGGTCGTTCAAGTACGGAACATGAACAACGCTCTGGAAGACCGAAAACTGCTACTACTATTGAAAACATTAGAAAAATATTTAATGAAGTGACTAAAGATAGACGAATAAAGCTCAGTGAACTTGCTGATATTGTTAGAATACACGAAAAACATGTTTGGAGTATTTTACATGATGAACTCCACATGAAAAAGCTATCCGCAAGATGGGTGCCGCGTTTGTTGACTTTGCCCCAAAAAATCGTCCGTTGGACCAATTCCGAGGAGCTTTTAGCGATTTATCAGCGTAATCCAATAGAGTTCTTGCGCCGATTTATAACTGTTGATGAAACATGGATCCATCACTACATCCCAGAATGCAAAGAACAGTCAAAACAATAGATAGAAGCTGGTAAAAGTGGTCCCAAGAAGGCGAAAACTGTTAAGTCAGCAGGAAAAGAAATGGTACAGTATTTTGGGATGCAAGGGGTATAATATTTATTGATTATCTTGAGAAAGGAAAAACTATAAATAATGAATATTATTGTGCATTATTGGATCGGTTGAGTGAAGAAATCAAGATAAAACGACCGCATTTAGAAAAAAAAGTTCTTTTTCATTAAGATAATGCTCCTTCACACACTGCATTTTTAACTCAACAAAAACTGGCCGAATTACGATTTGAAATTGCTCCGCATCCACCATATAGTCCAGATTTAGGTCCTTCTGATTATTTCTTGTTTCCAAATTTAAAAAAAATTCTCGGTGGCAAAACATTTTCCAATAGCGAGGTTATCGCTGAAACTAAGGCATATTTTGAAGGTCTTGAAAAATCTTATTTTTCGGATGGATTAAAAAACTTGAAAAACGTTTGATGAAGTGTATTGAGTTGGAAGGAGATTATGTTGAAAAATAAATAATAATAATTCCAAAAAAAACGGTTCTTTTTATGTTAGGCCAGTTACTTTTGCGGTCGCCGTCGTATAACTCGTAAGCCAGACGACTTTCGGAAAATACACCTTTAACATTTGTGTTGCAAATATATAGGCAAACATTTCTTTCTCACACAATTTTTGACCAAGCTATGACCCTTCATGGTATTTTCAGAGGTCAAACTTTAAATTTGAGTCAAAATTTTTTCCAAACGTAAATTAGTTATTTTACTTACAAACGTTTGAAAAAAATTTTGACTCAAATTCGAAATGAAATTTTCTGAATCTGAATGTGCTTTTTATTTAACGATTTGGCTAATTTGGAGACCTCCGACTTGGAGCAATTTGCAATTCGGACCGGTCCATATGGGTCCTAGGGGCACGAATCAGAATTTCACATTAATTTTACAGCTTGTAGAAATATGAGGCGTTGAAAATTAAAATCGGCCTCATAAACAACAGACAAATTGGTATTCAAAAATAATGAAATTACCCAATGAATCTGAATGTGCTTTGATTTAACGATTTGCATAATTTGCACGGGGCCTTATGGGTTCCCAAAATAAATAACATTTTCTAATTGATGCAAATATGTTCTAACATATATTTATGACTTAGGCGAATTTAGGACTTAGAACAGGCCTAGAGACCCTAAAATCGGACGACAACTATGACCATATGAATATTAATAAATAATAAAAAAAATCGTCTCAAATCCGAACATAACAATAAATCTAGGATGTGAAGAAAGTTAAGGCCTTGACCCAGAGGTCTAAGGTCTCTGTTGATTCTTTTGAACATGAAAATATGGGTTCTCAAAAAGTGTCGAATTTCCACACAAAATTTCGGGACCAAATCTACGAGCACTACACATGTGGGTACTAACTTTTTAGTAACTATTTTTACCTGTCAATATTGTATGTCCTCCTTCCAAACTTCAATATGACATTAACTTAAATATTTGGCTAGAATTTGTCATTTTATAAACCGACCCATATCCAACAACTATTTCCTCTAATACAGACAATGGAACGCTATCCATGGTGAAGAGTATAAAAGCATCAACTCAGCCAAACTTTCGAATTGTCGACTTGTTTTCGAATAGATATACATATTCGCTTGTTTCTTTTCGTCTGTACTTGTGTCTCGGGTTTTTCTTTTTCCGATACTGGCGTTATCTGTCGCTTGTATTCGTTCGACAATACTTATAGATCACGCCTCTCGGAGAAGGAGATGGAGATGATATGGCGGACGAGTATCTAGCAAGAGTATCGGCATAGGGTTTTGCGAGCTATACTAAGCGGTCCATAAACTTGGTTTCTTCAACTTTTGTTGAAGGAAATAGTCGTAGATGTCGTACAGGTAATGTTTTTTGGAACAAGCTTAATTTTAAAGTGTCGAAAAAAATGTCAGATTCAAAACGATGCAATAAATAATTCAGTGGGACCTCTTCATCATCTGCGATTTCTACATACGTCCAAAATCAGTGTGTAACTTTCATGTTTTGGCGGGTACTCCGAAGTCTCCTTGACATTCTTGACCCAGTGCGTCGGCGAACCCTGAGCCCAAGATTATATTGGAAAAAATAAATTACAATAGGAAGTAAATAATATTTGTTATAACTGCCAGATTCTTATTGGGGGAATTCTTTTCTTTGATTATGTACTTCATATAATATTTACTCATTTCCCTCAAAACAAAAAAAAAACTCTGCAAAATCAATAATGTACTCAATAGAAATATATTTTAAATTATGTTTTCTACATCCATTTTCAAGATTCTTTAAGATACCTTCTCCAACTTTCTATATTTTGGTAATCATCTTTGATTTACAACTCATGTGTTGCAGCATGATAACCTTGACTATGTTGTCGAACTTTAACAGTGAAGTCGTCATGCCATATGTCGCCCATCTCGAATGACAATTTCACGTTCAGCACGCGCTCTCCTTTATCGATATTTGAATGTTAGCAATCTTTTGCTGCCTTGAAAGAGTGGCAACGAAAAGTAACGTCTCTGCGCAAAATGTCATCTGCCATGAATTATCACACCTCCCAACCATTCCATCCAAACACACGCTCACAAGGTGGCAAAGAACGAAACGCGAAATATGACGACAAATACGTTTTTCATTATCAGTTAAAAGCAACAAACAACAACAATGAAAGTAATTTTCTTTGCATTATCTGCTGCGAGCGTAACCCAAAGACAAGACAAGCGTTTGGGCGGTGGCGCAGGGCGCAACTCAACCGAATGTCACGAAAAGAAAGGACTCAGGACTCCCTGTTTTTTGCATAAACCGACACACAAACACGGCAATTTCCAAAAATTGTTTGCCGGTAGCTGATGCTGTTCTGCCTAACATCTGTCGGAAGTTATTGACATCGTGTACTTTTTGCGCTTCCTCCAAATTCCCAATAGCACGGGGTGCAATCCTTGTACTGTGTACAGTGGAGTGTGTTCACAGCGCGTGCTAAGGTGCAAATCCCGGGAGCGAAAGGAACAAGAGAAAACCGAAACGGAGACGGTGAAATTAACCTTTTTTCAAAAGTGCCCCAGTGAAATCCCAGTAAGGATGTACGACGCGCTTGGTGAAAAATAGTATCCCTCTTGCGCTCGCACACCACGATGTGTACGTCCGTTGATATTTTATGAAAATTATACATTATTTTGACAATGTCACGGGTGTTTTGGGCATTTACAGACACATTTATTACTACTTGTGCTGTTGCTATCACATGTTGCACAGTGGCTGCGAATCAACAAATAAGTGCTTCCAATTTTATAGGTACATCTGCGACTCTATGCACGGATACATTTTCATTGGAAAGTGATGTATGGTCGCTAGAGGATCATGGATACATGTGTAATTAGTAAAAGGAAATACGAAATGAAAGAATACCATAATGGGTTGAGAATGTCATTTTAATAAGAGGTGCTTAAAGTGTTCTGGGCAAAAATAACTTGTATCGGCAGATTTATAGTAGAAATAATTGAAGATTTTTTATCAAGGAAAAACAAACAATCAGGTTGAGTTAATTTACGCCGAACATTGGCGTAGTACGGCTATCTAGTTTTAGGAGACAGTGGTGTCATTGTTTCCGGTTGAGCTAATTTACAATCAATAATTTATAAATCGATCTCTCGAACTCTCCGTCAAAGATCGCTAATGTTGGAAAATTAAAATCCATTTCCTCAAGTCCCATTCAGCACAGTCACTACCAGGGCTGCTAATAATAAAAATGCAAATATTTATCATCATAAATGGTTTTATTGTTTTTACAAAGTATTCTCCAGCATGAATAATACACTTTAGCATGCGCTGAAACCAATAGTCGAAGCACTTTTTCCACTCCGTTTGACACACCTCCTGTTGCCTCCCATCGTTTTTTTTTCATTGCCTGAAAACTGGCAAACTTTCTTGACTTTTTCCCACTACGTTCTCATAACAATCAATAAACCTGCTTTTTTGAATAGTTTCTACTTTAGTTTTTGTTTCTAACCACTGTGCGCAGCTTACTTGTTCTTATCGCAAGGATGCGTGTAATGTCTGTTCGTACCTAAATACACATACACACATTGTAGATGTCATGTTATGGTATGTCTGTCTGTCCGTCCTTCCGCCTTGCTGCCATACACGAAAAAGACCCGTACAATTGCAACTCTTGATTGAGTTGTGTTGCGTTGCGCTACGTTGTAAAAATGACTGATTATCAGATGTTATCTTCGAGATGGAGGCAACAGAGAAGGAAAAGAAAAAACAACAATTTCCGCAAGCATAAGGGTGGCTTAGCTGCTGGCCAATATGGAAAGGATTTAAAAAAAGAAACGTTCAAATTCACACCTCTTTCGTTGCTATTTAACAAATACTCTCGTTGTTATCAATTTACCCTTTAATTTGCCAAAGGCATATGTTTTCAATATATCATCGCAAAATGCTACTTTGTCATCATCATGCCGCACGGGCAACGATGGGCGGAAAGACAGAAAGTCATCTGCCGAATATGAAACAAAGGCTGCCCAAATTATTACCCAACAGATGAAGCCACCCATCCATCCGGCCGAAACCCGGTCTCTCATATTAATGGAAAATTATATGACAACCTGCATCATGGAAATGTGTTTTTATGGCATCACATCAGGAAAATTAGAGGAAAATTGAAAAATACAAAATCATCATTTAGTCGTCCTTTGCACACCACCACCACCACACAATTATCACAGTGATAATTATTTTCAGTACGAGTATTTCCTATTAGAGACCCACACATTTCTCCAAACTGCCGGCAGAGTAAGAGGTCTTTGCCCTCTACTCGCCGTTGATGTTAAATTATTTATGTGCTGTTTGCTGGCTGTTGAAGTATCCTGTTTGTGGAAACCCTGCAAGTGACACATTTAAGTGCGTTAATACAAAGGACACCTGCGGAGATGTTTTAATTGCATTTGCACAGAATCGCTCCTTCTGCTCGTTTCCTCGCGCCCATACTCCTGCTCTTGGAATGTGTCAGCCGACTGTGTTCCGACTGTGCTTATCACAAGAGATGGTGACGTTGGATGGCATTGCTGATGTTTGATTTTGATGTGATGACACGCATTACAAAAGTGAGAAACTTAAAAGGTCGTTATGACAGCTTTGTTGATATTTTCACTTGATTTGATTTGCTTCCTTGATATGCCATCATTTCTTTGGCGCAGAACACTTTGTGTAAAACAATATGTCCTGTGGTGAAATCATACAATGTCCTTATGAAAACACATTGTTTATCCTTTGGGCATTTAATGGAAATGTTTCGCTTTATTGTCGTTTTCCTTTAGATTAAAACGAAATTAAAAGTCATTGGGTTTGTGTGAGTAATTAATCAAAATATATTTTATAGGGATATTTGACTTTTAGTAACTGGGATTATAATAAGAGTTAAACGCTTCTAAAATTTTGGTATTCACTCCTAAATTCCGCTTAATAATGCAAGATTATAGGTTTCTTCTTCGCCTTCCTTATGATCAATTTGTCGAATGTTCCAAGATTCTTTCTCCAGACTTTGTGCGACAGCAGCGATCTTACCTCTGTTTATACACGCAGAAAAAAAGTATGGTTGTGGTGACAATATTCGAAGAGAATCATACTATTGTTGGGTATATGGTTTCGCCACAACAATAATATGATCCTCACAACAATAGTATTATTCACACACAACCATACTATGATCCTCACAACCATAGTATGATTCACACTCAACCATATTATGATCCTCACAACCATAGTATTTTTCTCAAACAACCATAGTATGATCTTCACAACCATAGTATGGTTCACACGCAACCATGCTATTATTCATACAACTATAGTATGATTCACTCAACCATACTATGATCCCCAAAATTATTTATCAGGATTGGGTAATGTTGTTATTCAAAATAGAGATTTTAATCAAGCAAGTTATTTTAAATTTCATTACAATTAGTTCATAGCCAAATTTGAGGGTTGCTTTTATTGAACATTTCATTCAAGAAACAAAAATATATATATTCCTACGGCAGTCGAAAATACGAAAAAATAAATTCACCAACCGTAGACCCCAAGTAACGAATGTGATTAAACCATGATCAATGGCTATATACTTAAGTGCAGTCAGATTTAAAAAAAACGAGAGCCAATCGGCAGTAGAGTATTTTACCAAACAAAATAAACACACAAAAAATCCCTCGAACGACCTTCCGATTGTTGTTTTTTAAAATGGACAACAACCATGCACTGAATCGTGTGCATGTGTTTTTTTTTTGATATACGAGGGCGACCGCAAAACTAACTGGCCTGGCACATTTTCTGTTTTACTAGCAACTTTTTTTTTGTTTTTTAAAAGCAATCTTTTATAAGCCATCTGTCAAAATTTCCGAAATATTTAATGATTATTTTCTTTGTTACAGGTGATTGAAGTAAACAAGTTTTATAATTTTTGAAAAATGGATAATAAAGAGTTTCGTGCGGTAATTAAACACTTTTATGTGAAAGGTTATACGCCACAATTAATCAAAGATGAATTGGATTCTGTTCATGGTGATAATGCACCATCATACTCCACCGTGAAATCCTGGGTTCAACAATTTAAAATGGGTCGTTCAAGTACGGAAGATGAACAACGCTCTGGAAGACCGAAAACTGCTACTACTATTGAAAACATTAGAAAAATATTTAATAAAGTGACTAAAGATAGACGAATAAAGCTCAGAGAACTTGCTGATATTGTTAAAATACACGAAAAACAAGTTTGGAGTATTTTACATGATGAACTCCACATGAAAAGGCTATCCATCCGCAAGATATGTGCCGCGTTTGTTAATGCCCCAAAAAATCGTCCGTTGGACCAATTCCGAGGAGCTTTTAGCGATTTATCAGCGTAATCCAATAGAGTTCTTGCGCCGATTCATAACTGTTGATGAAACATGGATCCATCACTACATCCCAGAATGCAAAGAACAGTCAAAACAATGGATAGAAGCTGGTAAAAGTGGTCCCAAGAAGGCGAAAACTGTTAAGTCAGCAGGAACAGTATTTTGGGATGCAAGGGGTATAATATTTATTGATTATCTTGAGAAAGGAAAAACTATAAATAGTGAATATTATTGTGCATTATTGGATCGGTTGAGGGAAGAAATCAAGATAAAACGACCTCATTTAGAAAAAAAAGTTCTTTTTCATCAAGATAATGCTCCTTCACACACTGCATTTTTAACTCAACAAAAACTGGCCGAATTACGATTTGAATTTGCTCCGCATCCACCATATAGTCCAGATTTAGGTACTTCTGATTATTTCTTGTTTCCAGATTTAAAAAAAATTCTCGGTGGCAAAAAATGTTCGTCCAATAGCGAGGCTATTGCTGAAACTGAGGCATATTTTGAAGGTCTTGAAAAATCTTATTTTTCGGATGGAATTAAAAAACTTGAAAAACGTTTGATGAAGTGTATTGAGTTGGAAGGGGATTATGTTGAAAAATAAATAATAATAATTCCAAAAAACGGCTCTTTTTATGTTAGGCCAGTTACTTTTGCGGTCGCCCTCGTACCAAAAAAAACATACGCACACACATATATGTGTGCTCAATAAAACCTGTTTTGTTATGTTTATAGTCGCAACCATACGGTATGATTGCCGTAATCATATTATTGTTAACGTAAATTTTAAACATCAATACTTTTGTTGCATCAACCATGTTTATATGGTTGCTATTACCATATTTTCATTTCTAAATTTGGCAATAATACTATTGTTACATTTCAACAATATGAATATTGCGGCAATCATACCATTGTCAAAATTAAATTCAGAAGACAATACTATGGTTGCGATGAACATACTTTTATTGCGTTGAACACATTATAATTGCCGTGACCATATACTAACCATATTTTTTCTCTGCGTGTAATATTTGAAAAGCAGCAGTATTAAACAAGCCGGATGGAGTTGTAACAGTAAAAACTAAACTGACTCAAATTAATGATAGATTGCTCCTAATTTTTATTATACAAAATTTGAGTTCGGCCGCGGCGATCATAAAATACTTTAACTTAGAGGTCCAATTTTTTATTGCCAATAAACATTGCGGTTCAAATTGTTCAACATCTATAATTCTCCGCCCTTCCTAGGCAGGGGATGCGTTTGAGCTACAGTGTGATATAAAATATTAGTTAACAAAATTAAGCTCTTGCAGATATTGCACTCTGTCTAGGTAACAAATGGACATACAAATAAGAATCACAAGTGACTTTGAACATAACAGGTTCATATATGTCCGTCTTTTGGATTCATACTTCCGATCGGCAATAATTTTAGGTAGAGTATATTTTGGAGTTTACGGAATGATACTTTAGGTAAAGGAAAAGTGGTTCAGAAACGTTTAAAGATATTTAATTGGAATTTGTTGAGAGCGTATTTCAGAGGACATACTACCGAAGGGATCGATTAGATTAGACGATGAAAGAATGAATACGACCACCCTGGTAATGAGAATGAGATTGCTGAACTCAAAATAGCATACCCTTTTTAAATACGTACATATTAAAAATTGATACGGAGTTGATATTCCGGCGATTGTCTTGGTTACCAACTAAGTTTCTAGACTCCGATCAGTGAGTATTTACATTTTATCGTACTTAGCTTATTGATTTTAGAGAAATTTCCGGGTTTCTCCTTTATCGGATGTTTAGTAAGTCAATCGCGGCTACTAAGTGATGAACGCTCGCCGATTGATTACTCAGCCGACACCATTTGATAGCGAGGACCATTGACGACAACGGTGTCTCCTTTGTCATTTCAAATGAAATAAGGTTTGTTGTTGCAACCATGCAATTATTGTGAGTGCCGCGTTGCTTGTGGGGCGCTTGAGAATTTTGTTTGATTCAATCAGTTTGCTTGTGAACTTGGCTTGCTGAGTCAAAAATGAGCCTCACCTGAATTAATGATTTTTTGCCCAAAATCTCTCGCCCGCATTTTCAACGTCCCATTAACGAACTCGCGGCTTTTAATATGGTCGTAAAGCTTCATTTCCACCATCAAAATAATCTGATGTATTGCAATCTAAATGCAATTCAAACAAGCCTAAATAACTATCGGGAGATGCCTAATTTGGCATTCTCGAAAACACACTTATTTCTGTTTGGTTGTTGGCTTTAGGTCCTAAGGAGTGTAGTCAATATCCTATTAAGAATTCCGACTCCAAACGGATAGTACATTCCGTAGAGGTGTTACTTTAGGTGGTTTTTACCCTGGGATTCCTTGTGCAATAGTCATGCACACTAACCTATACATTAACAGCGTCCAACGTGTGATGAAATGCCGGCGCACCATAGGCTTGATGTCGACCGACGATATGTACATCAAAATGCAAGTTGCTTATTTTCAACTTTAGCCGGACTTTGATAATACAATATTATAACTTCCAGTCTTCTTTAAACAGGCGTTAAACGCTTTATGACGGCAAGTCAAACCTTACAGAACTTTTGTACAACAGGATGGCATTTTTAGACATAGTTTATTCTGTAGTATAACTGTTGGCAGAGAAATCATTACTGCCCGATCACCCTTTAAAGTTTCCCTTGAAAATATCTACACACTACTTTTACCATACCGGTTAATAACTAATTTCCATGATCATCTTACTCTCCTTGACCTTCGAGAAAGCATAGGAAACTGCATTAAGCATTGCGCTTAGAACGACTCCACCCACCTAAGGCTTTGTTTACCATCCTTAACTGACTAACGCTATATATACTATTGCTATATATATTTCTGGCCTAGGCAACACTTGGCGCCATCTGACATTTGCATAGGAAAGTTTGATATTTTTTAGCATAAACGTACTCAGTACGTTTTGACGTACCACCGTCATTTGAGTTGTTTACAGTGACTCGAAAAAATTAATTCAGAAAAAATAGAATAAATTCCTAAACTTTTTCGTGCGATAATTTTTCACAACTTTCGACGTGAATTATCACAACAAGAGTGCATCGATGAACTTAAATCGTTGGCGATGAAGCACCATCCTATAGCACTGTAAAAAACTGGTTTATGAATCGTGGTCGACGGTCGCTCAAAGACGAAGGTTGTGAAGGTCGCCAAAAACGGGCGTTGTGCCAGAGAACATTGATGCCGTGGGTGAACTGATAATGCAAGATCGTCCTTGGGCATTTCTTCCACCAGCATACATTTGATATTGCGTGAACACCTGGCCATAAAAAAGGTTTGTTCTCGTTGCATCCCGCAGAAAAAAAGGCTCGTGTCGATTGGTGCAAAGAAATTTTGAAAAAATACGTTCGCGGTGCTTCAAAAGACGTTTCTCAGATAGTCACAGGTGACGAATTAAGGATCTATGCGTATGTGCCCGAAACAAAACAGCAATCGACCGTGTGGGTTTTCGAAGACGAGCCAAATCCAACGAAAAATTTTCGTGGAAGAAGCACTGCGAAGCAAATGGTCGCCTGTTTCTTCGGCAAAACTGGTTATGTGGCGACTGTTCCACTTGAGCAACGTAGGATGGTCAATTCTGCCTGAATTCTTCGGAGAAATACGAAAAACGAACAAGAAAAGACGAATCATTGTACACCATGACAATGCGAGCTCTTACACATCGGCTTAAACCAGCGCCTTTTTACCGGCTAAAACGTCGAATCGCCGGACAGCCCTGACTTGGCACCCAATGACTTTTTTTATTCCCGCACATCAAGAAAAAAATGCGTGGTCAACGATTTTCATCGCCAGAAGATGCTTTTGAGGCGTTCAAAAACCATGTTTTGGAGGTGTCTCAATCGGAGTGGAAAAAGTGCTTCGACAATTGGTTTGAGTGCATGCAAAAATGTATAAATCATGCTGGAGAACACTTTGAAAAACAATAAAACCATTTTTAATGATAAATATTCGCATTTTCATTATTAGGTAAGAAATATAAATAGCAGCCCTCTTATTGGCAAAACAAGTCTGAGAATACAGCTATGCGACTAGGCGCTTCAGGATCATGGAAGTACAAGCATTATGACCACGCTAAAATTTTGGGTGTTTTCAATCTGGATTTTCCGGTTGGCTATGTGACTCTTGAACCTATTTTCGGTCCTGCTTTTGCGACGAGAATACCGATGAATCGGACTACGTGTTTGGCCTCCGCCTCCCGGAGAATGCAATCCAAACATACGCTGATGGGTCAAAGTAATTAAAAGCAACAAACCTGGATCAGCTTAATTTGAAACTGTTCCTCAAGCTACCAGACTATTGTAGCATCATTCAAGCTGAAATCTCTGCCATCTGGAATGCAGAGCGGCAAGCTCAGTATTATGGGGTATCAATCAGTAATATCTTCATATTTAATGACAGCAATGCGGCCATTAGACCCTGGAAAATGTGTAAACCACTTGCAAAGCTGTTCTAAAATGCAGAATGTCTCAGGATGAAATAGCGAGACATTCGTCGGTAACGTTTATGTGTGTTCCTGGACATAGGGTCATTGGTGGTAATTGTACTTATGAAACACTTGCAAAGGCTTGCGCAACCCAAACACACAAATGAGTGTAGTGGTGATATTGGCATTCCTTTTGAGAGAAGTAAGCAGATTAGATCACGGAAAATGTTACTCATTGCAAAGGATAGTTGGGGAATTGAACGATACCAGAAACGATAGCAGGCCTTGTACGGATGAGCAATGAACGCGGACCGCGATTAATCAGACAAGGGTCCATCCCAAAAGCCCATTTGCTGATGATGGCCTTTGGGCGTACACGCAAGGATACAAGTACTGCGTCTGCCATGCAAAAAAAGGAGGAGGAGACAACTGAACATCTTATCTGCCACTGTCCGATGCGGGCGTAAGACAAAAACTGTTTGGTCTACAGATACGATACTTACAGACAAAATATGTCTCTCCGATGGTGATGTGGGCATGATCCACACCATGAATATGGCAACGGGCTGGCTCAAGGATAAACGAGGCTGTGACTGAACGAACTATTTTCTTATTTTCTGCGCAATGTATTCTAATCTAGTATTACTACCACTACCCATTTTTGTGAGTCAAGAAGAGGATGTGAGAGCATTTTACAATATACGAGCTAAAGTGAATGCAGCCATGTTTAGTGCCAGGCGGCCCGGAATTCCAAGCATGTTCCGCCTGGCTGTATTTTTCTAGTCTTCTTTGACCCCGCCTCCTCTAATCTTTTCTCATAGTCTTAACTATTTTATTTTTCAAATATTAAATGTTGTATTACATTGTGCGAGTTCAAAAACTCGAGCAGAATCAATTTCTTGAATACTTCCTACAGCCTTTACTTCATTTTAAACGCCATAATTTTGTTAAAATAGGCTTAATTCTATCTCCTGAATCATGTGCTCTTCTGAATCGTCGTGTCAACATCGTGTCCATGAAGACCCCAAGCCTTTTTAGTATTTTCATCACATCGTAAGTGCATTTTTATGTGTTGAAAGCGTGTCCGAGTTCAAGCTTTTGTACATTTCAAAATGTGTGCCCTCGAACTGCGCAAATCTGCTGCTCTAAAGGGTTACAGCAACTCATCCTTATCTGTAGTTTGGCAACCCATTAATCTACAGCCGATGTTATCACATTTGATTTAAAAGTCAAACAGTGCGAAATGCGAAAGGCCGTGAACACTTTACATATGTTTGCGAAACTGATAAATTGTGTAACATTAAAATGCAGGCGACAGTTGTAAAAAGGACTTGCTTTCATTGAATGAAATCCACAGACAGTCTGGCAGGCATTCAGCCCGACAGACAAAGGCAGTGGATGTGATTGTGTGTGCTAAACCACTAACCGACACGTGTCTTGGCAGACCCTCCTCCCAAAAATGGAAACACAGATATCAATTTTAAGGTTTTTCATTTTTGCACAAACTTTTCAAAGTTCCCAAACCATGGGAATCGGGAGGCGTTTAAAGTTTAAAAATCACTTGTTTCATATGGCATCGTCATTTGGCCATTGTCTACCGTGATGTGATGAAGGAACAGTAACAAATGAAGTTGCCATGCCAAGAAAGACACACGCCATTCGATTGTGTGCACTGTGTTTGGGAAGGCAAGGCACGTGTTCTCCAGAAAAGGGAAAAATGGAAAAGATTGATGCAAAAATCGGACAATGGCTTTAGTGGTATTTTCGTTTGGGATACAACTTCATTTTCACTTTGGGAAAGTCGCGTGGAAGTGTTTTTGCCACAGTTTCTGCTTCAGTGATAATGATGAGTAGCCCTGTGTCACCACAGCCGGAGACATACGTACGTGCACACACCCACCAAAGGACACGGAGGCACTCATCGTAGTGTTCATGGAGTTTTATGAAAGTATCATTGAGAAGCGTAACGAATGTTTTAAAAACCCCGATGTGCCAGGAGTTGCTTTCCGTCACACTCGGGTGGCGTGAGGAGTGCTGTGGTCCGCAGTGAGTCAAGTGCGCGTGGTGACAATGTTGCCCTTAATTGTGGCAAACAATTAATTTAAATCGCACACGAGCACAAATGTCCTTTATTGCCATCATTAATGTTAACAAACAGTATTTATGGCATCCCACACCATCTTGCAGTTTGACACGAAACCGGACATTCTTGTGATAAAAATAGAAAGTATTTGTGTCAATGGAAACATCGGGAAAATGTGTTGCCTTATTTACACTGGCCAATTCTGATTTTGGCACCTTCATTGCTCTCTGTTCAATATACATTTCACTCTTCTTGTCTTAGTGGTATTAACGCCAATCGTTCAAACGTATCTTTTCACCTTAAAAGATAAATTCAAGCTTTTGTTAAACACTAATTTTGAATTAACCATGACTCACGTCTTAAAGCAAATGCACGTGGAGGAAATTAAACTTTGTTGCTAACTTAGACTGGATTGGTTAATTACTCTCAGTACTTGATTAAGTCAAAATTGATTCACTTTTGTCACTATGGGATGAATCATGATAGTCGTACAACTGCGAATCATACAGCGTGCCCGCTGGGAAGGTATACTACTTTGTTTTGCCGCCATTTGGTTAAACATTAGTCTTGAAGGTTCATATTTGGCAGTCGTGAAGGACAGACATGGCAAATTTATTAAAGAAAAATATTCTATAAATTGGTTATCATTTTATCAAAATCAATCATCGATTACTGTGACGATGAGAAAGTTACGTGAAATATTTGGGAGAAATAATTTGCCAACAAAACGCACTATTTATCGAGTAGTAAATGATTTCGAAGAAAGAGGGTCTGAAGCCAAAGCATGGACCACAACATACTTCAAGATCGGTTGAAAAGATTACTGCTGCCCAAGAAAGTCTTCAAAACAATCAATCAACCTTATTTCGAGGCCGTGCTAAATGCAATGCAAAAGGGCTCGAATTTGTGCGGCTAACAGAGGCGGACATTTATCCGATATTGTATTCCATACATAATTGCCGACATTAAATAAAACATTTATCAATATAAGATCCATTCTCTTTCATTTATTTAAAAATTATAAACAAACAAAGTAATATATCTTCCTGGCGGACACCCTGTACCTTGGTAATATTTTGGCATAGCACTGAAGAAATTTTTGGTTTGGCTTTTGGTTAATTGCAATAAGGTGAATAGAAAAAGAGAGAGTAGATGGAAGCAGAGCAGTACGAGTATTTTAACATTTTTATTTTGACAGCAGCTTCTTTACTTTCCAATAAGAATTAGAGATGGCAGTGATTTCTTCCTAATTCTGAAGGTAATTCAAAATGAATTACCACCAAACAACGTAATTCGCTTTCAAAATTTTGTATGGTGAATCACGAAATTCGCATTGTAATTGGGGGTTGAATTACGAATGAGAGCGCGAATTACGAAAAATGACTGTAGTGTAAATGCCGTATAAAGGATTTCATACAATCCTTGATTTGTTTCACAGAAATTTTGAAATCTTTCCCAAATGATTTGAAATGTTTCATATATCATATGAAAATATCAAAAATGGTCTATAAATAAAAAACTAAACTAATTAGCGCACAGATCGAAACATATTTTTTGGCTGCAGATTCCGAATAACTAATTTATTTTGTAGAGAAGCTATTTCATAGCTCCTGGACTTATCTCTTAAGTTCGTTCACTTGAAAAACATTAACAATAATTTATGCCGATACTTTTTCATTTATAATAAAAGACAATGCCAGAGGCATCCTAAGAGTTTGTGCAGTGTGTCAAATACACATCAAAAAAAATTTCACTGCAATTTTACAGATATTTTCTGACACATTTTTTCACATGAAAATGCGATCTTAGTTTCAGACATTTCATGGACAGTCTCCATACACCTCCGGCATTATTTAGATAGAACCTACCCTCGGCTAAAAAATATTTGATGTTTCTACTTAAAACTGAGTTTCTTTTGTGATAGTTGTGCACACGTACCATCCAACCACAGAGGCCCACGTATGTGTTCAACTTTTTGAAAGAGTGTGTGAGTCGAAATGACTGCCGCACTGCCTGCGTTGAAACAAGCAAAACAATCTGCAGTCGGTTAGCGCCGACTTTATAATAATATGCTCTACTGTGGTTTGCACAAAGCTCATCGCTTCTGTACGAGTTTTAGCCGAGATCTTATATAAAATGTGAATACAGGCCCTAAAATCTTGAGGAGCATTTAAAATTGGGCCTATTTAAAAACATACCGATAAACTGGGACCGACATAGTCCCATTTTACCAGTGTTGATGAAAGTTTCCACTTATTTTTCTTAATGGGAATTTAAGTAGAAAACATAGTTTCCTCACAACGTCAACAGCAGCCTAAAAAAATAGTAGGGCTCGGAACACCGCTCCCACGGAACCCATAGTACAACAGCGCAAGTTTAAAAGCTACAGATGCATTGTATGCTGTCCAAAACGCAACGCTGCAAGGTGTACGAACAGGAGATGCATGCAGAGCTATCGTAGAGCTATAAAGGCTAGAGATGCAAAGTATGCTGTCCAAAACGCAACGCTGCAGGGTGATGCTTGTGAGAGCTAGAATGGAGAAAAAACACCTTATCCGACAAACAAAAAAAAGAGAAAGGAATTTGCGTAAGGAGATTGAAATGTACAGAAGTAGAAATGATTACTGAAAATTCTATCAAAATATCAATAGAATAAGACTGGGGCCCAATAATTGTTATGAAATCTTGTTAATTAAAAAAAATGGAAATCTAGCGACGGAGCAAGTGTACTGGGTCTATGGAGAGTACACTTTTTCGCCTATTGCCGCTTTACGTTTTTTTTCCAGAAGTTGAATCATTGATGTCGACGAAGGCTACTAAGCAGCCAGTCTGAAAGAAGTCCAGATTGCACCTAAAATAATTAACCTGCATCTGTAAATTGTTAACCGCCAAGCGGTTTAAAGCTGGAGTGGACGATTTGGATAAGTACGAGGGTTGCTATTTATATTTCGGGTCCGGCAGCAAAAACACGATAATTTTTTTTAATATTCTCCCTTAAGATCAATACACTTTTGCATGCGCAAATCCAACTTTCGAAGCACTTTTTCCACTCCGATTGAGACACGTCCAAAACATGATTTATTTCACGATGCTAGGGAATAAGAAGAAGTCATTGGGTGCCAAACCAGGGCTGTACGGTGGATGGCCCATTAATTCGGCATCTTGTGTGGTCAAATAGCTCATCGTTTCAGCTGATGTGTGAAAGCTCGCATTGTCATTATGCAAAATGGTCCGTCTTCGAACACTGTTGGCAAACAGATGGTTGTATACCACTCAGAATTGACCTCCTACGTTCCCCTAAAGGCACTGTGGCAACATGGCCGGTTATACCTAAAAAAATCGCAATCATTTGCTTCGATGTACTTCTTCCACGACAGCTTTTGTTGGATTTGGCTTGTATTGAAAGACCCATACGGTCGATTGCTGTTTTGTTTCGGGTTCATATGCATAGATCCATGATTCGTCATCTGCGACAAAGTTATACAGGCCTTTGAGCTACTGCAGTTATACTTTTTTAACATCTCTTTGCACCAATCCATACGAGCCCTTTTTAGCATTCGTCAAATTACTTGTATGTGGGATCCAACGATAAAAAATTTGTTCACGGCCAAATAAACATGCAATATCTTATAGATGAGTGTCATACTAATGCCAAAGAATGTCCCAATCTCACGATATGTCACATGTCGGACTTGCTTAATCAGTTCACGCACAGCATCGATGGTTTCTGGCAAAGTGACCGAAGTTGGACGTCCTTCACGAAATTCATCCTGGAGCGAACGGCGTCCGAGACTGAACTTTTGGTACCAGCGATTAACAGGGGTTTTTAATGGTGCTTCATCGCCAAAAGTCGAAAGAAGTTGATTTAAACACTCTTGTCTCGATAACCCACGCCGAAAATCGTAAAAAATCATCGCACGGAAATGTTCACGGGACTATTCCATTTTTTGACTGAGGTGAATTTTTCAACACACTGTAAACAAATGACAAATAGTTCTGAGTGAAGTTATGCTAAAAAATGTCAAAGTTCCAATGAAAATTCCAGTTTGCATCTGGGATAACTAGTATTGTCAGGACCCGAAATATAAATAGCAACCCTCGTATACTCACCTTACTTATCTGCACTATTTGGTTGACAAAAAACATGCCTGATAATTGAATCCCAGTGTACTGCATCCTCTTCATTAAAAAAAGGAGACCATAAGGGTTGCTCCAACTACCGTGGTATAAATTTACTTTGAATCGTTTATGAGATCTCCTCAAGCATGTAAAGTGAACGACTCAAGCCTCAAAACAACAACATCATGGGCCTTTGTCTGGTTGTTTATTTACATTTACAACTGACCAGTTATTTTCAATCCTGACCAGTTATTTTCTTACACTTACAATGACCAGTTCTTTTCATTCCGTCTAAGTCTTGTCTATTATAAAGCCGCCTTCGACAGCCAACTATAAAATCAAGTTTGACTTTCGGATCCTCGCAGAACTAGTACTTCTATGCGAAATGACATTCACTGACACACAAAATCGGAAAGGACCGCTTCGAAAGTTTCGATACAAAGATGGGCCTCTGATAAAAAGATAATCTGTCGTGCAATTTGTTCAATAATCTGAAAAAGGACATGTTGGTATATCTCGAATCCTTCATCAACCAAAAAATTAACGTCAGTCTGGAAATAAAACGAAATGTCATAAACGCGGATATGTGATATTTCGGGTCTTACAAACATCATCATTTCGGGACGGACGAAAACAGTACTTTACAAGACGCTCATACTGACCGAGCTTCTAAAAGGCACAGAAACGTATTGCTCGGGACTGTTTGACAGAAAGGTTAGTTATATAAGGTATGGTCCCGTTTTGGTAAGTGAAAAGTAAGCTTTATCCCAACGAGTTCGTGTGCGCATTCAGAAGGAACGACCGAAGCTCCGGTGGTAAGAATAAGCCCTAAGGAATTTTGGTTTACCAACTGTGTACGCACAAGATCGAAACATGTGATATTCCTATTGTAACTAAAGACCGGCTTAGGCTTAGAGCAGACCTTTCGAAAAATAAGTAAGAGGCCTCGTACATTAAAACTACTGAGTTTCCTTTTTTTACAAAAATCTTTTTATTGAAAAACATAAACAGAAAAGTAACGAAAATTTTGAAAACTAATAAAAATCATATGCAAAACAAATAATACTAAAACTTAAAGTGCAAATGAAAATGGAGAAAAAGGATAGTATAACAACAGAACAAGATGAAAACTACGTCACTTAGGATCATGTGTCATAACTAGAGTAGGTGGGCTAGCGGGCCTAAATACAATGCAATGAATTTCTGTCGAGGATCACGATTATCTAAAACTAGCAAAAATGCATACTGTTGAATTGTTTACGGTCATCACACACCATACTGTTGTACTTCCACTTGTCCGCCTCCGAGGCACTCTTCGACCACACATTGTTCGTCTGCTTAGAACTGGTGGAACTCGCGCTGGAGCTGCTGTTGTGGCCAAACGATGTTTGGTATTTGGAGCCAGTCGTTGAACTCTTTACACCGGGACTTTCTTGGGAAGAAATGCATTTCTCTGTGCGATTTGTGTATACCATTTTTCTAGCTGGATGTCGATGGGGTTTTTCTTTTCAAAAAAATTATAAATGCGCAATAATGAACTGAGACGATAACTCCGGTAGTGTGTTCGCTAAGGGCCAGACAGCAGTTTCACGGAACGTATTTTATGTGGGTGAGTACTTTGAGCTCTAGACCGTTGGCAGAGTTACCAGTGCGAGAACCGGGATGGCTAGCAGGATCCTTAGTTAAACTGCAAAGAAAAGGAAAAGCATGAAGGAAAAATAATTAGTCGGGATTACTCAAAGTGAAAATTACAATATTTAAAAATGCATTAAACAAAGGACCAATTCAGATAAATTTAGAATATCTTTTTCCTTAGACTTTTAGCCTTGGCTTCTTTTATTTTCCTTTAAACACTTACCGTAGTTTAGGCGCTTTCGTTGACAGGGGTCTAAACATTGACACCAATAGTTTTCAAGTTCAACATGTGTAGAATTCAACAAATCAACTTTTCCCAAACAGTTGTGGCTGGTCAGAACAAAATGAGAATTTAATCCGAAAAATGATGCTGCAGTATCCGACTGTTAGTAATCCTTTGGTTTGTATATCCGCTTTCAGTTTTGTTTTATTTCGTTGTGTTTTGTTTTTTGAGTTTTTTAAGCCAAAAGCTAAAGAATTACACCGCCGCTTTGCAACTTTCTTTGTAGAATTTTGAACCACAACTAATACTCTCAGCTTTCGAACCCGTTGTTTAAATAGTCGTCTTACGATTTGGCAGATCTTTGTTTGCACTCGCACTCGCCAGCACTCGTTTCAGATATTCGTTCTAATGCAATGCATTCCGCGACTCGACACCTGCGACTTGAGTCGACTCTTGTCGCTCTGCCCGTCTCTCTGGGGCTGGTGTTACTGTTGCAACATTCCTGCGTCACTGTGACCGTTCCAAAACAGGTACAGCGTACGGGGATCGGTACGAATACCCGTGACTGGCGTTGTTTGCTTTTTCACATACAGATCAGCGCTCGCTCGATCACGTTTAATCTCTTCCACGGTTTCTGTAATGTTATCATAATAATTTCGTCTTAATGTGTCTGTCTTAACTGGTTTCTACGCCAGGCCGCTGTAGTGAGCGTTTAAGCCGCAACTTTGTTTTGCTCATCGAACAGTGAAACAGACATTAAACCTGCTGGCACTCACGTACTCTTGCTAAGACGAAAGAAAAGTGAGCAGCTGAACAGCTTACACATTTAATGTGAATTTTTCTATACCGGTTTTTTCTTATTTTAAACAACGATTGTGAAAAAAGCCGGTAGGAATATTATGGGAGTGGGTGTGTGCAGAAAAACATGTGAAAAATTTCTTTCTCGCAGAGTAGTTAGGTGAAGGTAGTAGGTCAAGTTAGGTCAAGGTTACTTTTGGAATGGTATATGTAATTTTTGCGATATTGGGGAAGTTTTTAAAAGAATTATGTCCAATCCGGGAAATCGAATACTTCTACAATTTAACCACTTCTTTTAACAGGTTCCAACGTAAAGGTCGTCCTGTTGTACTATTGTAGAAAATAAATTTAATTCACTTTTTGTTTGTTTTTATTTATATTTCCAGCAACGAAATATGTTACGTAAGCGATCTAAGCATATGATAAATCCTTACGCAGAGAAAAAATATGGTTACTATATGCTCACGGCAGTAATATGTTCTCAATAATATATGTTTTCAGCTATAAAAGTATGTTCGTCGCAACCATAGTTTTGTTTACTGCATTTAATTTTGGCAATACTCGTAGTATGGTTGCCGCAATGTTAATATTGTCGAAATGTAACAATAGTATTATTGCAAAATTTAAAAATATAAATACGTTTGTAGCAGCAATATACATATGGTTGGTGCGACAAATTATTGTTATTTGGCTTTTATGTTAACAGTAATATGATTACGGCAATCAAACTGTATGATTGTAATTGTTCTTCATTTGAGTATGCTTTTTAGAACAATGTGTTTGTTACGGATCTACAGCAATAATAGTACTTTTTATAAGAATATGGAAATTAAAATTTTTTAAACAAACGGCTTTGGCTGAAAGATTTTTAATAAAAACGCTTACGTTTTTGAAAACTAATTTTTTCTTTTGTTAAATAATATAAATCACTCCTATTATTTTGAATTTATGATATTTTTAAATAATTTTCATAATTCAAATCTATTGTTGACAACTTAACCCGATTCTAATAAATAATTTTGGGGATAGTTTAATTGTGTGTGATCATACTACTGTTGTAGGGATCATAACATGGTTGCGTGTGTATCATACTATGGTTGTTAGAATCATATAATGTTTGTATGTGAAACATATATGGTCGAGAGGATCAAAATATGGTTGTGGAGATAATAGTAAGGTTGAGTGTGAATCATAATATGGTTGTGGGGATCATAGTATGGTTATGTGTGAATCATACTATTTGTGTGAAGATCATAGTATGGTTGTGAGGATTATAGTATGGTTGTATTTGAATCAAACTAGTGTTGTGAGGATCATAACACTTTGTACTAACAACCATATACCCAAAAATAGTGCAATGCTCTTCGAATATTGTTACCCCAACCATTGTTTTTTCTTCGTGTCGGTGAGATTTGGTGGAGGTATAGGGTGAGCCATTTAAAGGTATTTTTCTGAACAAAAAAAATATATAAATTCAAATCAAGTGTGAAATCTTTATTGGCATTTGAAAGGACATTGTATGGCATTCATTTTTTGAATATAATTTCCTTCAAATGTTGGCCGCAACTACGCCTCCGGGTTTTTTTATTCTGAGGGTCCAATTTTGGATGACTCGTTCGAGTATTTCGACCGGTATGGTTTTAATGACACGCGTAATTTTGGCTTCCAAAACCTGAGTCGTAGCTGGTTTGTCAGCATAGACTTTGGACTTAACGTAACCCCAAAGAAAAATGTCTAAAAGTGTCATATCACTCGATCTAGAAGGCCAACTCACCTGTCCAAAACGTGGATTTAGCTTTTTCCGAAATGACCTCTCAATAGATCTATATTCTTAGCAGCTGTATGGCAAGTGGCACCGTCCTGTTGACACCAAGTGTTGTCAAGATTACGGGCTTTAATTGCAGGTAGCACAAAGATTGACATTCACGGTTACGTTCCGGTCATCATAATTTTTAAAAAAATATGTACCGATGATTCCGCCAGCTTATAAACCGCACCAAACCGTGGTTTTCTCTGACTATATAATGTCACTCCTGGAACCCCTTCTTGTCGCTCTTCAGCCCAATTTTGTTTATTGACTTTGCCGTTGAGCCAGAAATGGGCCTCATCACTGAACAAACTTTTGGTAGGAAACAGCGGATCTTCCCGTTTCTCACCGTACGCTCATTTTCACAGTTGCCAACATTTGAAACAATAAATGCTATAAAATATCCTTTTAAATTACCAATAAAGATTCCACACTTGATTTGAATTTTCATATTTTTTTGTTCTGAAAAAATACCTTTGGATGGATCACCCTATATATGCTTATGCTATGAATGATTTTTGTTGATCAGTTAAAAAGTAAAAATTGTATACAATGACTGAGGTAAACTCAGCAAAAATCACCTTTTTGTGGACTTATGTTTATGTGTATGTCTTCTCTATAAACTTCGAAATGTTTACGTTATGTTCCGTCTGGTAGGGTTCACCGGGTCGTAGTCTGTACAACTCGGAACTAAGAGGACAAAATCTCACAAACCATTGAAGATATGACAATGAAACATATCCTGGTTGTAAAATAATGGATAAGTCAATACAATTTTTACAGAATGAAATGTATGAACAGGCAATACTTTTACACAAATTGGACAATAGAATGTGTAACTGCCCATTCAACTCCGAACTTTAAAATGACACATCTCATAAACTATTGTCAGAATGACATGATAGTTGGATGGTTGGTATATACACGCAGAAAAAAGGATGGTTGGGGTGACAATATTCAAAGAGCAGCATACTATAGTTAGGTATATGGTTCGATATGGAGTCTAGCAAGTCTAAGTGGTTCAAAGATAATATGAATTAGCTAAAGCTTAGTTTGAGCTTTAAGTAGGCACATAGGATTAAATAAATAAAGGAGTGGTCCATGGTTTATATATCCTTTACAAAAATGTGAAGGCTATAAATGTCTTACTGACATTAGTAAATTTTAGGGTTATTCATACAATTTAACGTATAATCTCTTATATTTTGCTTTAGCAGTAGACATGGTGTAGAGTATAATTAAGTCAATTGTTTTCGACTTTATTTCATTTATTTATTTCACTGGAATTTCAAAGCCAATGTACTACACAAATCTAAGACATTTCTAAATTTGTAACGTATTATTGTTCAAACGGCAGTCATGCAAATCGAAACTAATTTAAGTACAAGTCATAAACTTCAGTACAAAACTTTACGATTAATTTCACTAAATTCACGTTTTTAGTAACAATACCAAACATTAAGAATTTTTTCAAATTTAATATTTATATAACCAACATTCGGTGCCCGCTAATCGGCCGGCCAGACAGTCGGACAGGTTCTATTATTTATAAGTTAGAATTTTGAGAGAAGGAACCGGCTTCAAGTAAATTCGCATACCTTATTTTATATTTGCGGGTAATTGCTGGCTAAAAATCCCAGCCAAAAATTATTTTTTTTTGTTTGCCGTAAGACTGTCTCAAGGCTGACGTTCAATAAACTCCCTAATATAGCCAAACACGCTTTTCAGAAAATAGATAAAAAAAAAGAGTATCAGAAATAAGTCAAGGACGTTCGTTGGAATATCAAACATGTGCCGCGTGAAAGATATGTTTGCAGGTGCGATTTCACAGAGGTAGGGACTCATATCAAACATGGGTCAAGGTCAATAATTCCGATTATTGAGCATAACAAGTTCAAAATCCAGGCCTTTGTAGATCGATTTCGATTAACTTTAAAAATATATCGTTATACATCTCGCTTATGGTCAACTTTTGTCTCAGGGGCCACTTTTTTGTCGCCTGTTGTAGCTGGCGTACTGACATGACAGTCAGCGCCAGTGACTGTCGACTACTTGAAATTTTTGTTTTGAATATTTTCTTTTTTTATTTTTATTTTCTGTAAACGAGAGTGCGACAGAATTGGCTGATGCAATGAAACTTGTACTTTTCATCACGTCGCTTTGCCGTGGAATGATAAAAGACGCATATGATTACTATAAAAGTTGGTTGTTATTGTCGCTCCGATCGGTTGGAAAATATTGTTAAGTTTTTAACGATCTCATTTAGTTATGCAGTTGTCAGTCAGTCAGTCAGTCAGTCTGTGTGTATGTATATCGTATAGGCATTGCACCACTCTATCATAAGATAGTTTCTATTTATGCTAATGCAAAATGATTTGTTTTATTTTTGCCCACACTTGTGTAGTTTTAGAACATTTGAATATTATATTTTTTGTAATCTGCATTGACAATTCATAGTTCTGCTGGTATCGAACACATCACCATAAAACCGGTTTGCTACCGGGAAATAGTGAAATAAAAGAGTTATCCACGTTGAAAGCTAATTTGGCTTCAAACCCAAACCGTAGAACCTTACAGGCAGGTTTTGAACCCGGGTTAGATTCAAAATTCACGAAGCACTGCGCAACAACGCAGGCCGAAATTGCAGTGACTGTACGCCATTTGCTACGGGAACATGATAACGTACTCGTAGCTCTTGTGGCCTCAACTAATCGGTATGGGTCTGAACGACATGTGTTTTTAGTAAGACGGCGCCACCTGTCACACGGCACATGGGACAATCAATTTATTGCCGTGACGGTTGCCAAAACAAAATATCTTAAGAAATTCTGATGTCAACTGACCAGCAAAATCAAGCGATTTAACGCCGAAAGATGCGAATAAACCAGAAACAATTCCTGAGCTCAAATTCGAGATCCAACGCGTCAGCGGAGAGCTACAGTCCCATTTTTGGGAAAAAGTCATGGAAGATTTTATGAAAACGCCATTTGACGAATATTCTTTTTATACTAAATCGGAACATGTCTTCTTTACAATCCAAAAAAAATCACAACTACGAGGGCAACCGCAAAAGTAACTGGCCTAACATAAAAAGAACCGTTTTTTGGAATTATTATTATTTATTTTTCAACATAATCTCCTTCCAACTCAATACACTTCATCAAACGTGTTTCAAGTTTTTTAATTCCACCCGAAAAATAAGATTTTTAAAGACCTTCAAAATATGCCTCAGTTTCAGCAATAACCTCGCTATTGGACGAAAATTTTTTGCCACAGAGAATTTTTTTTAAATTTGGAAACAAGAAATAAACAGAAGGAGCTAAATCTGGGCTATATGGTGGATGCGGAGCAATTTCAAATCGTAATTCGGCCAGTTTTTGTTGAGTTAAAAATGCAGTGTGTGAAGGAGCATTATCTTGATGAAAAATAACTTTTTTTCTAAATGCGGTCGTTTTTATTTGATCTTTCACTCAACCGATCCAATAATGCACAATAATATTCACTATTTATAGCTTTTCCTTTCTCAAGATAATTAATAAATATTATACCCCTTGCAACCCAAAATACTGTGGCCAGTACTTTTCCTGTTGACTTAACAGTTTTCGCTTTCTTGGGACCACTTTTACCAGCTTCTATCCATTGTTTTGACTGTTCTTTGCAGTCTGGGATGTAGTGATGGATCCATGTTTCATCAACAGTTATGAATCGGCGCAAGAACTCTATTGGATTACGCTGTTAAATCGCTAAAAGCTCCTCGGAACTGGTCCAACGGACGATTTTTTGGGGCAAAGTCAACAAACGCGGCACATATCTTGCGGATAGCTTTTTCATGTGGAGTTCATCATGTAAAATACTCCAAACTTGTTTTTCGTGTATTTTATCGTTATCAGCAAGTTCTCTGAGCTTTATTCGTCTATCTTTAGTCACTTCATTAAATATTAGTAAAAAGTCCGATATGATAGAGCAATAGCAAGCACCATTGAAAGTTACGTTTCGACCATCATCATCATTTTTAAAAAAATATGGATCGATAATTTCACCAGCACTAAATCGTGTTTTTCTCTGGATATAATGGCACCTCTTGAACCTCTTCTGGTTCCTCTTTAGCCCAAATTCGGCAATTTTGTTTATTGACGTTGCGCCAGAAATGGACGTCATCACTGAACACAATTTTAGTCGAAAAAAGCGGATCTTCTTGTTTTTCGCCGAACGCTCATTTCCACATTACAGTTCCCAACATAAGAAGGAAATTATATTCAAAACATAAATGGCATACAATGTCCTTTCGTATGAACAATAAAGATTCCACGACTGATTTGAATTTTAGTATTTAATTTTATTTTGAAAAAATACCTCTAGATGGATCACCCTATGTTTTTACAAAATTGATGTGCATGTCATCTTGCAATCTGAAGTGATATATAATAAGCTAAAGTATACGAGTATCTGAAATTCGAATTTATATTTATTTACTCAAAATTAAAGTTTGAATCACTTAAAATCTGTGGTAAGTTTATTCTTTTGCGCTATTTATTGTGGAGTTTTCTTTCGGATTTTTACCTCGTAAGTGCCGCCGACTTAACAGTAAGAGATTTAACACTTATTTAAGTTAAAGCTTTTTAATAGTTTTTTTTCTTTTTGTTTCCATTTATTCGGTCTGAACAGGGATTATCCGCCTCAAGACCTCTTGTATATGTGACAGCGCATAGAGAAAGGGACCTAAGGGTAAAAAAATCAATTTTCATTTTATTTCTTTTTTTGATGTGGACAACATCTGAGCATCGAATGCGACCATGCCCTAAAAGTGTTCCCTCCCAGAGATATGCGCGTTTTATGAAAGTGAAGTCGACGATTCTAAGCGCAAATAGAAAGGGACCTAATCTTTAAAATGGCTCTCCTGAACAAAACTGGTTTTTAACCTTAGGTCCCTTTCTATTTTGCGCGTCACATATGTATTTAAATAGAATACAATTTTTTAACAAAATGGCAAAGTAACATTGGTTCGGTCTTTTATCAATATTATGACTTGAACAGTTTTTATTCTGGTTCGAGACCTTTTTTTGTTTCTTTTTCAGAATCAACGTAAAAAATTGGTAAAATGTTAAAGTCAATATTAAAGCTTTTCTTTACAATGCATACGACGTTTTGAGCCTGATATGAAGAGTAGGTCCCACTAAATCCAACTGATTTGTTCCTCAAGTGCATATTTTAGGAAGTAAGTATGTTTTGAGATCATATCACCTACGTTTTCCCGAGTCTATAAAACATTAGTAAGCATATCTTGTTAAGTCCTCTCGTGTCGGACATTATAGTCAATTGAAAAATAAGGCAGCAAAAATTGCGGCTTATACTACTCACTGCAGAGTACATAACGATTCGGTTAAAATGGTCTTGCAACGCTCTACACGTGCTGCTTCGATTTCCGAAAGTTGTATTACAAGGTTCCCAAGTTTCATTGCATTGAATTTGGTATTCTTTACGTAATTCAAATGTGATTGAAATCGCAAATAATTTTTCAAAGTAACTTTATCTCGTTTTTAATATTCCATAATTAATTTGGTGAACTCTTAATACAGTACTTTGCCTCTGGATAAGTTATCAAAGAGATTTGTTATAAAATTAAATGTAATAATTATTATATTTGCCCAGCCCCTTATAAATGTATATTATCTTTATTTACCATATTTTTATATAAATCGTAATAAACATATTCAAACAGTCCACAGATCAGGTCGCTTGTTTTGAAACGTGATTTTTAAAGCGTCTTTCGTTGCCCGTGTTATGAAAGGTCACTCGAAACGAGTCAGCCAAATGTGAGCGGATTTGTTAACAGTCTGTCTGGCAGCTTATTTCTTTGGCATTATTTAATTTTTTATGGCTGCGAAATGTGAATTGTTTTGTTGATGCTAATTACGGCACGTGGATAATTTTCAAGATTAACAAATTTATTTACATATTTTAAAGTATATAAGGCTCGTTTTTAACTATGCCTCTAAGCTCCTTTAATATATAAACCAAAGGCCTATTGGTATATCCATATAACTTTGGTGATGATAAATAAATCCTCCTCTAAGTTCTTCTTAAAATTTGTTTAATTGTTGATTTACAAAATGTCCTGTCTCATCCTGAATTATCTAATAAACCTTTTAGTGGTAGTCCCCTTTTAAGTTTTGTTTTAAAAAGCTGAAAATTCAATTTCGATATTCTTAGAATTTTAAATGTCTCGACCGTATGTTTTCTCTATAAATGCGATTAACGTCAGCAAACCCCTTGACGTCTGCCCCAAAAGCGTAAACAGACAAGCAAAAAAAAAATAAGTCTTTGTGTGAACTTTTTTATGTAAAACGAATTCAAAATTTATTTGACGTCAACTTTGAGACAAAACAAATGTGCGTCAGTTATGGACGAATATGCAAAACTAAGAAATCGCTACCGGTGGGGGGAACATCCATCGAAACAATATCACATCGATTGAAAAAAGAGTAACAACAACCCAATAAAACAAAAGTTCAAAAGTAAAACGAGACTCGACGGCGAAAGAGAAAATACTGTACACCAAAACAAGCCAACTTTGGCCGTATTCAATTTACCTAACCTGATTTGCTGAAAAACACAGAGATTGCTTTAATATGTTTGTTTTAATTTTACAGTGTATTTCAGTACAATAATAAAAGATTGAAATTGTTTTAAAATTGCTATCGAATAAATTTGAGCCTATGAATTTAGCGAACCCAGCGAAAACTTCAATTACAAAATAGTCTTTGACGAATTCAACTATTCTAAACCTTGAAAAGCAGAAATACCCTTTTAATAACCCTATGTAAAATTGATTTATATCGGTCCAGATTTTTATGTAGACTCTATACCGCCCCTCCTAACGTGAGTACCTGTGTCTTTGGATAAAATAAATAAAATCCGATCTTACTCAAACTTCTACAAATAACTCTGTTAAAAATGGTTCACATAAACTAAACTAAACTTGATGTAGCTCCCATGTTAGAGTTCCATCGAGTTTAAAGACCTGCCTTTTTACATGACCTGCCTTTTACATTTCAAATCCAGTCTTTCTCGAATTAAAGATCTTGGAAAAAATAAAAAATAAAACATTATCGGCCCATGCTTTCAAATAGCCCCCAAAGTACTAAAGGAAACTCCTTATTTGAAATTCTGTTATTGTAGAAATTCGATCCGATCTTGCTGAAAAGTAACTGCCGATTTAAGGTCCTGTCGCTACACATACTAAGTTTTAAGTAACCCATAAGCAACTCTGGTTTAATAGGATTCTATCATAAAGAACCCATAAAAGTCTCTTTTGATGTCCAAACGTGGCCAAAATGCCACGTTTAATATCTGATCTTGCTTAAAAATATCATGCTGCGTTATAAGCGACCTACAATTAGCAACCCTTTCCGGACCTGGCCATAACAAACGTCCCTCCCGATTTCAGGTCCAGCCGCTCGAAAAGCTATGGTCTGGGTTTGAATATGAATGGAAAGGGACCTAAGGTTAAAATCCAGTTTTGTTCAGGAGAGCCATTTTGAAGATTAGGTCCCTCTCTATTTGCGTCGACTTCACTTTCATAAAACGCGCATATCTCTGGGAGGGAACACTTTTGGGGCATGGGATCGGTCTCATTCGATGCTCAGATGTTGTCCACATCAAAAAAGAAGAAAAAAATGAAAATTTATTTATTACCCTTATGGTCCTTTCTCTATGCGCTGTCACATATGATGTAGGGTCTTCATAACAACTGATAGCAAGGAATTGTTCCAAAAAGCCGGATGGATCTGGAGGAGATTCCGAGATAATTGTCGGTACCCTTATATGGGTTACTGGACATACAAACATTGATAGCAATTGTTCAGCTGACAATCTTGTGAAAGCTGGCGCCACTTTGATTTCAACAGAGTGCAATTGTGGTTTTGACAGTATTCTAGCGAGGAGTTAGCAGTTTATATCAAGAAAACTCTATCTCATTGCGAAGGAAAGGTGGGAAAAGCAACTTTCCTGCCTGGGGACCAGAAAGATCTGGCCTACTATGGATAAGTAGAGAACGCGGACCACGATTAATCTGCCAATGATCCATCTTAGAAACCTCATTGCGGTCTCACATGCTAGGAGTCTGTGTCTGCCGACTTCTGTAGGAGTTGCAACAATGAAGAGGAGGAGACAACTGAACATCTTCTTAGTCACTGCCCGGCTTTGTGGACTTAAGACGGAAACTCTTTAGTCTACAGATACTAACAAACAAAACCTGTCTCTACGATGGTGATTTGAACAGAATCCAAACTTTTGTCAAGGCAAATGGCAGGCTGAATGATAAAAATAGCTGTGACTAGGTATCATTGGAAGTATTTAAATGGGACTCATTAGAACCAAGTGAACTGTGCTTCCGGTTGCTGCTAATTTAGCCCAACTTTGAGGTCTCAATTATCTTAGCGTAGCAAAATTCTGGAGCCGCAGCTTATTGGCTGGTTTGCTTCACATTTAATTAGTAGGCATTGTTCCGTTTTTGTAGATGGGTTTTACTTGAATTGCTGCATTTCAACATCTGGTAACCCTTAGGGGAGTTCATTAGGTCTACTACTTTTCAACATACTTGTTAGTGACATTGAGAATTGTTTTTTTTTGAATTCTAGACATCTTTTGTATGCTGATGACTTAATAATTGTTAGAGCTGTTTGGTCAGTTAATGACATATAATTATTGCAATATGATGTTGACAGACTTGCTTGTTAGTACAATGACAGTGGACTTCCTTTAAATCTTTCCAAATGCCTTCATATGACATATCATAGATGTCGTTTTAAGGTTATTTTACATAACGTGATTTCAAATTATGTTTTAAATACTGAGTTTGAAAAATAGGATTTAGGTGTGATCTGGCACAAAGTTAACTTTCATCGGTAATTTAAATTACATTATTCCTAAGGCTTATTCAGTAATGTACTTTATCCGTAGAAATTCGGTTCAGTTTTCTGATCCGTATACTAAAAAGGTTTAATTTTGCACATTTGTTAGTTTAAAATGCCTCGTCACTTGAAGTCCTAATGATGTGATTCATATACTTTGTGTTGAAAGAGTTCAAAAAATCTGTCTTAAATTTGCTTTAAAAGCATTAAACTTTTCTGTGCCATTACCATCCTATGATAGTTAGTGTTTGTTTATTTCTTTGGCTTCTTGTTTCTAGAAGAGATATGGCCGTATTGCAATTTTTGCATGCTACTTGTAGTTAATAGTATAGTTGATTGTCCTTTGTTATCTTTTAGAAAGATCAGTGCTCGATCTCGATCTCACTACTTTCCTTTTCACACTGATACTCATTTTACGAATTATGCTTTTAATGAAACTATTTTTTTTATTTATGAAATTGTATAATACAACTTCTGAATTTGTCGACTTTACCTTAACTAGTCCTAAAATCTTAAATTATATAACTAATTGATATTTATATAATTATTTATTTATACTTATATACTTATATAATGCTTTTAAAACTTTATTACCATACGAGTAGACTAAAATAAATGAAAAGGAAAATAAAAAATTAGATAATATTGTCGACAGTTCGCTAATGTGACAAACTTTTACTGTGTCGATTAACCCGACAAAAAACATTAAATATTTATTTACATTGGACGCGACAACACTTCTAACAATTGGGTCAAACCAATGCGAATATGGCAATAAAGTCAACGGATCAAAGATGCCGGATACCCCAAATCAAAGATATAAACACACGCTCTGTGGTAATATTTCACTACAGAGTCTGTACAACTCCGAATTGTTTACATTGTGTTCTGTTTTTATTTTCACTAGTAAACAGACACATTAAAATGCAAATACGATTTCTCAGATATTTAAACTAACTGGGCCTTTGGGTGCCTGATACAGTTTTTTATTGTTATTTTTGGCCAAGACCGGCAGCAGCCTCCGTCTTATGAGATGAGTAAGAAATAAGCATTTCAATGTCTTAGATACCCGAAATCAAATCAAATGAATATTCAAATATAATACTGCGAGACGATCGTTTAAAACGGGTTTAAAAATTTGTATTTCTAAATATTATTTTCGTTCAGCAAAAAAAAACTCGAGCCAGACACTCGGACAGAGGGGCGGGCGGACGGACGGACGAAGGAACACGCACGCAAGTTGCTAGACTGTGCAAAGCCGAAAAATAACACGCTGAGAGTGCATGACAGCCGACGAATTTCGAGTATAAAAAGCCAAAACATCCAAAGGAGGGCCATCATTTGAGTTTTGATAACAAAGCAAGAAACAGTGAAACTTTTCGATATTTCCATCGAAAAAATACAGTGAAAACTAACCTCAAAGCTTAAATAAAAAAAGAGAAATTCTTATATAAATTCTTCCCCAAACTATATGAAAATCCTATGTGTCAATGAATAACCGCGCCGACACCAAAGCAAAGTTAAACGCTAAGATAAGGTGAGTAAAACCCCCGCCATGTCTGCGAGAATGCAAAACTAATGCACGACTTTCTTCTCTGCAGTCTTTCCAAACATTTATCATCGAAAAAGGGTTCGAGAACCTCCAACTGCGGTAACCGTCTAGAATTTGCCGTGCTTACGCTCATACAAAACGTTCCCTGATTTGCTAACGCCCCCAGCAGCCAAACAAACTATATTTGTAAACATGGTCCATAAAAATCGTTCATCCCGCAAATCATGCCCCGTCATGGATGTCAGCCCGCAACGCAACTCTTTGGCTGTATCGGCGAATAAGTATGAGTTGTCGTCCAGTCCTCGCATAGGCTACAAACTTGAGGTGCCCACTCGGCCCACGGGCTCATCATCATCAGCGTCATCTTCATCATCATCGAATGTATGGCATTACAATGATATGATCAACAACAATCGCCAGCAGTTCAACAATTTACATTTCTGTTAATTAATTCATTGTTCACGGAGCAATTTCGCACAGTGGCTCAACCAGACAACAAAAATAATTTGTTGCTAATGTTAAAAAAAAACATGTTAAATAAAAAAACTACTCCCCACCATGAATTCATATTCATATAAGAAAAAAAACTGGATATTTTAAACTGAACAAGCAGCTTCAAAACGATTTGAATTGAACCAGCTTAGAAAATTAGCTTCTAGAACATTGTATGGCATCTACTTCCTCGCAAGTTTAACGTGAACATTAGAAGTTGATCAAATCAAAAGTCGCACATGTCATAAAAAACTTCATTCTCAATATGAGAATGAATAAAAAAAAAAACAAACGGCCACCGTCTTTAATATTGAAAGTGTTTTAAAGTCGTTGGCCGGTAGGGGATTCCTCAAATATTTCAATGCTGCAATGCATCTGAAAGAATGGAAACCCCACCTTTTAATCGAATCTGACTTAAAACGAAGATTGGAATTTAACATAAATCCAATGGACTGAGAGTGCATTTTGACGAATCTTTATCGAACCGGAATTCATGTCGGCTTTCAAAAAGACTTATGAAGTTGTGATTGGCTTAGGTTCATTTGAAACGAAAATATATATAAGTAGAATATTAAAGAGCAAGAGCGATTGAACAGTACAGTGCAAGCGATGACTAGACTTTCATGAATCTACTCGTACATCTAAGTACAAGTAGAGTTTTGAACTGAGTTTAAAGCCGGCATTAAGTTATCGACAGCTGTTTTGATCGTCTGCGGCGTCACGGTGGCTTTAGTACAGCCAGAGAAGCGAACTGCAACACTTCGGCTGCATATCCGGAGTAATTTAGGGTAACTAATAAACAGTAAAATTATCAAGTAATTATTTTTGAAAGAGTGAATTACTTCACAAGCTTATTTAAATGGTAGATATTGGCCGACCACTGGTTCAGAACTTAGCAATTTTACCCTAGTACCCTCCGACCATCAATCCAAAAATGTTCAAACTGCTGCAATTTCGCCCCTTGCATTTTCGGACATGGTCGTAGATGGACATATTTTCATGAAACGAATCAAGTGAAATTTGTCCTTTACTTAGTAGGGACATAAATACTGTTACACACGTTTTATGCTGTAAAATAAAAAGTACTGAATGTTTTTGGACCAAATATTTTTTAATATATTTATTGATGTATATTGTATCCAAAAAGAATCTACTTATTCGAAATTTCCGCCTTTTGCCTTTACACACGCCTTAAGTCGCACTGGCCAATCGTCAATAGCTGCACGAACCTCGTCCATTGGAAAATTGGCCCCAGCTCGAACCAAAACAGTCTTAAGACATTCAATGTTGGGGTATCTTTTGTGACAAACCTTGTCCTCTAAAACCGTCCACAATTTGTAGTCCAATGGGTTCAAATCTGAACTGCCTAAGGGCCATTCTTCAGAGGAAATGAACGCTGGTACATTGTTTCGAAGCCAGGCCTGGGACGTTTTAGCCTTATGGGCCGGCGCAGAATCCTGCTGGAAAGTCCGTGGCTGGTTTTGGAACAGGGAATTGTTAAGACGCTTCACAACTGCTTCCAAAACGGTTTCTTGGTAAACTTTGGCCGATGTTTTGACTCCTTGTTCGCAGAAATGCCGGTCAGTGACCCCATCGTAAGAGACGCCCCACCAAACCATGACTGAAGCTGGGTGATGACCCTTTTCACCCTTAGGCTCAGTTCAGACGCTTCTTTAGATGACCGCTCACTCTTTCTTTCATTTTGTTTGCTAAATTTTTCCTGAACGGTAAACATTTTTTCATCGGTGGACAAAATTTGTCTGTGCAAGTTATCAGCGTGCTTTACCAAAAGGCGTTTGCATTTTTCAATCCTATTTGTTTACAGCTGCAGTCAATAAATGTCCGGTACGTCGTTTGAAAGCCCCAAGTCCCAAGTCTTTTTTAATGATTCGACTCATAGACTTTTGCGTGATATTCATCTCACGAGCCATGATTTTATGTTTTCGGAGCGGATTTCTGTGAATTCTTGATTTAACGGCTTTGATGACATGCGGTGTTCGAACAGAGCGTGGGCGGCCCGACCGGTGGCGGTCTTTTACATCTCCAGTCTCCTCAAACAGTTGTATGCATCGGTAGACGAACATGCGGCTAATCCCTAGTGGCCGGGGCGTTTTGAAAATATCGCTTTTTTTGATTTCACACTTGAAAAGCGCTTTTACAGCGATGCGGTTCTCATTTACTGACCACTCCATGATGAAAGTTGAAACAATTTTAAAACCCCGTTACAGACTAACGCTATTGAGGTTAGCTTTCAAAACCCATATGACATTAACGGGGTATGTTCAGTTCTACTATTGAAATGGGTGTGTTCAATGTTGTGACAGTATTTACGAGTATGTCCCTACTAAGTATATACGAGTATACTTGATTTTTCATATGCGATAATTTTGTTCGAAATCAAGTAAGGATGATAAGAGATTTTATTTTGTATATGTGACGCGCAAAATAGAAAGGGACCTAAGGTTAAAAACCAGTTTTGTTCATGAGAGCCATTTTAAAGATTAGGTCCCTTTCTATTTGCGCTTAGAATCGTCGATTTCTCTTTCATAAAACGCGCATATCTCTGGAAGGGAACACTTTTGGGGCATGGGATCGATCTCATTCGATGCTCAGATGTTGTCCACATCAAAAAAAGAAAAAAAATTAAAATTGATTTTTTTTACCCTTAGGTCCCTTTGTCTATGTGCTGTCACATATGTAGGAAGTGGGGAAGGAGTTTCAAACTTTTTTTAATCATTGAACAGGGATTAACCCGGCTCAAGACCTCTTGCTTCTATATTTAAATAGAAGACAAGTTTTTAACAAAATGGCAAAGTGACATTGAATTTCGTGGCTGCACACTACTTTTATCATGATTTCGGGTCCGTGACAACCCTCTTCAGAAAGCCTTGCTGCAATTGTTGAAATTAAAACCGAACTCTTTAAGGCCAGGCTCTCCACAAACGAATGAGAACTACTGTTGTAAACCTTACTTTTCAAGTTTTCTTCACACAATTGCCCAAGAAAATACAACTCACTCTTGCCAGCTCAAATTTTTTTTGGGTAATTGATTTTCTGAGTGGAGGTTCTTGTGTGCATTTGAGATGATTCGGAGCAAAACTCACGAAGATAAAGCATTTTCAGTAACGGCTTCGCGAACATGTCTCAGTTTTTTAAAACTTGAAAGGGTTTTTCCCACAACACACATTTTCAAAGTCGGTATCCCCTTATAACTTCAAAACAACTGCATCGATCCCTTTCAACACTTTTCTGTACGTAATTTAAATGCGGTTACTTTACGAAAGAACATTGATTTTTTCGGATGATCCAGCGCCGAGTTATGAGGGGCAGCCCTATTCTACAGGCTGGCTCAAAACTACCGTTGTGGTTTGAATGTTTAATAACTTTTTTATTTATTGGTTAATTATAATTATTATTTTTTGTTATATAGTATATTAATGGGAAATATTTTTGGCTTTAGTATGAAAAATTATATCCCGCAAGTGATGGGCATTTTCGGCTGCGCACATTCGTGCTCTTTCCAATACATTTTGCATAACTTTTCGTAAATTATCCGGTGTTATGGCTTGAATTTCATGGGGAATGTTTTGTTTTAGCTGTGGTATGGTCGCTGACTTATTTACGTATACCCTTTCTTTCAAATAACCCCAAAGAAAACAGTCTGGTGCTGTTAAACCCGGCGAACGTGGGGTCCAATTGAAATCGCTTCTGCGCAAAATAATGCGTTCGCCAAAGAGGTTCCCTAACAGAGCCATTGTATCCCCTGCAGTATAGGCTCTGGCTCCTTCTTGTTGGAAACACAACTGTGGATGGTTTTCTACGGCTGGCCTCAAAAAGTTGTTGAGCATCGTTCGATATTCAGCACCATTAGCCATAACTGAGGCGCTATGTGCACTTTCAAAGAAATGTGGACCAATAATCCTTTCGGACGATACACCGCACCAAATAGTACACTTAAGTGGGAGTAACTGTTGCTGATGAATGGTTCTTGGATTCTCCGTAGCCCATATCCTAAAATTTTGTTTGTTTACGAAACAATTTAATTGGAAATGGACTTCATCGCTCATTATTAAATTGTTAATGAAATCGGGATTTTCTTCTGCTTTTTGTCGGAATAATATGGCATAATCAAGACGATGTTGGTAGTCTATTGGCTTAAATTCTTGTACGGAACCATGCGCAAAGTGGCCAAAGACCTCTGAACAGACCTCCGCAATAGCCCCAGTTGTGCCGAACGCCTTATTATTGATATTTCTGGACTGTCCTGCATACTATCCACTAGACGTTGGTACGTGACCTTTCGGTACATGGAAGGTGTCTTACTGTACCATGTTGTCGAAAATTTCCAACCAAGCGGTTTATTTTTGGTTTTGAAAGCACGCTGCGCCAAAACAATTGACTCTTGATTTTTCAAAAAAAATTCAACAATTGCAGATCGCTGTTCTGTTGTGTAGTGTTCCATTTCAAATTCCCCCAGTACTAAAATTGCGTAAGATACGAAACAATAACATTGTTCTAAAAACCACATTTAAATTAAGAAAAAATACAATCATACGATATGATTGCCGCAATCATATTATTGTTAACATAAAACCGAAAAAATAAATACTTTTGTCGCACCAACCATATTTAAATTGTTGCCACAATCATTTTTTCATTTTTAAATTTTTTAATATAACTTAATTATATTTCAACAATATTTATAATACTTTCAAAATTTTTTTTATATAAGCTTTATTTGAATTATTGAATCTGCTCCAAAGGAGCCTAACAATAAGTATACGAATCTTAAGTATAATTCAATAATGAATCCTAGTATGGATTTCTTGTAATGTGGATCTCTGCTTATTGGCAGGAATTTTAATTAATTTGGTCAAAATATTATATAACTGGTATGGATCACATGTCTGAGAATTTTAAACCTAGTTTGGCTTAAACCTCGTGATAAAGGGCCAGAGGACCCTTACAGTCCTTTACAGATTGTTCGCGATATTATGTAGAGTGAAGAACTCTAGTTATGTATGTATAACGGATAACTCTAGAATAGCAGAGTGGACGACGTAATTTGGGTTTTGTAGGTTTTTCGCGTTGACTGTTTTAAGGATCACGTATGAGAGCATCTAAGCAACGTGACGTAGAATAAAGGATTTTACACAGTCTTTTTTGAGTGTTCGTCCGCGATTGATATTGACTGTCAAAATGAAATTCGAAAAATAGAACTATGGTTGCGACAAACATACTTTTATTGCAGAATTATTGTTGGCGTGACCATTTAGTAACCATATAATTTCTCTGCGTGTAATTGCAAGCATTACAAGATGAGCTGACGGACAACGCCTCTAAAAGGACCTTTAAATTAAAGCTGTATTAAAAGATAAACTGATGAAAATTTATCTCTGATGATTAAATTTGAGTGAGATCGGTTTAGTATAGTAGGTATTCTAGAGAGGCATGGTTTTTAATCGGTAGAGAGATATGTAATTGCCGACGTGATGTGATTGTTAATGTGCACGTCTACTTACCTAAACAAGTACTAGTAAAGCTACTTAACGAGTAAGAGATGATTATCTTAAAAAAGAAAAATACTTTGTTATAAAATGCATTAGGCGTTCTAAGCCGGTTCCAAAGCGTGTCTTGACACTAAGTATAAGAATTATCTCTCACACGGCTTATTTATTTAAGATATGTGCATGGGGATAATTGAGAGCATTGACCAATGAAGACTCCTTTAAATAAAGTTCGTATTTGGCCATTATTCATGCTACTAACTGCAAAAAGTTCTATAGGGTGGTTAAATTTTAAGAGCGAATGTTGATTTTGAATAATACACAAATTATTTAGGAAATTATTGTCATTTCTTTTTATTATGATAATATTGGTATGGTTCAATTATGTATGGAACAAAATATCGGCCAAATGGTCGCCGCGACCTCGGCTTCACACCTCCACCCAATGGTCCAAATTTTCGATGATTCTGGGGCATAATTGAGGTTAAGGTGCCGAATTATCTCATCCATAAGCTCTTGAATTGTTGCTGGCTTATCGACGTACACCTTTTCTTTCAAATAACCCCAAAGAAAGAATTCCAACGGTCTCAAATCACATGATCTTAAAGGCCAATTAACATCGCCACGACGTGAGATAACACGGCCATTGAATTTGTCGCGCAAAAGTGTCATTGTTTCGTTAGCTGTGTGGCAAGTGGCACTATCCTGTTGAAACCACATATTGTCCACATCCATATCTTCCAATTCGGGTAATAAAAAGTTCCTTATCATCTCACGATAGCGAACACCATTCACAGTAACTGCCTGACCGGCCTCATTTTTTGAAAAAAATCCGACCCGTTGATGCCGCCAACCCATAAACCGCACCAAACAGTCACTCTTTGTGGGTGCATTGTTTTTTCGACAATCACTCTTGGCTTATCATTTGCCCAAATGCGACAATTCTGCTTATTGATGAATCCACTGAGGTGAAACTGTGCCTCATCACTGAAGATGATTTTCTTCGAAAATTGATCATCCACTGTTGCCATTTCTTGCCACCATTCTGACCATTGATGACGTTTGAAAACGCTTGTGTATCTTTTCATGGTTCAAATTGAGTAAGTCTGAAACTGAGAAATATCATATGAAATGCAGAAAAAAACTTGACGTTTAGGTGTGGTTTACATTCAAAATCGACCCTTAAAATTTTACCACCCTTATAATCAAATAGAAGAAGACACTTGCCTTCTTTACCTCTCTTCGTGTTACGTTTTAGAAACATCAAAACTGTTTCTTAGTACCCTGTTTGTCAATTTACGAGTAGTTTAGGGTATACAAAACGCTCGGCGATGGCGCCCAGCTATAATTTTAAGTCGACTTCAAACTCTTGTTTTGAAATAGTTCAAAAGTCTACGCCATCGAATTTAAATTTTGTCTCTCACACTAAAGTTGGAAAAATAAAACTAATATTTAAACAGGTTGGATCAGTAAATTTCACCAATGGCTGAAACTACTGAGAGACCTTCAGCTTTAGAGATAACCGATAAATAATTCATACATACAGTTTTGTTTTTATTAAGTTTAGTGATGAATACTTTTAGGAGTATATGTGCCAGTGTGTTTGATAGTTGTCTCCGATGATGGTCAAAATGTTTAATTTCCCGACAAAAAAGTTTTAAAAAAAAAACTAAAAAAAATTTTTAGTGAAAACATGTTTTTAATAATCAAACACCTTATATTGAATGTGACTGAGACCACATTTATTATCCAATATATATATATGCTGGCTACACTGAAAGAAATATGTACATTAAATCAATGAAAAGATACGTAAACAGTTCTACTTATAATTGATGAAAACATTCTTTAATTCGAAGTTTTTTTTATTTTCTTACATTAATCTTGAACGTTTAATCAATATTTTATACGAGGGTTGCTATTTATATTTCGGGTCCTAACAATACTAGTGTTCACAGATGCAAACAGGAACTTCCATTGGAAACTTGGACATTTTTTTAGCATAACTTCAATCAGAACGTTTTGTCACTTGAGGGCGAATTGTTTTGTTTATAGTGTGTTGTTCCCGTGTCCCCGTGAACATTTTCGTGCAATGATTTTATACGATTTTCGGCGTGGGTTATCGAGAAAAGAGTGTTTAAATCAACTTGTTTTGATGAAGCACCATGAAAAACCACTGTTAATCGCTGGTACCAAGAGTTCAGTATCCGACGACGTTCGCTCCAGGATAGATTTCGTAAAGGACGTCCAACTTCGGTCACTTTGTCAGAAACCATCGCTGCTGTGCGTGAACTGATTAAGCAAGACCGACATGTGGCATACCGTGAGATTGAGATATCCTTGGGCATTAGTATGACAAACATCAATAACTTAGTGCATGTTCATTTGGCCGTGAAAAAATTTTGTTCTCGTTGGATCCCACATAATTTAACGAATGCTCAAAAAAAGGCTCGTATGGATTGGTGCAAAGAGATGTTGAAAAAGTATTACTGCGGTAGCTCAAAGGCAGTGTTTAGCATTGTCACAGGTGACGAATCATGGATCTATGCATATGAACCCAACACAAATCAGCAATCGACCGTATGGGTCTTTCAAGACGAGCCAAATCCAACAAAAGTTCTTCGTGGAAGAAGTACATCGAAGCAAATGATGCCATGAGTGCCATTAGTGGGACGTAGGAGGTCAATTCTGAGTGGTATACAACCATATGTTTGCCAACAGTGTTCGAAGAAATGAGGAAAGATAATAAGAGAAGACGGATCATTTTGCATCACGACAACGCGAGCTCCCACACTTCTGCTGAGACGATGAGCTATTTGACCACTCAAGATGTCGAATTGTTGGGCCATCCACCCTGATTTGGTACCTAACGACTTCTTTTTATTCACGAGCATTAAGAAAAAAATGAGTGGTCAACGTTTTTCATCGCCGAAGCAGCTTTTGAAGCGTTCAAAAATCATGATTTGGAGGTGTCTCAATCGGATTGAAATAAGTGCTTCGAAAATTGGTTTTTGCGCATACAAACGAGTATTGATCTTAAAGCAGAATATCTTGAAAAACAATAAGACCATTTTCAATGATAAATTATTGTGTTTTTATTGCCGGACCTGAAATATAAATAGCAACCTTCGTATGAAGTTGAGTTCATTGCTGGAAGTTGGAGGATGGTAAAGAAGCGTTCATCATCAATGCTTGCTATTATTAATCATGTTGACTGCTTTTTGAATAATTTTAGGTTTCTCCTGAATGAAATGTTCAATAGATGTATGGTCTCAAATCTGACTAAGACTAAAGCAAGAAAATCAATTTTCAATTAATTGATGTTCAATCTTTGAATTAATGCCCATTTTTTTCAGTACAATTTTGTTCAAAATTGTGTAAAAAAAATCAAGTTGATTTATATTGTTCTTCAAATTGATGCAGATTGTTCTTCACATTTATGTACAATGGTTATTAAATTTATGTAAGGAATTCAAAAATTACTAATAAAAAGTTATACATCAAAATAAAAACAAGGTATTGTAGTTTGGTAAATCATGGCCAAATTCTTCAAATTAATGCGCGAATGTATCAAATTGAAGTACCTTTTTCAGTGTAAGCAGTACGAGTATCTCATCCTGCCAGTTCAATTTTTAAATACATTGGTGGAGGGATTAAATCGTTACTATTATTATTATATGAAAATTGTACACAAAATTGTACATAATTGTACGCTCAAAACTTTAAAACGATCATTGCAGCTTTGAACTGCTGCTGTTTCTTTTATAATTTTGCTCGAAATCCAACAACAATATTCTTAAAAGGCTTTCCACTCAGCAAATCAAATAAAAATGCAAATTTAAGTTTCCAGCAGCATTTTCAAAGAAGAGTGAGTCAATGATGCCCGCTCGTAACTCTGCGCCAAACTGTCACTCTCTGAGAATGAGTTAACTTATCGATGATCACGTGCGAGTTTTCCGATCCTTAGATGCTACAGTTTTCATGTTTATACGGACACCAACATAAAAATAAGCTTTTTCAGAAAAAAATAATTTTCGATCAAACTCTTTGTCTTTTTAACACTGCTCTTAGAAACATCCTGAAAAACGATAACGAAGCGAATGCTGGTGTAGCTTCAATTGCTGAATCAGTTGTTGCACCTTCACGCAGAAAAAAAGTACGATTGTGATGACAATATTCGAAAAGGATAATATTATTGTTGGGTATATGGTTGTGCTACAACAACATTATGGTCCTCACAACAATAGTATGATTCAAATACGACCATACTATGATCCTCACAACAATAGTGTGATTCACACTCAACCATACTATGATCTCCACAACCATAGTATGATCCTCACAACCATAGTATGATCCTCACAACCATAGTATGTTTCATATACAACCATAGTATGGTCCTCTCAACCATAGTATGCTTCACACGCAACCATGTTATGATCCCAACAACCATAGTATGATCACACACAATTAAACTATAATCCCCAATATTATTTAATAGAATTTGTTTGAGTTGTCGACAATAGATTTGATGCCCAATATTTTTTATCAAAATTGGTTTATGTTGTCTACAATAGATTTGAATTATGAAAATTATTCAAAAACACATTAAATTCAGAATAATAGGATTGAATTATTTCACAGTAGAAAAAATAAGTTTTAATAAACGTAAGCGTTTTTATTAAAAATATTTCAGATAAACAAAGCCAAAACAGCTTGTTTAAAAAATTTTAATTTCGATGAAAAAGTACTATTATTGCATTAGATCCGTACCAATAATATTTGTTCTAAGAAGCATATTTAAATGAAGAAAAATTACAATCATACAGTATGATTGCCGTAATCATATCATTGTTAACATAAAACGCCAAACACAATACTTTTGTCGCACTAACCATATCTATGTTGTTGCTATAACCATATTTTCTTTTTTAAATTTGGCAATAATACTTTTGGTACATTTCAACAATATTAATATTGCAGCAATTATACTATTGTCAAAAATAAATTCAGTTAACAATGCTATGGTTGCGACGAACATACTTTTGTTGTGGAGAACATATTATTATTACCGTGACCATGTAGTAACCATGTTTTTTCTCTGCGTGTTGTAAGCGCATAATACGTGAGCTTTGGGCAAAATTCGCATTAGCAATTGAAATCGATGGCCAGTGTGTGTTCCTGGTCTGACTCGAAATTCTCATCAATGCCAATTGTGCAATGACGGGACTGTGACGTGCCAGACTCAAGAACATTGTGCACAACCGTGCCTATAGCAAGGGGATTGGGTGCCTTATATCGGATAAGCTTTTTTCAAGTAAACGCACTGTTCAGGCTACCAAAATATTGTGACTTCAAACTCCGACCAAAACTTTAGACTTTGCAAAAAAATTGCATTGTTTAGAACACAAAACGATTTACTTCGATCAACGATCATTATGATTAAAATAGAAAACATACATCGCTCCACCCGGTTCAAACAAATTAAAATATGTTCGGGTTAGATATTTAAATATTACCGAAACTACAATAATGTTCTTTAAAAAATAATAACCTTTCGATGTTCTTTAAAAATAATAGCCTTAGCAAGATTTCAAAGTGATTTTTGTTTTGAGTGATAAATAAAACACGCCTAAGAAATACCAAGGCGATAAGGCAATAACACAACATTTTAATTCTACCATACCAGACAAATCTTAGAACTTTTTAATTCTAATAATAAATATTTTATTTAATAACATTTGGATTTTAATAACAGGTTCTTCTGAGATTCAGTTTTGAACAGAAGTGTACGCGTTCAACGTCTATCAGGAAAACCCAAAATTAACGATAGTATAAATTTAAGAGAGTTTTTATGCATCGAAACATATTTCATTTTTTAAAATAACTTTTGTATTTACGTATTATTCTAAAAATAAAGTGCAACCCCCACAATATTTTCTGGGGAACTTATTGTTCCAGTCAACTAATAAAATCAAATACAACTTACTGTAAAATGTCTTAAAAGGATTTGTGTCCTACCTTAAATAATTATTGTACATATAAAATTTAAAATCTCCTACTTGTACAGTAGTGAGTATAAACGCGATTGACAAATGCCAGCTTTTGCTACCGAACCTTAAACCTGGGTTACCTGTGTGATGGTCATACACACTAACCTATTGCCAGGAAAATCTAGCGGCACTTGTTGAAAACACGCCACATTTGATGAGAAATCACCATAGCTAACCACCTGCTTTGGAAAACTACCTGGTTATGGCATCACATCGTCACCATCGTACTGCTGATGTGGAACAAAAATAGAAACAGGAATTAACGGCTTGTCCCCGTACAGTGACGAGTATTCACGCCTAATTTGCATTCGACGACGATAACTTGTTTAATAAGACAGTTGTGTAAAAACAATACCAGAGCGTCGTTTAAAAAACTGCCATCCGTAAAACGGTGAGGTGGAGCAGTGTTGCCAAATTCTGGACTCAATAAATGGCTAGATTTGCAATTGAAAATCGCTAGAAATGGCAAAATAATGAAATAATGCAACATATTAAGTTTATAATTATACAAATTGAAATTTAGAATTAAATTTTTAATAGTTTTTTTTCGAAGCCTTTACACACACATATATTTACATGTGTATAAGTAGAACAATAACGTTTTATATAATTTAAATAATGTGATCAACTGGAATTTTGTACGTAAAGTTATAAAAATGGAACAGCTATCTAATCTCTGCTGCCGTGATGACAGTGTTCACAGAAAGCATTTGTTCCAGTTTTCTTTAAATACTATACTGGGAGTTTGTAATTGTCACTACGAATGTGCTGATTTTACTTTTAGTTCCGTCACGAAAGCATTTGAAGAAAACCATACTAAATTTCATAAGGTAAGGTCTACTGATATTTGGCTGAGAAGTCTTTCCACGTCCGCTTTCTACTAAGACAAGTTTAAAAGTTGAATGGCGATAATTCAAATTTCCACGAAGCGATTATCATCCCCAGAATATTTATTCTCCATAACTTTTGTCCAAAATTTCGCCGCGCACTTTATATTTTGCAATTATTCTTTTATACATGCATATTTACGAGTATACTATAGGGTGTCCGTCGGGAAGGTATATAAGTACTTCTTTGTCTGTTTATAATTTTTGTTTAAATGAAAGAGAATAGATCTTATATTGTTAATGTTTTATTTAATGTCGGCAATTATTTATGGAATACAATATCAAAGAACTGCCCGCCTCTATTAGCCTCACAAATGCGAGCCCTTTTGAGCACATTTTTCATTACATTTAGCACGGCGTCGAATTGAGGTTGATGAGCAGCAGTAATGATTTCCGCCGATCTTGCAGTACCATGTGGTCCATGCTTGGGCCTATCAGCGACAGAACCTATTTCTTCGAAATCATTCACGTAACTTTCTCATCGTCACAGTAATCGATGATTGATTTTAATAAAATGATTAACGATTTATCTAATAATTTTCCATAATAAATTTCACGACTGTCAAATTTGAACTGTCAAGACTAATCATTACCAAAATGGCGGCAAAACAAAGTAGTCTACCTTCCCGGCGGTCACCCTGTATTATATTAAAATACGAGTATACACATTACCTAAACATTTTGTAACTAAAAGGACGCAGGGCTTTTCAAATATGCAACCAATTCTGTCGGCATTTGAGCAGTATCCATTTGATCAATAACCCTGGATCTCTTTTTGGCCTTCCAATTCTCTTGCACCAGTTTGTGATGCTCATCCCAAAAGTTGAAGACTGAAAAGATGTACACATTCTTTATAAGCTTTTGTCTCTTTTTTTTTCGTACCTTAAGAGCAAACCAAACGGGACAAAAGTACAAATTTTACAGCACTGGTCACAATCACAGTCAGACAGAAAAACATCGATACAATACATCGATGTCGGGTAAACATCGGCACTAAAACATCGATGTTAAAATAATCGATGTTTTTGGAAAACATCGATGTTTGTAAAACATCGATGTCGATGTCGCAGCCCTAATACAGGGGGATCATTCTAGAGGTATGACCTGCGCGATCTTTTTGCTCGTGGCCGTTTTAGTGGTTGGGCTATTCAAAAGCTCTAAGAAGATCTGCTGTTTTCGGCTAAGATTTTGTTCGGGGAATCAATAAACAAAATTGCCGCATTTCGTCTAAGAAACAACCAGAAGAGGTTGACAGCCAGAACATAACCGTGAATGGTGCTCGCATTCCCGCCATGATATCGGACTTGCCACCTGAAATTAAAGCTCGTACTCTTAACGACATTTGGGTTCAATAGAAAGGTGCCACTTGCCAAACAGCTGCTTAAACAATGGAAATATTGAGGTCATTTCTAAGAGCGCCTAATTTTACTTTTTGGACCGCTGAGTAGGCCGACTGGATCGTGTGATAACACAGATTTAGACTATTTTCTTTGGGGCCCAGTAAAGTCTAAAGTTTATGCTGATAAAACAGTTTCGATATAGGTTATGGAAGCCAACATTACGCGTGTCATTAACGCCATACCGATCGAAATGCTCGAATGAGCCATCCAAAATTGGACGCTCAGAATGGAAACCCTAAGGCGTAGTTGCGGCTAATATTTGAAGGAAATTGTATTAAAGAAATAAATGGCATAAAATGTGCTTTCGAATGAACAATTGATTTAATTTTTTTTTATTTTTTTTTTTGAAAAAACACCTCTAAGTTGATCACTTGATAGTTATAAAAAATAATACTTTTTTACCCACCTCTAAATATATTTTTAAGTGCCAAAATTGAATACAGCTAATTCAGTTTTGCCATTTTTTAATGGCTAAATGAAAAAAACCTCTAAATTTTGCCGGAAAGGGGTTTTATTGACAACAGTGAGGTGGAGTGATGAAAGTACAGACACAAATGCAAACATTTATCAACTTGTTGTGAAATTTGCTATAAAATAATTAATAATAATACATGTTACAAATCTAAACGAACAAATGAAAATATATACTCGTATGCATATCATCCGATCCATCAAAGCCATAACGAATTTTAGCAAATCCCCAAAATCTGCAAATGGAAGCCATTCTATGGTGTACGTATGTGATGCGAGTCGTTGTAGGAATAACATATCTTTTGCAGTTTTGTTCTTCTAATGGAATAACAATATATCAAAATATTCGCCGTATCGTTGTGGTGTTGGCTTTACTTTGCGTTTGCCAAAGTCACGTGTCACATTGTGTGAGAGAAAATCCGTGCAAGACATAAAAAGAATAAAACTCTATTAGTGAAAATCCCACTTTCGTTATATGACGATTTATTTGGCTAGTGGAGGAAGGGAATGAGGTGGTGGAAAGTAGGGTGGCGCTTAAAGTTGCCAGGGTTACACAAAAGAAATTTGCACGCGATTTTGGCAGAGGAATACATCGCACACACGCATCACCCATTTTCCAACACCCACTCATTTGTTGTCGTATCTTTGTCCATGCATATACGCCATGCCATTACAGGGGTGTATTATATAGGGCCTTTTGCAAAGAGTTCTGATAACTAAGACTCCAACTGGTCTTTCAAAATGGAAAACATTTAAGACATTACACGTAGTCTTTCTTTAAATTTTCCTCTTCATCTGTTCTAAGATTCAAGCATATTTAAATGATTCCTCCCAAATTACCTAAACAATTGCTCCACAGCCCTGATTTTCTTAAATTGTTTAGTCAGTCTACAATTTTTTTTTAGTATAAAGCGAATTATTCTTATTAAACGACTTGTAATTCGTTAAGTCAATACTAATATTTTTGTTATCAAGTGTAAGATATTGTCAATAAATGACTTTTAATTTTGTGTGTTGCTTTATTTTATAGGATTTCTTTATATCACCACTTTGAAATCAATGGTCAGTTAAACATCCGGAAAGTTTAAAACCAAAATTATCTTTAAAAAAATGTTTAAACCTTTCATAAGGTTTTATGAATACGGGGGTTGCATATTTGTTGTCATAGATGGGACTTTGACTTTTCATCAAAGAACCACCTACCAGCCCATAACACCACAGGACTAGCTGAACTTGAGCGAAATGAAGAGTAGTAACATCCTGGATGTCCCTACAGTAAAAACTAGCTTTAAGCTGCATACTCATAAAACCGGGATAGTAGATAACAGCGTTTGCAAGTCATGCGGTTAGGATGACGAAACGTTAGAGCATTAGCTTTTCCCATTTTTCGCTGACATTAGATTTCGATACTAAGGGGATGATTCTTTACCAGACTTGACGCAGAAAAGAGGCATAGAATGAAAGCCAGCTAATGACTCCTAAAATAATCTTTCTAGAATGAAACATCAAATAATTAAAGCGCAGAACAGGCCGATTTCCGGCATAGGTGTATGTTCCAGGACATGAGGCGAAACAAATCTGCCTCCTATTTTCTAAACTACCTAACTAGACCTATTTTATTTCTGTGTACAGAGAATGTCAGACCTGTACCTATAGAAAGTCATATCTTATTAAAAATGCATTGTATGCTTAATGAGTTATTAGTGTCCTTTATACGATAAAGTACGCATTCCTTGTTGTCCTACCATGGTTAAACACCACCTTGTCAGGAATTTAGTGATCGACCGTACGGCTTCTGTAGAAATCGCTCTACGGTAAACCTGATCGTGATCATGTCCGTCTATCCACCAGTTAAGAGAGAGTAAAGTCAAGGCTATGGATATCTCATAGACATTTGATAGAGTCTGTCACGGTGCACTCATATTAAAGCCGATCACTTCAGGTGTCGTTAATATTCCTGCTTGAGTGCTCGAGTGGTTTTCTTATTTTCATTAACAAATTCTTGGGTAAGCCGTGATTCCAATCAACTCCTTCGCGGATAACAGAACCTCTATCAATTATATTCATTCGACCGTGGAATGGGTCTTCAAGATATTAAAGAAAAAGCGAATTATTGATGATTCACTTGGCAGTGATTAACTGGCCGTTAAAAAGGAATTCGCGAAATTTTGCTATCAATTGCCTAGTTGACAGCACTATACTCAACAGATCGAATTCTTTCCCACTAATTACGAAATCCAGAAATTTAAGACAAATGTCAACAAACATTACTTCCTCTTGTTGCCCTCTGCTCCCTTACTTTCCACTCTGCTCCCTTACTTTTCCACTCTGGGAGGAAATCTCCTGGGTGTTAAAAGATCGTTCTATTATCACGCCCTTGAGTCGCTTAAGAATATTAGCAGTTCTTTTATTCTGTACTTCCTTCATCTAATTCATGAAAAAAGTATTTTTCCAGATATCTACAAAGTTTTTCTGGTGGGACGAATATTTACACTATAGGTGATCCACTGTCTCCTTCTCGTACTAACACCTTCAATGAAATAGTCATTCTAACATAACATTGTTTAGTCCAGACTATGATCAGTCTATCATCTTACTTTCCTGATTTTTCCAAGCCTTATAAAGGAACAATGAAGAAACTTTCATTAAAATTGTTAGCTGTGCACGATATTATTCTTACCAATTGTGACCTACAGTTCAAAGCCATTTCCAACGGATAATTTATTTTTTATAAAAAATCGCATTCATAGCTAAGATATTATTCTCCTACTGGGGGAAAACGCTTGAACTTTTGCAATGAATCGGTTTAGTCCGCAAGAAGTTGGAATAATCGTTTCCATTTTTTTGAGCAACCAACTGAACAGACACCGCGGCATTTGGCCACTCGTCTTCAAGAGACTGTGAAAACACGAAATCGTCCCAGGGTTGGTTGGCCCAGAGCAGTCGATCTGGTGCGAATATTTCTGCTATGGTCAAAGTGTCAAAGAGGAGCCCGGAACATCGACTAGACGACGTGTCACGCAATTGGACATTAGCCGGCGGTGCAAGATTTGAAGATTTTCCCATACAAAGTGCCCTGTTACCTGTTGACCGCCAACGCGTCTAACCTAGGCTGAAGCGATCCTAAATCTCAACGAAGAGGTGCACGACTTTTAATAGAAAATTATCATGTGCGATAAGGCTTATTGCTTGCCATCTTATCGGTTACGTTAATAAACAAAATAATCATTTCTGGTGCACCGAAAATACGTGTATCACCTACAAAAAGCCACTACAAACAAGAGCTCAACGGCGCACACTGCTGCAGCCACAACCGATATTCTGAAGGAAGCTCTTCCAAGTTTCAATATCTTTCATTTTAGTGCACCCAATTTAACCGTTCCAGACTTTTTTTATGGCAGTTTTTGAAGTCGCTGGTTTACGCCAACAAGCCTCGGAGTCTTGAAACCCTGAAGGAGAATATTCGCCGACAATGCAAGAGCCGATCGAAGTTCTGGCAAGAGTGATGGAAAATGTCATAAAACGAGCCCGTGAATCATGAATCGTGAGTCATCAGCTCTGGTTGCGGCCACTAGGCCGATTTGATTTTTGCTAAGTTGATTAAATTGATACTCATAAATTAAAAAAACAAAGAAGAACCAAAGTTATTCGTTTAAAAAATTACAATAAAAAAAACATTGGGAGTTACTTTTGCCCCACTTTGTAGTAGAGTCGCCTGTATTTTTGAGATATAAACATCACCCTTGATAATTTTGTTTAGACTTTTTTTTAATTTTCCGTCATATCGATTTAGTCCGTATACCGTTTTTACTTCTTTTAAATGTGTAAGCGCAACTGCGATCTTCTGTAATTCCATCTTTGTAAGACCATATTTAAAAATACTTATGTAGAAGTGACCCTAGGACAACAAGTCTTTTTAAATAAAAAAAAAACATTTTATATGAAAGCTGAAAATTTAGGCATTTTCCATCTAAAAAGCGTTTTTTACCAAGAATCCATATAATTTTATACCTTATAGTTCCCTTCAGGCGGTTTTTCATTGCAGCCATCTAATAGGCAGATTGTCTGCTTGGAAAACAGCCATTCAGCCTTTTCTATCTTCACCTCATTTGTAATTTTGAGCTTAGTAGGCTAGGCAAAAGACTTCTGACTGCTGTAAAAAGGCCCACTCGCATACATTTCGCAACCCTGTTGCCGCCACTGAGATACCATGTCATTGTGTGCTTGTATTTGAAGATATTGCGTTTTTTCGTGAAATATTTATTGCCTTTCGCTTTTTTTGCTTTTCGGGAAAATTAAATTATTATGTAGTGAAATTACGTTGTGAAATCCATATTTCCCTTTTGGAAACGACGTTCATCTTTTGCCACCCACCTTCACGAGTACATAAAAAACCTGCGAACAATGTCGTTCCCTTAACCGCCGAATTTGTGGCCATAATTCATAATGCCGTGGTAATGCCACTAACGTTTTCGCACATTTCAGCAAAGTTAATTTCCATACGTTTTATAATTTTCTCTCTCTATCATTCTTTTCGTAGGAGGTCATGAATTATATTAAACCGAAATTGTTTCGATAAACATTATTTTAAAAATAGGATGTGGAGGTTATGAATGATGGCTATAAATATATTTTACACTATTCGTGTAACTAACACCATATTTACCCCTCTCTTATATTTGGAAATATACAAAGATTTAGATTTTTTGATCCATCACAAAAAAATCTATGGAACCATATTATTGCCGCTTCATGATACCAAACAATTACAATATGTTTAATGTAATAATATTAAAATACCTAAATAATCGTACAATATTCCGTTCAATCCGTATATGATTTTGGGGAAAAATTATTAAAATTTCCTCACAACAAAAACAGTTTTTCATTTAATGTTCCTGAACTTTAATAGGCTGTTTCCACTACGGTCGCGTCCACGTCCGCATCAACAATTTATCGAAAGTTTGTAATAGTGTTTCCATTGTGTTTTGCGTCCACGTTTGCGTTCAAACAGCTGTTTGTTTTAGTTGTTTTTTTTGCGGTGCGAAGAGTTTAATAATTTTGTGTTGTGACATTATCTAACTCCATGATAATGTTACAACATGATATTATTTTGCTAACCGCAGTGGAAAATAAGGATCAAATGGTATTGCGCCGAATGGAGATGTGCAGTAGCAGCAGCGCTTTATGTTTATGCAGATAAACAGCTGTTTTAATAGGGATGTGCAATTTGCGGCGTTGTCATTAATAGGTATGGGTGGGTTTCGATTGCAAAAATAATCGAATTTATAGTAAACGCGACTTATCGGAAAACGCGTCCAATATGAACGCGACTTTTTCCCATACCTTACTGCCTATGTTTTTTGTATATGCTTTAACGCGCGTTCATTGATTTCTGGACGCGGACGTGGACGCGACCGTAGTGGAAACAGCCTATAAAATTGAATAAAACAATTGTGCTTGAGACTTGACGAAAACATTTTTGTGCACTTAAGAATATTAAATCCTGTTTTAAAAACTGTATCATTTAAAAGATATCGTCAGTATCGTAGTAGCTTTATCTTCAAGATTAAATATTGTATGATTCTTTCGCTCGCGCTGAATTTCATTAACAAGAAAGCACTATTATGGAGAAAAAACAACTTTATTTGTTTTCCAGTTGACCAGCTTTCGTTGGTTAGTTAACACAATATAGCGTTCTAACAAGTTATCAGATAAAAAGGTCAAAGGTCTGTAAATCGCTCACTAATTCTGAAAATAACGCATACCGAAAAGTTTTCGTTCAAGAACTTTCACGCAACGCTAATGAAACAAAGGCTATATAAAATTGTGAACCAATCTAGTTCAATTTTTGCCTTGTTTGTTCTTTGTACTTACTAACGATACACAGTAATTTGGCTCGCATCGGACAACATGTTTCGTTCTTAAATCAGTTAGACCATAAATTATGGACAGATCAAATCCATTTTGTAGAGATTTTATTGTTTTTTTTTTGACATTTTCATTGACATTTTGTGAAATGAGCCGGTCTTAAATTGTATGTTAAAACCAAAATTAGATGTTCATTGTAATGGGTGATCCAAGTAGAGATACTTTTTTCAATAGCCATTTTTTTGACTGATCACGTGTGAGTCGTGCCATGCTGTCATGTTATTTTTGTTTAGTATTGTTTGGTATTTATTTCATCATGGAAAGACTTACGCCTGAAAATCGTTTACAAATCATTCAACTTTAATACGAAAATTCACGTTCTGTGAGGAATGTGTTTCATGCACTTCGTTCAACTTAAGGTCAATATAATCGTCCTACTGAGCGTACTATTCGCAACACCATCACCCATCTTGAGACCCAGCATTCATTATTGGATAATATTCGACCGAATAGACCACGTCCAGCAGGCAGTGAACAAAATGTAGCGGCCATAGCTGAGAGTGTACACCAATACCGTGGTGAGTCGATTCGGCACCGTTCGCAGCAACTCGGACTGACGTATGGAACGACTTGGCTCATTTTTCGTCGAGATCTTAAATTGAAAGCGTACAAAATACAGCTTGTGCAACAACTGAAGCCGCCCGACGTTTCCAAGCGACATCGCTTCGCTCTATGGGCTCTTGAAAAGTTCCAAAAAGATCCGAAGTTCTCGAGCCAAATTTTGTTCAGCGATGAGGCCCATTTCTGGCGCAATGGGTATGTAAACAAGCAAAATTGCCGCATTTGGGACGAAGAGCAACCATAAGAGGTTCAAGAGCTGCCACTTTATCCAGAAAAAACAACTGTTTGGTGGGGCCGGTGAAATTATCGCTCCATATTTCTTCAAAAATGATGCCGGTGAGAACGTAACCGTCAATGGCGACCGTTATCGTGCCATAATTAGCTACTATTTGATGCCTGAAATTGAAGCTCGAGATCTCGGCGATATTTTGTTTTAACAAGTCGGCGCCACTTCCCACACATTGCATCAATCAATGGATTCATTGAGAGAACACTTCGGTGAGCAGATAATTTCACGTTTTGGTCCGGTCGATTGGCCACCAAGATCGTGTGATATCACACCGTTAGACTTTTTCCTGTGGGGATGTGTAAAGTCTAAAGTTTATGCGGACAAACCAGCTTCGATTAAGGTCTTGGAGCAGAACATCACGCGTGTCATTCGCCAGTTACCAGTCGAAATTCTCGAAGAGTCATCGAAAATTGGACTCAACGGATCGACCATCTGAGACGCAGCCGCGGCCAACATTTGATATACATACTCTTGATAGACATATACTTCAAAGAATGTTCTTTCGAATGATAATAAACATTCCTCATTCAATTTGAATTTTCTGTGTTTTTTTTTCTCGTTATATGGGCTACTTTTATATACTTATAAAAAATTTACAGATTTAGTCTATTTTCAGCAGTTCCATAAAAATAGGATGAAATTTGCCGCTGTTAAGTCGGGCTGACCCTAATCGGCCGAAACATTTGTATGGGGACCATATCAAAACATGGACAGATTTTTTTTTCAAATTTAAAAGCGACCGCTATAAGGCAGAAACCAAATAATTGACAAAGCGCCATTCCCATTTATGACCTTTACTTTGATTAGAAGTATAGATGGGTTGACAGATTGATGGATTTCGACAATATCGACTAAGAGAATAATTCCCAATCGTTCGGCAACATTTTTAGTTGGTATAACACTTTTACTGGGTGTTACAAACATCAGCATTAATCCATAATACCCCTATCCCACAGTGTGTGTGTGAGAGTTTCAAAATAATTTAAACAAATGAATAGGGCAGAACTTCGAGGTTTATAATTCTAACTATCTATAAGTACATATTTGAACAACATCAAGAATAAATATATGTTGGCAATGAAATTTAAATATCTTCCTTTAAATGCCAAGCGGACCCGAATAAGTAGACCAAATGCTGAATTGAACAATCGAGTTTGACTACAAAACTGTTTTACCTAATTGACTATACTTATATAGAAGTAAGTGAAGTTTATACTGCTTAAAGAAATTTTATTTTATATCTGACGTTCCATGAACTGAAAATTCCATCTTACGCACTAACATTCGATTGTAATGTTTGAATTCTTGGATCATTCTGTTGGCAAAAAGCATCCGTGGAATAAGTTTTGAGTGCGTTTCTCTTTCAACAACTTTAATGCCGAAGATCTGTTCCCAAACAGGTCAGGCTAGAAGAACACTTCTAGGGGCTCCTGACCTCTCGCGGCACCAGACTTGAGTCTCTGGTTCGACCTCGTAGCACATGACTACTTCTAGTTTGTTCGCCGCACACTCTGGCTGATAGCATTAATGGGTACACCAAGAATTCGTTCAATGTTTACCAACAAAAATTGAGGATGAATAGGATTATTTGAGATGTATTTTAGTATTGCAAGGGAGCTCTTAAAATCACATACGGGAAATCATTTAAACGCACTCGTCCCATGCGGTGGTTCAATATACAATAGTATGGTACGAGGACTGCTATATATATTTCTGGCCTAATAATGAAAATGCGAACATTTATCATCAGCAATGGTGTTCTTGTTTTTCAAAGTATTCTCCAGCATGATTTATACAGTTTTGCGTGCGCTCAAGCCAATTGTCGAAGCACTTTTTCCACTCCGAATTAGACACCTCCAAAACATGATTTTTGAACGCTTCAACAGCATCTTCTGGCGACGAAAATCGTGGAGCACGCATTTTTGTCTTGATGTGCGGGAATAAAAAGAAGTCATTGGGTGCCAAGTCAGGGCTGTACGGCAGATGACCCATCAATTCGACGTTTTGGCCGGTCAAAAAGGCGCTGGTTTGAGCCGATTTGTGAGAGGTCGCATTCTCATGGTGCACACTGATTCGGCTTCTCTTGTTCGTTTTTCGAATTTCTCCGAAGACTTCAGGCAAACAAATTGTGGTGTACCACTCAGATTGACCGTCCTACGTTGCTCAAGCGGAACAATCGCCACATGACAAGTTTTGCCGAAGAAACAGGCGACCATTTGCTTCGAAGTGCTTCTTCCACGAACAACTTTCGTTGGATTTGGCTCGTCTTTGAAGACCCACACGGTCGATTGCTGTTTTGTTTCGGCCGTTTTGGACTACCTTCACGACCTTCGTCCAAGAGCGACCGTCGGCCACGATTGAATTCATTAAACCAGTTTTTCACAGTGCTATATGATGATGCTTCATCGCCATACAAAGATTTAAGTTCATCGATGCACTCTTGTCGTGATAATCCACGTCGAAAGTTGTGAAAAATGAAAATGTTCACGAGTTAATTCCATTTTTTTTTTCAAATTGTTTTTTTTCAAGTTACAGTATACAACACAAATGATGGTCGTACGTCAAAACGTTTATTTATTTAGTACGTTTATGCCAAAAAATGTCAAACTATCCAATGGAAATGTCAGATGGCAACAGTTAGTGTTGCCTAGGACAGAAATATATATATAGCAACCCTCGTAGCTGTACACCATAAGATGATTACATAAAGTTATATAACGCGAAGGAGTTTATGATTATTGGTTGTAGGAACCACCAGTTGTGGCAACCTATAGATTTCAATAGTCCCAACAGTTGGTATTGACAACAATTGTAGTTTATCAGTGTGTCTTGATATTGTTTTTCCCCTATAAATATTTATTAAAAAAGTAAAACGCAACTTTAAGCTGTACCATTCTTATTTGAACGAAATAAAAAAAAAATCTTTAAAAAAGAAATGAACTTTGTATATTAGGGTGGGCCGACTTGTAAGGACAAAAATGTGTCGATATAGTGCCATCGATTTTTCGATAGCTTTTGGCATGAGGAAAAAAGTTCCACAACAATCATTTTCGAGGCGCACAAATTTGAATTTTGTGACTTTTTCTCAACTTTCTTTGATTCGATTCTCTCAGTCGCTAATCTATTTTCACGCGCTCATATGTTATATTGTATTGTATGTGGCAATGCATATTTGTATGACACCTTTGAAAAGTAATATTTAAAAAAAAATATTTTTTTTATTACCTACTAAAAAAAACCTTAAAAATATAAATTGAGAAAAAGTCAAAAAAATTAAATTTGGTCGCCTTGAAACTGAATTTTTTAAAATGTCGTATACAAAAAAAAAAACTATCGAAAATCAATGGCACAATATCAAATGCTAAATAAACCCATTCTAATGTACATCTGTACCTCAGAAAGCCAAGCGGACCAGAAAATTAGCAATACCAACCAGCTGTATTGATAAAAAAAATTTTGAAGTACACGCAATTCGAATTGCACGGTTGGCCACTATATTCGTTTGTGACAACTAATTTATTCTCTGTTTAAGCAAATAAGGCAAACGCTGAGAACCTGACTGTACATAGAATTTAAAATGCAATTACCAGATTCCGCCAGACATATTGGAACTATTCATCCAAATTGGGAACCGCCTACTTGCCAAGCGAAGCCGGGGTAACCTTTAGAATGAAGGAATTACGTCCAAAATTAATTTCATACCCCGTTTCTAATATCTTTGTTCTTAAACTTAAATATAATTTCGTATCGTTATTATCTGACTTCTCAGTAGTTCAAAATTTTGGTAGTTTTTGTTCATTTAAGTAATGTCTCTTTTAATTTCCGGAATCTCGGTATAAATTCAAAGAAGAGGGTTTAAATATCGCCCAAATTCCGGGAAACTTAATACCTAACTGGTTTTTTATAAAAACAATCATACCGTTTCTGATTCAAAAATCTTGACAAAAATTCCCTAACATTATTTTGATGGAACCCGCTATGTGTGTCTAAAAATAGCATTTATATTTAAATTTTATGTTTTTAGTTTTCTACTGAAGTTTGTTTGCGTCACTTAAGTAAAACGAGATGTCTTCTTATGTCTTTGTTGTCGTTTTGAACTCTGATGCGAATAGACATGCAGACAGGCTCGTTTTCTGTTGGATTTGGTATTCAACCGTTAGCGTCTTTTCTCTATTTCTCGATAGATTTCGATTTAATTGTTTGTTTCAATAATTGTAAATTTTTGAACGACTTTTTTGCGCTGTTTGTGAAAAACATTCGGGGGTTTAAGATGATAGTGAGGTGAAACGGAAAAATAACCCACTGGATGGACAGTCAGAATGGGCAGATAACGATTTGATTTTCGGGGAATATTTTGGCACTCCACTCTATGGAATTGTGAAATTTGGCACTGGTAAAGTATGTAAATTTTTCAACACCTCAGAACGAAAATTTTTTCTATAAATATGTGAATTTTTTATTTCCTCATAACAAAAATCTTTCAATAAAAGGCTTACAACTTCCTTTGTTAATACGTAAATTTGTGTTCACATCATAACTAAAAATATTTGAATTTGTTTGTCGCCTAAAACCGGAAATATTTTCCATTAACAGCGTACGAATATTATAGTTAATATATGAATTTGAAATTGAATCGACATTTTTTTAGGCAGTAATGCTGATAATTTTGAAAAGCAAAGGATAGAGTGTACACTAACTTTGTCATTCCATTTGGAACACCTCGAAATATTGATCGGATAACCTTTTGAAGTACAACTATAAGAATATATGATTGATTGTCGTAAAGTTCTAAGACGATCAAACCACGTTCGTCCTTGTATGGGCTAAAAGTTAAAACGAGATAGCTAGAACTCAGACATTTTGAACAATGCTGGCTTATAGTAATAAGCTGGGACTAAAATTGGCGAAAAGACCACGCGGGGAAAAGTTTCCATTAAAGGTTGTGACATTACCTTTGAACAAAGTAAACCTTAAAGGTATTTACTTTACTTATATATATCTCCAATATTTACGAAATATGGCTTAGAGGGAGGGTGGTCGTTTGTGAAAGAGCACTTAACATATAGGAATGGTTTTGAGATCTAAGACGCATATGGTCCTAACAAACATTTTCTAATAAACCCTCAGGTCCATGCTAGTGAAGACGGGCGTATGGAATCTTAAATAAAAAAAGATTACTACGAATCCAAATATGGATATATTTGTTTAATTTAATTAATATTGGAGCCCGAACTCGTGCACTCTTGATGCTAAGAACGGTATTTATTGTTTAAACATTAGATCCACTGTACGAGGGTTGCTATATACATTTCTGGCCTTGGGAAGTTTCACATTTTTTTTAGCAAAAACGTACTCAGAACGTTTTGACGTACGACCGTCATTTGTTTTGTCTACAGTGACTTGAAAAAATCAATTTGGCAAAAAAATGGAATTAACACGTGAACATTTTCGTGCGATCATTTTTCACAACTTTCGACGTGGACTATCACGACAAGAGTGCATCGATGAACTTTAATCTTTGTATGGCGATGAAGCACTATCCTATAACACTGTGAAAAACTGGTTTTATGAATTAATCGTGGCCAACGCTCGCTTAAAGACGAAGGTCGTGAAGGTCGTCCCAAAACGGCCGTTCTGTCAGAAAACATTGATGCCGTGCGTGAACTGATAATACAATATCGTCTTGTGACATACCATGAGAAAGAGGCATCCTTGGGCATTTCTTCCACCAGCATAAATCGATATTGCATGAACACCTGGCCGTCAAAAGGTTTGTTCTCGTTGGATCTCGCACAATTTGACAATCGCTCAAAAAAAGGCTCGTGTCGATTAGTGCAAAGAAATTTTAAAAAATACGATCGTAGTGCTTTAAAAGACGTTTAAAGGATCGTCATAGGTGAAGAATCATGGATCTATGCGTATGAGCCCTAAACAAAACAGCAATCGACCGTGTGGGTCTTCGAAGACGATCCAAATCCAACGAAGGTTGTTCGTGGAAGAAGCACTTCGAAGCAAATGGTCGCCTGTTTCTTCGGCAAAACTGGTCATGTGGCGACTGTTCCGCTTGAGCAACGTAAGAGGTTATTTCTGAGTGGTACACTACAATTTGTTTGCCAGAAGTCTTCGGAGTAATTCGAAAAACGAACAAGAGAAGACAAATCATTGTGCACCATCACACATCGGCTCAAACCAGCGCCGTTTTGACCGGCCGAAACGTCGAATTGATGGGTCATCCGCCGTACATCCCTGACTTGACACTCAATGACTTCTTTTTATTCCCGCACATCAAGAAAACATGCGTGGTCACCGATTTTGTTTTGGAGGTGTCTCAATCGGACTGAAAAAGTGCTTCGACAATTGGTTTGATTGAGCGCATGCAAAAGTTGATTTGCTGGAAAATACTTTGAAAAACAATAAAACAATTTTTGATGATAAATATTCGATTTTTTATTATTAGGTCAGAAATATATGCAGCAGTCCTCGTAAATGTGATTCTACGAACCCAAATTTGATTTTGTTTATATGAGTTGGCTAAAAAAAACTGGTAATTTTAATTGAGAAGGTGGAAGGTTTATAAAATAAGGCCTGGCCTATTTGGAGTTGTTTTAATGATTTAGCTGAGACTGACTTTAGTCTCATAGACCAACGAGGCCCCAAAAAACGACAACTGTTATTTTTCTTATATACTTCAATAGCAAATCCAAAGCCTTTTAAAGATTCTGCCAAACCAAACCTAATGTGGTTTGAAAAAAATATCTTACCCATTGCGTTTTTGCTATCCACTTTTAGTTAACGAGGCTTCTTTAAAAATATCCCTATTTAACATATCAAATAAAATTATTAGCATACCTTTCGGCTTTTATTTCATTTCTCTATTTATCTAATCCAATAAGACTAATAATCCAATAAGACCCTATCACCCAATCAGCAGTTTTGCAGATTTCCTCCATATAAATCTGTTAAGCTCTTCTTATGAAGTCATTAAAAACCCATCTGTTTTGTTTACTTCAAAAACACAAGAAACACACCCACAAATCATAATCACACTCGCATACAAGAAAACTGAAAAAGGACACCATTACTTGACAAAATTATTTCCTGGCAGTACCATTGCGAGCCCAGGAATGGGAATCATGGTAATGATGCCACTGCTCCGGAAGAAACATTCTGATTATTACGCTAAATTGAATTGTCGGATTTTCACACAACACGATGGACGGCGTAGAGTCATCTGTCGTTGGAAGTCATTAAATTATCACACATTTAGCTTCAAACAATAGAGCCAGTGAACGAAAAAGTCAGTTGGTTAAAAGATTCTAAACATTTAACGAAATCTCCAAATCATTTACGCAATCACCAAGAAGAACATCCATTCCCCAGTGCCAACCATCCGCCCGTCCTTCCTTCAATTCATCTCCATATCCGTAGTGCGGAGAGACCGTCCATAACATCCCACAGAACATAAAGTGTTTTTCTTTGTGTTGTTGTTGTAACCAACCACTTGCTCACCCATGTACTGCTGCTTACCAATCCGCCCCCATTGTGCCATTGTCTTTCTTTACAGCTTGGCCGCATTACAAGTCGAGAACATGGTTATTACATAACAATAATCCAATTCGAAAAAACGCCACCGGAGGGAGAGTGAACAGCGGCAGAAGCAACAACAACAACAACAAGCAGAACAAGCTGCATGAAAAGGAATACATGATGTTTTTGAGGGCAACATATTGTGTGCTAACATTGTGGCACAAAAAGAAAGGGGCGGAACGGTAAATTATAGAACATTTATTGTCGCCCTCCCTCACCTCATGGACGTACAGCAGAGCACAACGCAAAAACACTCATCCACAGATTGTGGACCGTGTGAGATTCTTGCCAAAAGTCGTCCCGGTAAGTAAAGTTCAAGTGTTTTTGGCTTAAATTGTTTTTGTGTTGTAAGAGATGATAATGACGATGATAAAGCTATTGCTCTATTTATGCACAGTGGGGCAAAAGTGAAGCTAAAACCGTGGAAATATAGCGAATTTGTTTTACGTATTACCCTTTAAAATTCCTTTGCAAAACAGACGGGGAACTTCTCTCAAGTCTTTGATTAAAATGTACAGAGCAAACACTTCCATTTTGAATGCTACACAAGTTTATTCATGCGGCTACCTGAATAGCTAAGCAGAAGCACATCCTACCAACCAATTTTCCAAGACCTAGGTTACGGGTCCTGTTTTTTTCGTAGAAAGGTCTTGCTCGTTATTCGCCTCAAGGACTTGAATCGGTAATGTATTGTATGCATAACATCAGATCTTACAGTAGATATCCCAGCAAAAAAAGTCGTAACGGATTTAAATTGAGTCTCCAAACTGGCAATTACATTAAAGGGGATGCTGATAACACGGTTATCGAACTTGTCGCGCAAAACATCGATTGTGGAGTGCGAAGTGTGGTATGGCTCGCCAGATCTAAAGATTGCATAGATCCGTATCTTTAATCTTCTGCCCCAAAAAAACAGTTTATCATGGTTTATGGTTTATCACAGTTTATTGGCCGGACAATTGAAGAGGTACAGCACATCATGTGGTCCCCGATGCAGGAACGTTAGCATAAATTCGTGCCCAATAAGATTGAGGCGGCTGCACCACCCAGATCTCAGCTAAGCCAGAAACAAGCTTGTCTGCCAAGGTAGTTCTTTCTCCTCAGGTGACATGTTCCCCTAGCCCTACATTCACACCGTAGGTGGGTACTGCTGCTGTGACTTCATCAGCGTGAATATTGTTTTAGACCTGCCTGATAGTTTCGATGATCTTCAGGCTCGCTCTTGTACCGCTGGACCTATCTCTCTCTCTCTTGATCATGAAGATCGTACCCGATCTGCCTGGGCGGAGGCATCCAGCCCAAGAGTTGGTGGTTAGGATGACTACTGCGATAACACCCTAGCAGGTATTGCTTAGACAACAGGAAATTGTGTGTGTCTGCGCACGGAGGACCTTCGTCTCCTGATGTAGATGGTTATCAGAAGACATAAGAAGACACCCTGTTGATGTTCTGAGGGCGGCATTCCGGCAAGTCTACATTGGCTTCCACTGCGTCGAACTCTGGTTTGCCGACCACATCGGCGCTGCGTAGTTCGTTACAGGCCGTCCTATCGCCTTGTAGGAGATCAACAAGGTTTCGGCAAGTGAGTTGAGAACCTTGTTCTTACTTTTGAGCTTATCGCAGAGCGCTGTAGCATGTGCAGAGGATCGAAAAAGGATGTCCAATGTGACCTTAAGGACTTTTGGGTCTCATGGTAAACCGATATGGAATTTTAATCGGCATTTTTAAAGAAAAACTGGCCAGTAATGCCACCACTCCAAAATCCGCACCAAACCTTCACTTTCTAAGGATGCATTGGCGTCAAGATTTTGAGCGGGAAAGAACTGTCAGTATCATTATTAAGACTCTGTTAGACAAGTCGACCTAGTACCAGTAATTGGCGACCATGCTAAAATGAGTAAAGCCTTATCCTGATCGGTATAAGGCTGGAGTTTGCATTACTTATTGGCAAACTTGACCCGAAGAAAACATGACTCATAATCGAAATCTTAGTACACTGTGTTCACTTAACCGTTCGGTTTGCGCCAACTGCCGTGGTTTAGGTTTTCTTCAAATTACCTACAAGGTCCTCTCAGACGTATTGTGTGAGCTTCTTCAACCTCATGTCAATAGCATTGACATACGCCAGCGTGACTATAAGCCTGGTAAATCTTCAAATGATCTTCACATTACGCCCAATTCTGAAAGTCAATTTCTAACAAATACAGATTATACGAGGTGGGAAACCCGCCGGGGTTTACTCATGTGTTAGTCTTGCACACTTAGCACAACTTAACGGACAACTAAAAACTAAGTGATTAAAATATAAGCCTGTTTTTGATTAACCTGCAAAACTAGTGTATGCGTGCAAAATGACGTTAACTAACACAAAATCTGCAGTTAAAATATGAAAGCTGCTCTCCTTATCCTTTGGTACAAAGAGGGGCCTTCGGCAAGATGATAAATTTAAAATATAGGGCGCCTTCAATACCATTCTCGCGTAGACAAATGATATGGACATCATGGAAAGAACTGTACGATCTATGACTGCTTACTTGGCTAGTACATATTTACGATTCCGCAGAATTGGCACATGGTTCTTGTACAGTCAGATGAATCTGTTCGAGAGACAGATTCTTTGAAGATTTTGAACCTGCGCTCTCACAATGAACAAAAATTGAGTTGACTACAATAATTGCACTGGGGCATATTTTGCGATTGGATGACAGTGCTCCGTTCTGAGAAACATTGACGTCAAGTTCATGGGTGCACGCAGAAGAGGACGACCGAAGCTCCAGTGACAGACCTGAACAATTTGTACAGCCAATTCGACGCAGGTTTCATGGGTGCACGCTGAAGAGGACGACCGAAGCTCCAGTGACCTGAAAATTAGTATAGCCAATTGAAAGGCACTCGCTGAAGAAACAAGCGCATCTAGTGACCGATTCGGCTTTTGACATGGATCTTGTGGTTTATTTTTAAACCATATGTGACCCGGCCTATGAAAAGGTGGCTTATGACTCAAAAAAGAAATTGCGGGAAACAGCTGTTAAAGATAAACAATGCATTTCTTCAGTTTCTTAGTAGTTTTTCTTTTGCATTATGAACAGTCGTGCCCAAAAGGCAACCAAAAAAGGCAAAAGAGCATAAATGAGATAAGTTCGTGTGTGTATATAAAGAGCGATGTTTTTTTCAATGCCAGTTCTGACTGAAAAAAAATTTAAAAGCAATGCTGAACGAGTAGGACGTGTGTCGCTTGTGAATAATGTCTGTTGCAGAAGAATTTATCGAGCTTTTTCACCACGTGAAAGAGCGTCTCAAAAACTATCGAAACCAAAAAAAAGTGGAATAATTTTTTTTGAGTCATGAGCCACCTTTTCATAGGAAGGGTCACATATGTTATTTTAATAGTGACAGCACTTTCCCTCTCGAAATCTTGGCAGAAATCAATGTTACGAGAGTTGCTCATAATATTTCGGGTTCGGCAATAAAAAAACAATAAGCTATCATTGGAAATGGTTTTATTGTTTTTCTAAATATTCTCCTTTAAGATCAATACACTTTTGCATGCGCACAAACCAATTTTCGAAGCACTTTTTCACTCCGATTGAGACACCTCCAAAACATTTTTTCTCGAAGCTAGGGAGTTTGAAGAAGTCATTGGGTGCCAAATCAAGGCTGTACGGTGGATAGCCCATCAATTCGACATCTTGAGTGGTCAAATAGGTCATTGTTTCAGCTGATGTGTAAGAGCTCGCATTGTCGTGATGCAATATGATCCGAAATCTCTTATTATCTTTCCTCATTTCTTCGAACACTGTTGGCAAACAGATGCTTGTATACCACTCAGAATTGACCTCCTACGTTCGACTAGAGGCCCTGTGGCAACATGGCCGGTTATACCGAAAAAATGCTATCAACAACTTTTGTTGGATTTGGCTCGTCTTGAAAGACCCATACGGTCGATTGCTGGTTTATTTCGGGTTCATATGCATAGATCCATGATTCGTCACCTGTGACAATGCTATAAACTGCCTTTGAGCTACCGCAGTTATACTTTTTCAACATCTCTTCGCACCAATCCATAGGAGCCTTTTTTGAGCATTTGTATAATTATGTGGGATCCAACGAGAACAAATTTTTTCACGGCCAAATGAACATGCAATATCTTAATAATGCATGTCATATAGATGCCTCAATCTTACGGTATGTCACATGCCGGTCTTGCTTAATCAGTTCACGCACAGTATCGACAGTTTTTGGCAAAGTGTCCGAAGTTGGACGTCCTTTACAAAATTCATCCTGGAGCCAACGGCGTCCGAGATTGAACTCTTGGTACCAGAGTATTAACAGAGGTTTTTGATGGTGCTTCATCGGCATAAGTCGAAACATGTTGATTTAAACACTCTTGTCTCGATAACCCACGCCGAAAATCGTAAAAAATCATCGCACAAAAATGTCCGCGGTATTGCCATTTTTTGACTGAGATGAATATTTCAACACACTAAACAAAACATTCGCCCTCAAATGACAAAACGTTCTGAGTGAAGTTATACTTAAAAAATGCCAAAGTTTCCAAAGAAAGTTCCAGTTTGCATCTGGGAACACTAGTATTGTCAGGACCCGAAATATAAAAAGTAACCCTCGTATATTTCCTAGAATGAATAAAAAACAGTAAGTGTAAGAAAACAAAGGCATCATATAATGTTTTGTATTTTATGGAAATGGATATTAACAACACACCCAAAGATGGATCCAGGTTCGGTAATCAAGTTATCAGTCGTCTAAGCTATGTCAATTGAGCACCAAAGAATTGCGTTAAACATGACGGGTACCTTGAAAGGCTGATGTTATGCGAACAATCTACTAACGAATAAAGACTTAAGGCGAACATCGAATAAGCCATTCGTAGGTAAGACCCAAAAACAACTGCGGGGTAGTTTAATGAATAAATTTGTGTTCCACAAATAATAGATATGCTGTTTTTAATATGCAAAAAAATAAAGTGTTGGTAATTGTTTAAATTTAAAAAAAACAACTCTACTATCCTAGATCGTAAAAGCAATTTTTTTATGAAATTAGATAGTTTTCATCTACCATAAAGCCTTAGCAGCGAGCGTGTGATGCACATGGCGTTAAAGTTCTTGTGTTGGTTGAATCTTATGACAAACGCAATTCGCAAACTTCTCCAAGTTAAGATTGCAGAATGGCCTACGAGGAATCTAAAGGTTTTAGGTCCTCAGCAGCAATATTTCTGTCTGGCTATGGATTGGTTAAAAGCACTTAAAAATATGCAGGAAAAAAGTATGGTTAGGGTGATAATATTCGAAAAGCATTATACTATTGTTAGGTATATGGTTGTGGCACAACAACATTATTACGAGTATCCCCACAAACACACTTTGATTCCCGCAACCATAATATTGTTGTACCGCAACCATATACGCAACAATGGTATGATGCTCATCGAATATTGTCACCCCCAACCAAACACACTTTGATCCCCGTAACCATTATGTTGTTGTACGCCAACCATATACCCAAGAATGGTATGATGCTCTTCGAATATTGTCATCCCAACTAAACTTTTTTCTTCTTGCACGTCAGTAGCTTACAAATGTTTAACGCTTTCGTTGCACTAAAAACACTACAGGGCTTATTCCATATTTAAAACATTTTCGATCCAGTAAAACTGCCACATAAAAATGCTACAATTGTCTCACTGTTCTGTCCATTGATTGGGAAGATTATGACAGGACACACAGAACAACACTTACATAATGATGCGGAGAATGATGATGACGATGACGACGACGGACGGCGACGATGACTATGTTTTGTATCCTTCCATGCTGTGCTGTTGTTATTGTATCATAAAATTCCAGCTTCTAATTTACAACTCAACTGCTGTTCATTCGTCTCCTTTGTTGTTATATCCTTGTCTGCCCCATCCTGCATCCTTGGGTTCGTTCGCTTGAAAAAGGACATCAAACACAAGTTGTTGTTGTTGTTTGGCTTAATATCAAATGTTGAATATTACTTGAGAAATATTTCCAAGTGACGATAAATCATAAACGAAACATCAATTTCAGCTCTTGACCCCTGCTGACATTACAACGCACTCACTTGCAAACACACTCACACACACGCACATGGCAAAAGCTTCCTTCCTCCAACCCCCACTTTACGGTCTGCGGATGATTGTCCTAATAGCTGTAGCTGTTGGAATTGAAATTGGTGGAAAACACTCTCTCGGACCTCGTTAGTGCTGAATGAAACCAATTGCTTCAGATTTTATTGGCTCAATAAATTGTGTGATGTTATGCTTCCTTCGCATATTATCCTTCGCCCCTCACATATATGGTTGGGTGACTGGCTGCGTGTGTGTGTATATGTGATATTGGAAACGGATGTTTCATAATTGTGGGAGAATTTCCGTTTCAATTGAATGAAATCTATTCCAAACAAGTTGAATACTCATAACCACTCAACACGAAGAAATGTTTCCTTCTCTCTGGTTCCATTGTGTGTGTTTGTCTGTTGGTATATTTTGCGTGGTCATTTTATTAAATCAATTTTGGGACTCGACAGATTTTTTCCAATACCCACCGGAGTGTAGGTGGGTGGACAAGGGCAGCATGTGTCTTATGTGTGGATTAAGGCTGTTAAACAAAATTTATCGCCCAGTGAGGTGAAAATCCCTTTTGCCAACGAAGGGAAAATGGTAAATAATTTAAAGAGAGGTTTTGTTAGAAACACACGCACTCTCAAATTTCATAATTTACAGGCGGAAAACTTACATTTGTTCATGGTCGAATTAAAATAAAAACTGAAGAATTTTTTGAGAAAACTTTTATAAAGTCTTTAGGTGTTGGAAATTTAAAACCCTACATAAGGTGAACTCAGTAGCAGAGTGGGTAATAGGAAATGTGTGCGACTGTCGCACAAATAAGCTAGTTTTAAGACTCAAAGGACCATCTGATTTTCTTTAACGGTGGGTTTTTCTCGTCTTTATTGTCGGCAAGTTTACGAGTAAGAGATTTATTAAAAAGGCTTTGCAGTTATATGCTTTCGCATTTCGAGTCGGTTTTACAGTTGGTAGTAGAAGTATAAGTAATATATAATTACTTTTTCGTTTATTATTTTATTTTTATTTTTCTTATTATGTAACATCCAAATTGGATTTTTTTCACAATTAAAATTTGTGGCTGTAGCGTTCGAATTCCTGCAACAATTATGGCCCTGAGTATCGGCTTGTTCACATATACTCGCCCCTTCAAATAACCCCAAAAAAATAGTTGGGTGCTGACAAATCTGGCGATCGTGCCGGCCAAATAACTTCCGAATTTCCGGAATTATTTCGCTCTCTAAAAAATTGATTTAAAAGTTCCATTGTGACTCGCACATCTCAGGTCCGTTTTTACGGTTAAGACACTTCTATCTTCATTCTCGAAGAAGTAAGGCCCAATGATATTTGCAGATGCGATCCCACATCATACTGGACACCTAAGGGGGTGCAATTGGCGTTGATGAATGGCTCTTGGATTTTCAGAACCTACAGATCTGCTTATTAACAAAGCGTTTGCGTTAAAATAATTGATCGCTGATTTATATAATAAAATTATTATATTCTGGTTCTTTGTTTAGTTGTGAATTTCTTCATTTTTTATTCTCCAAGTGTTATTTAAAATCTGAAAACAAAATATACTTAATAAACGAAAAAGTTATTAAATTTTCAAACCCCATGGTGACTTTTGGCCCACTCTATAGTTACAAGCACTCCTTGACTTCGATTGCCATTATCACGAACTTTTGTAAACTGGATCAACTGAAAATAGCCAAAAATAAGGTTTAGTGACTACAAAGAATATAAGGCGATCAATCTAGAGGCATTTTTGTCAAAATAAAAAAATACAAAATTTCAAATCAAGTGTGGAGTTTTTATTGTTCATTCAAATGGACATTATATGCTATTTATGCCATTATTATTTGAATATAATTTCCTCCTTTGGGTGTCCAATCTGAGGGTCCAATTTTGGATGACTCGTTCGAGCATTTAGATTGGTAAGGCAATATTGAAAACCGTGTTTTTTTGCGGTGAAAGTCTTTCCATGATGAAATAGCAAACAATACTGAAACGAAAAAAAAGTTTACCACAACTTATGCTTTATCTGTGAAAAATACCCTATTGAACAAAAACCTCTAGATAGATCACCCGTTACAAATTTGAAAAAGTATGGACCGATGATTTCACCAGCCCATAAACCGCACCAAACCGTATTTTCGCGGTGTATGTCTTTCCATGATAAAATGGCAACCAATACTGAAAAGAAAAAAATTTTTGAAAAAATCCCTTTGAAAAAAATACCTCTAGATTGATCACCGTATATGGCTGTTGTCATTGCCAATTGTTGGTTCCAAAGTAACATGTACGTCATTATTGGTTGGTTGCATTTACCACCAGTTGTAGCAACCAATAATTTTACTAAATTCATTTGGTATAAGCGTTTTTTGACTATGAATACCGTAATATTATAGTATCTACCATCGCATGATAATTCGAACCATGCTACCATTAATAATATGGAATGACGGTGATTGCAACCGAAAGTCTGTTTGTTCAACCGAGTTTTGTAGTTCGAACCAATTTCCAACTGATTCTTTCTCTGTGTGTAGGATACAGTTTCCGGCTCATTCGACGCCTATACTCCCCGTTGACGCCGATGACCACGATAATTTCCCAAAGGATATTTTTCTTGTATACACCCAATACCATTTATTCTGCATTGAGGACTCCGTTCTTAAGTTGTTGGTCGAGCCAATAATTCATTATATTGCCTTATAGCGCGATGGTTTTTTTTATTTAAGTGCTGGATCCTTCAATTGGCTTATTGCGGATTTTATATCAATATTGCAACTGTCAGCCGAACTTATATCGCCTTCCTCTCGATACAGCATCAATCTAGCAGTGTCCAGCATAATTTTTGCTTGTACTAATAACCAGAACCATTTTTGACGACTCTATCGCAATTTTTGATCTCATTTTGTCCTTTCATAAATTTATGTGACGCGCAAAATAGAAAGGGACCTAAGAGTAAAACCAGTTTTGTTCAGGAGAGCCATTTTAAAGATTTAAATACGTGTATCTTTGGTGTACCATGCCTTTCATAAAACGCGCATACCTCTAGGAGGGAACACTTTTGGGGCATGGGATCGGTCTCATTCGATGCTCAGATGTTGTCCACATCAAAAAAAGTGAAAATTGATTTTTTTTTTACCCTTAGGTTCCTTTCTCTATGCGCTGTCACATATAGATGTCCATACTTAGTAAGAAGCCATAAAAACAATCTCACATATTGTATCTTAAACGCCTTTATCCCATTCTAACATTAAAATGCATTACGAGCGGGGTTCCTTCGGGTTTAAGAGTTTAATGCGTAGATATCGAGGTTCCCTGTTAAAATAATGGGGTCCATAAATTTTTAAATACTCCTAGCCCTATTTAATCTGTCTGATCAAATACCCATAAATACCTGATCAACGCCATATAAAAAATAGGATAGGCAATTTTATATATATGGTATATGGTTGTGGTACAACAATACATTGAACCTCACAACAATAGTATGATGCAGAAACAACCATACTATGATCCTCACAACAATAGTATAATTCACACTCAACCATACTATGATCTCCACAACCATAGTATGATTCACACTCAACCATTCTATGATCCTCACAACCATAGTATGATTCACACTTAACCATTCTATGATCCTCACAACCAAAGTATGATCCTGATAATCATAGTATGATCCTCACAACCATAGTATGACCCACACAACTATAGTATGATCACGAATAATTATACTATGATCCCCAAACTCATTAATTAGAATTGCTTTAAGTTGTCAACAATAGATTTAAATTATAAAATGTATTTTAAAATACATTAAATTTGAAATAATAGGTGTGATTTATTTAACAGAAGAAAAAAAACAGTTTAAAAAACGTAAGCGCTTTTATTAAAAACATTTCAGCTAAACAGAGTCAAAGCATTTTGCTTGAAAAATTTCAATTTCCATATAAAAGTAATACTATTGCATAAGATTCGTAACAATACGATTTTTCTAAAGTCCATATTCGAATAAAAAACAATTACAATTATACAGTATGATTGCCGTAATCGCATTATTGTTAACATAAAACCCAAAAAATAATACTTTTGTCGCACCAACCATATTTGTTGCTACAACCATATTTTCATTTGTAAATTTGGCAATAATACTATTGTTACATTTCAACAATATTAATGTTGCCGCAATCGTGCTATTTTAAAAATTAAAATTCAGAAAAGAATACTATGGGTGCGACGAACATATTTTTATTGCGGAACATATTATTATTGCCGTGGCCATATAGTACCCATATTTTTTCTGTGCGCGAACATAGACAAACACCGCCACAGACTTGTCTTCCCAACCCTCTCCGCTACTTTCAATCCCCTTCTGCAAATCGACCTCAATGCGACTGCTGGCTGAGTGACTGTATCTACTTTGATTCGTCAATGTTTCGTCAAAATCCTTTATATAAAGACAACTCGTAGCTTAGTCTTTTCTTGTCCAACATCAATCCCAACATCCTCCTGTCGATATCTCTTCAATCAAAGGGATCAGTCAGTCACAGGCTGGATATTTTATCGAATGATACTCGAAGAAGTTGCTTTGGAATGCAATTGTTGTGCTCCCTATTCTTAATTTGGTATTCTTTGTTAAAAACATTGTATGTTTATTGTCATCTTGCCTGAGTGCTCAGTTTCGTATGGAATAGTTTAAAGAGATATTTTCCATATTTGATTCAAACGAGCGAAAGTCAATAATTATGGAATACAATTTCATTCATATGGACGCCTTGAATATCATCTGTTTCTTTATTTGCTCGATATTAGAATTTAAAACCGACCACGTTAATGGATATGTCGCATAACATCGGTCATTCACGGTAACTAGAAAAAGGCTAGCGGCGTCAAACGCAGTTCCGACATAATTGCCGAACTTGGTGCGCAAAGAATCGACTGTACCTATGTATATGTGGGCTGTTTGTACTGATACTCCATTTTACTGAGATCACAGATCATTAATGTTTATGAAAATGGTTTATATAAGTAATGCTAAGCTTTTTCAAAGAAAACAATCAATGATTCATCTGCCCGCTCTCTGAGGATGCAGGCAGTAACAGGTGATCCTTATATGCGGCAGTTTTTCTTGTTTTCTCCAGATTCAAATGCGGTCCTCAAAGACCATGATTTTTTGAGCAAAATCGTGTTTTTTCAGCTCTCAGTCGACAAGTTGGAAGGGATAATGAAGCATATGGCCTAGTTAGCGATCAATGCAACGTCATGCTATTGTTGCATTAGGATGGTGTGTGAAATGTTGAGACCGATGCCACACTCGAGGCTACAGCAGCCTCAGAGAGATTTCTACTTCTAAACAGTTTTCTATTTTAAGGGATTTTACCATTGTCTATAAAATAAATTACAACCGACTTTAATTGAAACCGATTTCGCTGAGTTTTCTGATATTTTGTAAAATAAGACCATCAAAAGTTTACATCCTCAAAATTAATGAACGAAAGTTAAGTCAATTAGCAAACTGTTCAATAATTTTAAAATTTATTATCTTCTGAATAAGGAGAGCAAACACATACATAATCTCGCACAGACATTAGCTGTGATAATTTCAAAACTTTTCGGAATTTTTAATTTTATTTGCTTTTAAATTGTGATAGCGAGAGCGAACCAAACGAACGACACAAGTGTACTTAACTGTCAATAAAAAATAAGGAAAATCTCCTTTAATCAAAATACTTTTCACACTTCATATTCACATTATCTCAGAATGGTTCAAATAACAGCAGGCCGAAGAGAGAGAAAAACTGGTGATGACTTCATGCAAATGCTCTCTCATGCTTCTCTCCCACCCTTCCTCGCGAACTGTTTAAAACAGTTTAGAAGGATGTTACGCGAGTGTATGTCAACACTTTTCGACATAATGGGACGACAAAACTTTTTCCCAACAACATCAGCCAAACGAACGAACGACAAACAAATCTTTTTGCTCCGGTTTTATTTTCCTCTGCTTTATCAACTTGTTCTTTAATTAAAACTGTTTTGCCTTTTCGTTCGTTCGTTCCTCTCTCTCTCCCCTCTCTCTTAGCAAATGAAAACAAAACGTTCGCGGCCAAAGTATGAAAAACGCTTTTTCATGTCTAATAAAAATAAACATAATTATGCGAAATATGGAGCAGGAGTCGCATGGAGTCGGTCGATGCGGCCAAGGGGGTGTGGGGCTGGGGAAATTAATGAGCAGGGGAAGGGGTAGTGGAAAGGAAAACTTGTGGCGACGACGGCGGTGGTGGTTTGATAAAAGTTAACTTTGTTTTTTGGGAGAAAAAACTTATTTTGATATTCGAGACGTTTGCCGAGAACATTAAAATTAACGAAATTATGAAAGTCATAAATTTAAGAGTGAAGGCGACAAAAAAGAAAGCAGCAGTCCGACCAAATAAAGGATAAGGGCCAATGCCGAAGTACAGAAGCAGGACAGCAGCTGGAAATGGAAGCGTTAGCAGGGGTAGGAGTAGAACTGTGTGTGCGTGATTACAAAAGTTAATTGGTTCATGAATTATTTTCGTGAGATACAAAAGTTTCTTGCTTTCAATGCCAGATTGTGCGAAGAATTTCTTTCAATTTCGTTTTGAGATGATATTTTTTCAACAGTTTCATAAAGAAAAGTTTTGAACAAGAGACTGAGATTATAAAAGAGAACAATATGTGCTTTATTTATGCATTTATAAGTACATACTTGTACCCATTATTGTCACTTATCTAAATTGGCCAATCGCCGCTCAACACTGGGAAGTCAAGTGAAATTAATCTTTTAATGTAAGGTAGGATAAACTGCAACTTAAAGTAGATAGACTGATAAAGCCTAGTAATTTTATATAAAGTATGATAGACAGAAGATAAAAGTTGATGGACTGATACAGCGTAGTAGTTTCGTTTTTTACTGCACTAAATCTTTTAACTTTTTTTTAAGCCCAAAATTGGGCATTGGGAGCTACATTTGTATGAAGATATATTAAAACGTAGTAGTCACCGACAACTTTTTTTAAAAACCTATTGGACGCACAAACAACAATCGGTGGAAACGATATTGTGATTTGTACATTCGAAGATAAAACGTAATGGGCAAGTCTCGTTAATTCGAATGAGACTACGGTATAAGCCATTTGATTTCTGGCCAAAGTATTCGTTGCAAACGAATGATGAAAAAAAGTCTTGGCGGGATTAGAAACAATTTTATAGTTTTCTTAATAACCATAGCCAATACCCTACGCCAAATTTTACGTTGATTCTGAAAAGAAACAAAAAAGGTTTCGAACTAAAACTAAAAGTGTTCAAAGAAAATGAAAACTGTCAAATATTTAAGCGCTTTAAATAAAACTGAAGTAACAACTTTAAAAAAAAAAAATAATCGTGAACTGAAAATCGAAAACAGTATTAATTAAATAATAATTTTAAATATTCTTTGCACAGAACCCTTTCGCTATAATCCTAATTAGGAGGGTTGCTATTTACATTTCGGCTCCTGACAATGTCAAAGTTTCCATTGGAAACTTTGACATTTTTTAGCATAACTTTATTCAGAACGTTTTGTCATTTGAGAGCGAATTGTTTTGTTTACAGTGTGTTGAAGAGTTCATCTTAGTCAAAAAATGGGATTATCCGTGAAAATTTTTTTGCGATGATTTTTTACGATTTTCGGCATGGGTTATCGAGACAAGAGTGCTTAAATCAACTTGTTTCGACTTTTGGCGATGAAGCACCATCAAAAACTACTGTTAATCGCTGGTATCAAGAGTTCGGTCGCGGACGCCGTTTGCTCCAGGATGAATTTTGTAAAGGACGTCCAACTTCGGTCACTTGCCAGAAACAGTCGATGGTGTGCGTGAGCTGATTAAGCAAGACCGACGTGTGACATACCGTGAGAGTAAGGCATCCTTGTTCGTCAGTATGACAATCATCAATAAGATTTTGCGTGTTCATTTGGCCTGATTTGGTACCCAATGACTTCATCTTATTCCCTAGCATCAAGAAAAGATGCGTGGTCAACGTTTTCATCGCCCGAATCAGCTGTTGAAGCGTGCAAAAATCTTGCTTTGGAGATGTCTCAATCGGAGTGGAAAAAGTAGTTCGAAAATTGATTTGTGCGCATGCAAAAGTGTATTGATCTTAAAAGAGAATAGTTTGAAAAACAATAAAACAATTTCCAATTATAAATTATTGTGTTTTTTATTTCCGGACCCGAAATATAAATAGTAACCTCGTCAATTCTTAAACTCGTTGTGACACTGAAGTCTTAAACGCGAACTTAGAACAACAGGTGCTTTATTAGTAATTTTTGGTAATTTTTAATACCATCAGAATTATCATCCGTTTACAAAACCTTCAAGATATCAAATATCCTAGCTATCACAAGCGGTCAAAAACTAGATAATTGTGCATAATAATGGTTATAGTCATACTCTGCTGAAGTTGTTAATGGAAAAAATCGGTTAAAAGGGAAGCAAGTAATTAAATCCTTAGTAGTATAGAGTCAACTAACAATATGATTCCCTTCACCACTGCAAATCCAGAATTTGTTCAGTGAGCCAAGATCTGTTTAGATCGGCCTTTACATTTCCTTAGGCAAGTGTAAAAAATATCCGGACAGTTTTTTTTTCAAATTTGGGTTTTCCGAGATCTCTAATGCAAAGATAGTGCATTTAAACTACATTAAAACTGTTGGTGTATATTTTTTTCTCAATTTTTGACTCTGAAACCTTCTATTCAAAATTTGCACAAATTTATATATGTGACGCGCAAAATAGAAAGGGACCTAAGGTTAAAAACCAGTTTTGTTCAGGAGAGCCATTTCAAAAATCAGGTCCCTTTCTATTTGCGCTTAGAATCGTCGACTTCACTTTCATAAAACGCGCATATCTCTGGGAGGGAACACTTTTGGAGCATGGGATCGGTCTCATTTGATGCTCAGATGTTGTCCACATCAAAAAAAAAGTGAAAATTTGATGAAAAGTTTTGTTCAGGAGAGCCATTTTAAAGATTTGGTCCCTTTCTATTTGCGCTTAGAATCGTCGACTTCACTTTCATAAAACGCGCATATCTCTGGGAGGGAACACTTTTAGGTCATGGGATCGGTCTCATTTGATGCTCAGATGTTGTCCACATCAAAAAAAGAAAAAAATGAAAATTGATTTTTTTTTACCCTTAGGTCCATTTCTCTATGCGCTGTCACATATATATGTTGGTTCTGAAATCGGAAAAAAACATTTTGCATGATAAGAAAATATTGACCGATATAAACTAATTTCAATAGGGTTCGTCTTTGGACCAATCTTTAGTCAGCTAGGTTAATTTATATTCGACTAGTTTTCAGTTTTATTTTCAATTATTACAAAGACCAAAATTGGGCGGAATAATGTATTTGCGTGGGAGATACTAGAATAGGGCGTGTCATCCACTATCAAAGCCTAAAATACGGCTTTTTACTCGCATATGAATATTAATATTATATTAATTGAATATTACATTCTTTACAATTTAATCGAATTTTATGCACTGGGTGGGTGACAAGTTATGTCGATTCTTATCTGCACCGAAACTGGGCCGTGTGTGTGGGATGTACCAGAAGGGGCGTAGCTAGGAGTCAAAGTGTGCCTTATAACTTTATTCTTCACTATAGATTTTTAGTGAGATCGTATGAAGAGTATTTACGATATAGAATACCAAAAGTGGGAGTAATGGAATATTTGTGTGGGAAGTACCGGAGGGGGTTTCAATAAAATTGTGTTCCATAAATAATAAGGTTTTTTCTTTTTAAATAATCCAATATGTTGAAATTTTTTTTAATTAGTTTTTTACATTTTGTAAAAAAAACTTGGATTTAAAACAACCTTTAGATAAGGATAAATCGGTACTCAAATTAAAGCGTGTTCCACTATGAATACAAATATGTGTTTATATTTGAGATTTAACTAAGACTGCGGTTGGTCTCATGATCCCGTGAGCTTAAAAAAGACCGATAGTTAGGATAATCGTAATTTTTAATAGGAATAGCTTAACTTAATGTGATTTTTACTAATGTGTAAACAGTTTCCGTGAATACAGGACATTTAGAAAACTCTGTGAGCTTCAGAACTTTCATCAGTAACTACTTTGTTGTTTTAGTTTGGCTGTTGCACGTTTTGCTCATAAAATTTAAAGTCCTTCAAAACCTCCAGGTCTCTGGCCAGAGATGGCCGCAGAAGGTCTGCTGGCTATTATCCTTAAACTTTGTTGTATTCTCTTTCTCTGGCAGCATAAAAATAATGCAATCTCCTTTTCGAGTTTGTTTCTAATGTTTGCAAAAGTTATCAATACGAATGGCATTCGAATTGATTTTAAATTCAATGTGTTCCCATGCGATCCTTTTGCCATACAATTGTATAATGGATAGTTACCTTACCTTTTCGAACGTTAACCGAGTGATACGAGTAATCTCAGTGGAAATGGGTTGGTCGTTTCCTTTTTTAAGCGCTTATCTAAATTTCACTTAACATTAGTTTAAACTGTTTTTCTAAAATATCTTTTCAAAACATTTTTCACTCGCCACTATTGGCGGTGGGGAGGGGGTGGGTTGTGCATTATGTTTGTTATTCCCCAAAGATTACACAAACACACGAAAGCACATAACATGTGATGGTTTTAATGTTGGCTTTGCTTTGTTTCCTTCAGAGAATCACAAAGAAAAAAAGGATTCTAAAATTCGTAGCGAGTTTTTTTTTTGTTTGTTTGAAAACATTGACGGTGTAATTGCATCCACCAACACCCGGCGTAGATAAGTACGAGTGGCACGAGGAAGTTCAATTGAAAGTTGTTGTGATGTTTTTCTTACCCCCGCTCCAGACGCCCCCGCCATTTTGGCGTTTTAAAAGTTTTCCTTGTCGGCGGAAATTGTATTTTATTGCTTTTCTCTACTGGTCTGGTCGGTGTTGAGCTGAATTGAGTTTCTTTTTTGGGAAGAAATCAAAGTTGCCTTCAATGTAATTCGCTTTTAGTGTTGTTGGTGTATCTATCGAATACATTTTCCTTTATGTTCGTCACGTGATCTATTAGTTTTTACCCCTTTGAAAGGTGTTCGTTCTTTGGCTCACATTTTAATGTGTATTAACTTTATGTGATTATTGCAATTTTCTTTAGCTTCATTGTCAATTTATGTTCGATACTTCGTAAAAGACAGTGGCAATTGTAGCTGCTCACAGCAGTAATTGATGTCTGAGCATAGAAAAACCCCTGTAGTTCATTCGTTCGTTGTATTTCATGCCTTCATTCATCGTCTTCTTCGAGCGATATCTTTGACATGCATGTAATCAATTGTTTTCCTGGCACTTTTCTACTTGTTTCTCTTCTTTTTTGTAATTTCCTGGCCAGGAATAATTCAAGAAAACTTTTCTAATTCAATTGGAAATGTTGGAAGATTTTAAGTTCGTTGAAAAACGAAGACAAACATATCACAAATGATAAATTTATTTAAATGAAAACTTCTGGACAAGCTGTACAAGGTTTTACTGAAATAGTTAAATTACTGAGACCAAGGGGTATGTTCCACTCGGAACAGGTTCTGTTTAAGGTACTTTAATTTTATTGAAATTGGGGTTAGAATTTTTAATACGTAAATTAATTTTTTTGCTAGAATATTTAATAAAAGATTTGCTTAAAACCGTATAAATGTCTGTTATCATTCTAAAGGCTGTCTGCTATCATTCTAAACGCACGATGTTAATTGTGAGTCACACCTTAATGTCAAGTTTTTTCCCAATTAAATTTGACACATTGTTTCAGTGTTTGACCAATTCAACCATGGAGAGGTACACAATTAAGCAGCACGCTAAGATTGCACTTCCAGACTTTTCAGCTTAATCGACTTAATGAGTTCAAAATTGCCGCATTTGGGCAATTCAAAATTGCCGCATTTGTGCAAATGAGAATCCAAAAGTGATTGTTGAAAAGCCAATGTATCCACAATGAGTGAGAGGTTGGTGTGGTTTGTGGGCTGGCGGCATCATCGGGCCGTACTTTTTCGAAAACTAGGTCGTCCAAACAGTTACCATGAATAGTGTTCGCTATCTCAAGACTAAAACGGACTTCTTATGGCCAGAAATTGAGGAAATTGATCTAGACGATAAGTGGTTCCAACAGGATGCTGCCACAAAGCCAATGCAACATTGGCTCTTTTGCGCGAGAAATTTAATGGCCGTGTTGTCGTCGTGGCGATGTTAATTGGCCGTCATGATTTAACACCTTTGGACTTCTTTCTTTGAGGGTATTTAAAAAAATGTGTACTTCACATTTTTAACCATAAGCCAAAAACAATTCAAGAGCTAAGAATTTAGATAAGTAGGCCCGTTTATGTGCCTATATGTGCAGTGAACCTTTATTATGACCCTGAGTCATTGAAAACATGGACCATCGAATAGAGGTACGCCCCGAAGCCGCCACGAGCATTTGACCAATAATTGGTTTCATACATAATCGTCATAGATTATCACAATAAAAAATATTAAGATAATTCTCTTAATTTTTTTTGTTGTATTTACATTTAACATTGTGCGTTTTAGTTGGATTTTATAAAAAATATTTGGGCTAGACCCATCTTTAAGTATACCGATCGACATATAATAACCTTCCGATTTTATTGAACAATGTCAGTATGTCCGTCCATACATATAAAGCTTGTAATCCGATTTTTGTCAGATTTGTATGAAATTTAGTAGAAAAAAGTTGTTTGGGCCAAGGATGGGCCTTACAAATTCAGATTAAGATATAGCTTTCACATATATGTTCATCTGATTTTTATGTATTCAGCTAGAAGACGCAACTTGCATCAAACTTGATGAAAGTTAGCATGAGAAAGTTTCAATGGGCCAAGAAAGGAACCAACCTATTTTAATTGAGTTCCTTTGTTATCATATTTGGGCTCCCTTGTTATAAAGAATGGAACAAAATGCGCAAATTTTATAATTTAAAAAAAACACCGACCACTAAAACTTTAAAATAATTAAAATTTTTAAAAATTAAAATTTATGTCAAAGAAAATAAATTTCGATTTACGCCAATGTTTTTAAATACTGTTTCGGATTTGTAAGACATATGCGCAAATTTTTGTAAAATATAAACACTAACATCATAAACCTGACCTTGCTCAAGTTGCTGGCAGAGTTACTTAGTCTTATAAATATCATAGTTATGTAGGGTATCTTGTATTCAACCACGGTCGACTTTAACTTTATTACTTGTTGGGTTTTCGTTTTGTTATGATCATTGGTGGTTACAATTTTAAAAGAGTACTCCACAAGCAGATCTGTTGTTGTTTGTCTTAAGTCAGCAAAAATAAAGCGCCAGGTAGACGTGAATTCCGTCGTTGGTCCATTTTAATGTGCTGCTGGCCAGGCTCTTCTCATTTGAAGATCTACATCTACCAAACGAAATAAACAACTCTTATAAGGTAATAATTCTATATAATACTGCATTTTCATTAGGCCATTTATTCTCGTTTTCGCTCGAAACTTTTCAAAACGTCTCAACCAATTTTCACACAATTTGTGGTCGTTTCCATTCTCGTTTTGGTTTTCGTTTGACAGTTCATTATTGTTTACAAACAAAGAAGAACGTGGTGACTATTAAAATACTGAAATACGTATTTTTCTTAAACAAATGGATAAATTAAATTATGTTTTTTTTTTCTTTTAGCACGCTTATTTTTACTTTTACTTCATAAAATATCTATTTCACCAAATATGTTTGACGATTGATTAAAAATGTCTTCCTTGAGATGACAAACCAACGATAAAAAAAACGATTATTTTGGAGATGACACGCTTTATTTAAGGTGGCATCGCCTGTGCGAAACGTTTTCGTTCCTCTTTCGTACAAAAACAAGTCAAAGTGAGACGTTTTCATCACTTGAATTTGTATGGAAAAACGTCTCATTTTGACTTGTTTTGGCCAACCTTTTGAAAACACTTCAAAAGTGCCTAGTGAAAAATGAGCATAAAGCCTCAAACGAAATTTTCGCTTAGGAGTTTTGCATTTAGCTCTACAAGAAAGAATTGTAGTGTGGAGCATTGTAGAGAAAACAGCCGTTATTCATTTTCAAAAAAAAATATTTTAATCATTTTCATTTAAATACCCTAAAAACGACTCACAACATTTGTTTATATACTTCTTTGTAAATTTCAAAAATTCCTTGACCAAACAGTTATCAGAACATTATTTTCGTTTGCAGATGGTGAAAAAAGTCTACACTACTCTTATAATCATCACTGTAACAGTTGCAAATTCCACCACCTTTCGTTTCAGCTGAGAACCACCAAACGAAAATAGCTAAACGGAATTTACCAATGGTAAATTTCGTTTGCTTTACTTCATGTATTTCTTATGGGAGCGAGAATTTCGTTTTATGATCTTTTTTCACTAAGCACTTTTGAAGTGTTTTCAAAAGTTTTGCCAAAACAAGTCAAAATGAGACGTTTTCCCATACAAATTCAAGTGATGAAAACGTCTCGCTTTGACTTGTTTTTGTACGAAAGAGGAACGAAAACGTTTCGCACAGGCGATGCCACCTGTAATAAAGTGTGTCATCTCCAAAATAATCGTTTTTATCGTTGGTTTGTCATCTCAAGGCAGACATTTTTAATCAATTGTCAAACATATTTGGTGAAATAGATATTTTATGAAGTAAAAGTAAAAATGAGCGTGCTAAAAGAAAAAAAAAAACTTAATTTAATTTATCCATTTGTTTAAGAAAAATATGTATTTTAGTATTTTAATAGTCACCACGTTGTTCTTTGTTTGTAAACAATAATGAACTGTCAAACGAAAACCAAAACGAGAATGAAAACGACCACAAATTGTGTGAAAATTGGTTGAGACGTTTTGAAAAGTTTCGAGCGAAAAAGAGAATAAATGGCCTAATGAAAATGCAGTATTAGGTGAATACTATGCTTAACGGGTGGTTTTTATAGAGGTATAGAACTTTATGTTGGCAATACTTTTTTTTATTGTCTGGCATTTCGTCCGCCGTCAAGTGATTTATGTTTAGTTTGTTTTAGCATTGCAACAATGAATAGCCTGACGCCTGAACAACGCTTGTAGATTGTGCAAATTTATTTTGAAAACCATGGTTCTGTTCGAAATACGTACAGCGCCCATTTTACGGTCAACATAATCGTCCGTCAGAGCAATTGATTTGATTAATTATGGACCGTTTTCGCGTCACGTTTACTCTAAATGATTGTATGCACTCACCGAACAGTCGGTCAGTGCGAACAGAAGAAGTCATTGCTGCAGTAGAGCGTAGCGTAGCTACGTGCCACAATTGATTTATTAAAGGAAAGGTTTGGAAAACCTTCGTTTTGGACCCGTGAATAGGCCTCCAAGATCGTGCGATTTAACGCCGCTAGACTATTTTCTGTGGGAATGTGTGAAATCGCTAGTCTACGCCGGTATCTCCGAAACGATTGACCACTTGAACAACATTAGTGCCAATAAAAGGGCACAAATGTTGGAAAAAGTCATCGAAAATTGAACCTCCAGGTTAGACTACGTCCGAGCCAATCGTGGCGATCATATGCCAGAAGTCATATTTAAATTTTAATGCCAGAAGATTATCTTTCGAATAAAGTAAACTTCATGCCCATTGAAAAAAAATCATATTTGTTCTATTCCCTTTCAAAGTTCTATACCTCTATAGAAATCAACCGTTACTAAGTTAAAAATTTCCTGCCCAAACTCATTGATCCTAGCCGCTTACTAACTAAACTTATAAACATGGACATTTTATTATAAGTTCAAAGGTTAATTAATGAAGGCTATTTGGGGTCACGACACCCATGCTGACTTGAGCTATAGAAATGTTTCTATAAAGTCAAATGACCCTTACCCAAAGCTGTGTAAAATTTGCTGGATCTACGAGCTACTCAGCAGAAATAAGAGACATATTTTTAAAGTATATTTGTCCAACCACTGTGCATCGTCGTTTGTTATTCGCTTAATATTTACCGACATAGCTTTACCGCCATCTACTTTGCTAAGCGTACACTAATCTTGCGAGACTATTTCATTAACAATTGTGGAAACGAAACTGCTTAACCACGGTGCGTGTATTCACTGTTACACGGCGTTATCACACTTTATATTGTATGTCATTACCGGCCCCCAATACCACATGGTGAATGTCTTTGCTACAATACCATAATAATGGTAAGCGTGTTTTCATACCAATACTTGGTGACTCATAGTATTGTTTGGTAGAGCCTTGATACTTAAAACTGGATAGCAAAACTGCAATAGCTGTCATTTTTTAACAATAAATGCTAATTTTGATAATGTATATAGGTAAAGTACTGTGATTCTCAAGCCGTGTTAGTACTAAGCCTGAATAGAGACTAACACTCGATAGTTACACAGGCTATGTGTTAAGATCGCTCCTAAAGATTTCATTTACTTCTATTTTTTTTGAAGAGTCTAGTTCAGCGTTTCCGTTGTTGGCTCTAAGGAGACATGCCTTTTGTTTTTACCTTTCCTAATTTTAACTGCAAGTTTGACTCTTTTTAAGTATTTCGAAAAATATAACGATTATATGCAGCACTTATTGATTAATTTTTATGTTAAATATTTTGCTGAGAGGAAACTTGATTTTTTTTCAAATGCGTCTGGTAATTCTCACAGTCTGAGCCACATCCTGATTTGAGTAAAATTTAGTTCAGACATAACGGAAATATACTCGAAATAAATATCTAGACTACGAGGGTCAAAAATTGCAAAGTACTTTGAAGTAAAGGGTGGTCGAACTTAAACGCACAATGTTAATTGTAAATAGATCAATACGTTTTCAAAGAATTATGTTAATATTTTTATTCTGATAGAAGGATCTATTACAGTTACGTGTGCAACAAAATATCGGTCAAATGCCCGCCACAGTTTCAGAAGCATACATCTTGGAGATTAAATATCGGTTATGTGCTGAATTATCGCAACCTTTAGCTCTTGAATTATTCTTGGTTTACAATTTTTTTGTTAAAATCCCCAAAGAAAGAAGGAGTCCAAGGGTGTCAAATCACATGATCCTGATGGCCTTTTAACATCGTCACGACGTGTGATAACACTGCCATTGAAGTTCTCGCGCAAAAGAGCCATTGTATCGTTGGCTGTGTGGCAACATCCGGTTGGCTGGTCACAAGAAGCCCGTTATCATCTCGCGATAGTAAACACCATTCACGGTAACTGCTGAGCCGACCTCATTTTCGAAAAAGTACGGCCCGAGGGCACCGTCAGACCTGAACAAAAGAGGCGTTCAGGACTGAACGCCTCGTTTGCGAAAATTCGCGCACAATTCTCCCGATTGTGTGCACATTTGGTCGATTACTCTAACCATAAAAGTCATGAAATGAATTGATTTGACCGAAATGAATTGATTTGAACGCCAATTTTTGTAAAAGCCTTTAACTAACTTAACGCGCTCCTTAATTATGTACCTCTCCATGGTTGAATTTGTCGAGCACTGAAACAAAGAAATGTCAAATTAAGTTGGGGAAAAACTTAATTTCAAGGTTTGACTCACAATAACTATTGCGCATTATGTTTGGGCCACCCTAGATGACAAATTTTTAATGTGAAACTGCGTAAATATTTACCTGTCAAAGCTCACAAGAAATACACATTTGAACCAAAATATTAAATATTGTTTATGCCTAAGTCCGACTTTGTGAAAATGAAGTTATGAGGTTTAGAACAAAAATCGTGAAATTCTTAAAAAAAAATTAAAACTGTTTGAACTTAGAAAATATAAAAAAGAACAATGTGTCCCTTTTAGTGAAATTGAAGCTAATTAAACGTTTAGATAGTTTCTTAAATGTTGATCTAGTAGTGTCTTAAGAGTCTACAGAAGGAAAGAGGGTTATTTCCACATAAACTATTGGATTATTTTTTCAAATTTATCTTTTCGAAAGAGAATTTCCGACGTTCCTTTTTATTTTCTCTCCTCAACATTCCATGGATATCTCAAAAAGGTATACATACTGACCTACTATTTAAAGACAACTCCGATCGATTCTTGCGTTTTACAATAAATGTTTTAAAAAGCTTAGAGATTAATCTGTTACCCTAAATGACAAATTTTTAATGTGAAACTGCGTAAATATTTACCTGTCAAAGCTCACAAGAAATACACATTTGAACCAAAATATTAAATATTGTTTATGCCTAAGTCCGACTTTGTGAAAATGAAGTTATGAGGTTTAGAACAAAAATCGTGAAATTCTTAAAAAAAAATTAAAACTGTTTGAACTTAGAAAATATAAAAAAGAACAATTTGTCCCTTTTAGTGAAATTGAAGCAAATTAAACGATACGATAAAAATTCCGCCTACATACCCGCTAAGGCTATAATTTCAAATCGTTTTTAAAAACATACGAATATTTTACATTTTGAAATTATATTAGATATGCCGGCCAAAAATAGTTTGTTTTGAAAATTTTTGATTTACAAAAAAAAGTTATTGCTAAAAAAAATGATTAAGCGGGCTTCAATGGATTTAAGCGGACTTAAGTAAATCCGCTTAGCATTTTTGTTAAATATTTTTTGTTCTTCAAATCTTCAGAACAAACTATTTTCTATGCGTACTAAGTAAGGCTGTATGAGTGTACCAATCCCTGCCCTACTTCCAAATAACACACCACTCTGCAAGGTAAAAAAACAGTTGCCATTTAGGTAAAGTCATACACTGGTGATAGGCAATGTGGCCCTTCTCCTGAAGAGATCATTCGCAAGAATTACCTATCGCTCTACGACCACTAGAGTGTCCAGTGTCAACACCCGCTCGAAGGGTGGTCGCAAGCACCCATCGTGCAAAATCCGAAATTGGTTTAAATTTCGGGATTTTTGCTTTTAATTGCCTCCTTTAAAACAATGTCAGCAAGTGTTTGAACTTTTTCTAGTGTTTTCCATAAATTTACCTTACTCGTTGAATGTCATGGCTCTACAAATCCAGTTTACTGTTTTTGGTTTAATACCCCAACTCTTCTCCGCTGAATTTGTTCCCGCATAAAGCGTAATTAAACCCCTCATATATATCTTCCCAGTGCTTCTCTTCCAGTTCAAATTGTGATCCAGAATCACACCAAAGTATTTGGCCTCTGTTGAGAGACACAACTCTATACCATCCAATGAAGGTTTTCTAAAGTTCTCTAACTTATGTTTAGCTGACTGCGAATAGAACTATTTCGGCATTCCTAGGATTGACTCTCAGCCCCCAGTTGTTTGATAGCGTAAAAAAACTTCCCTTCCTTCCTTCCTCCCAGCAAAACTACATCGCAAGTGCGTTTTTATAACCAGTAGCAGTGGGTATAGATCACGTTCTTTTGGCGTGCTTTTAGTAACTATCTTTCTAATTCTACTCGAGCTAATGAATGGATTGATTACTTATTATTACTTATAAGTATATATAAAATCGAGTCTTTAAGTGACTTTTCTATTTAACATTTAACAGACCCATTCTTGAGATAGGTGCGTCGTGCTTTACTAACCAGTTGCACGTTAAGATAGTTTCTTAAATGTTGGTCTTAAGAGTCTACAGAACGAAGGAGAGCAGACTTATTGGTCTAAAATCGAGTCTAGTGGCTAGTTCACATTTTTACAACGTTATTTTATTCCTGTACAGGAATAATTATATAATGAATCTATGCATAAAAAGGTCCAGAAACAGGTTGTCGCCATTTTGAAATTTATAACATGGGGTGAAGTTATTTCCACATATCTTTTCGATAGAGAGTTTCCGACGTTCCTTTTTTATTTGCTCTCCTCAACATTCCATGGGTATCTCAAAAAGGTATACATACTGGCCTACCTGACTGACCTACTATTTAAAGACAACTCCGATCGATACTTGCGTTTTACAATAAATGTTTTAAAAAGCTTAGAGATTAATCTCTTACTCGCATTTCTATACAAGTATAACAAGAATATATATGGCTGTGTATAAATATCCAGAAAAAGTTCGAGAGATTAGCCTGCTTATGAACGATGCGGTGCGCTCGATACGGAAATGACTAGATCGTCTTAGAATTTATTGACGATCCATAATATTTTGTTGTGCTACATTGACAATCACTAATTTTTGGTTATGCTACAAACGGAATGACAAATTTAGTACGACTTTACCACCCACCCTTCGGTGAAGGGTAAAAAGATGATTCGAATTATAGTGCAGACCAAACAATATATAGAAAATTAGATTCTTTGTACGTCACATTACACAAAATGAAACTATTTGAATTGCATAAGTTCGATAAATATTGAATATTCCCATGAAAAATCTCTTCACCATAATAATACTTGTCAAATGAATTTCAATATTCCGGTAGCAAAATATTATCACGTAAAGGTTGTGGAATTCCTGGCGGAAGTCTTTGTCTCACCGAAAGAGAAGATTTCAACAAACGACAACTTACGTGACCGATGGGATATCAATATTTTGTAATACAAGTAGCTATCATAATACCAATATTAATACTTAACTAATAACAATATATACCTTTTTTAAATCTTAGACATTTCCGAAATTCTGGAAAATTCTTTATCGCACATCATCAGTTACAAGTGCGTTTTGTTCCCACCGAAACAGAAAAACAAAACAAACAAGAAATTACAGTTAAGAATCCAGAATTATTGTTAATTTACATATTTTGTAAAAAAGATCTCGCCCATACTTACTTACGTATTGTCAGAATGAAGTTGAAATATTCTCAGGTACTACTTGAACGTGCAACACGTAACATCCTGTTGCGTTCTTATCAAAATGAGGTTAAATCGCCGTCAATTCCTTTAAAGATGCCACACACCCAAGAGTCTAGCGCTGTCAGCGACAGCGGCGGCACATACCGACATGCAGTGCGCACTATCAAGTCATCAAAATATTTTCATCGCTGGAAACGACAATTGTCGTTGCCGAATGAAATCAAATAAATTTCGTGTATAACAGCCACTGCAGCAATGGCGGTGACGACGTCCTAACCGACATTTATTTCCAATTTTTCCAAGAACCATAACTTTAAATAATTGTCAACAATTTGTTGAAATGTGTGTATTTATGAAGCGTACGTAGTTTCCATTGCCGAAAAAAGAAATTACATATTCATCTTGACACCTCCCCTTTGTTGGCAGCAACATTAGAAGGTCCGCTTAATAAATCATCAATGCTGTTCTATGGTCGTGGCTGTGGGTCGTCCAAATCACCCACCCATTCCACCAGCAGCTACTCACTCGGCTGACTAATTTCTAATGGCTTAAAAAAAATCACCAACTGCATTCTAGACTGTCTGTCCATATGCATTTTGTCCTAAACCTGCCGATGCATTTGTGTCTGTCTGCCTGTCTGACGAATTGAAATTTCTAGCAATCGCTGTGTGTTGGAGCGGGAATAATTTCGTATTCACATGACAATCCGGGCTTGGAGTTATTTTTATGAGAAGTCGAAGGTCTTAAATTTCGTCTTGGTTTTCTTCGCCTGTTTGTGAGGAATTTTAAACGTATTTCGTTTCTAGATCCGGGAGTTTTTGTGTTGAAATTTTCAATCGTTTAGGAAATTTATCATTTCTTCGTGTTCCTACTTTCTTATGACACATGTTTGAAATGTTAGTACACGGTAAAAAAATAAAATCCAGTGTAGATAGTTAAGTGACTTAAGAGAGCTGCTTTATTTATTATTGAAAATCCGATTTAGCAACTTAAATTTCGTCGCTGCGGTAAGGAAAAACTCTTAATTAAACCTTAAAATAGAGATTCGTGCGAAGTGAAGAAACTAGAGCTAGAAAGAACCAAAGATTTCGATTCGCCGTCGATCTGTTTATCTGGGTATTTTTTTTAAGACTAGATATGGGCTGACATAAGACTAAAAGCCGTAAAAGACGTCAGTTTCCTATTTTGCCGAAAAAAGTCATCTCGGCCATCTCGGACGAGACTCATTTTAAGCTCAAGGAACAATGTTTAAAATGTGGACTGAAGTTGGAACGCACTTGAAACTCCTAAAACGGCATAGATGTTGGACGCCATGACTAATGTTGTCGCAAAATATGCCGGTATAGTCAAAACAGGCGATCAATAGTCAATATGGACATATGGCTTTCGTATAAGTTGCTTTACCGAAGACCTAATGGCGTTCTTGTCGGAGCAATGAAGTCGGTTTATCTAACAGTTTGGTGAGAGTTAAGTCGTGCTTCTCCATATCTCCAAGGTCTTTGATAGAGTCTGACACGGTGCACTCATATCAAAGCTAATAGCTTTTGGCGTTGGTAATGCCTTTTGCTCGATTTATTTCGAGCTTTATTAGAGATCGCACTATACGAGTTGTTGTAGATGGGTTCTCATCCAGCGCACATAGGGTTCTTCTCCCTCACTTTTTCTTATTTTAATTGACGATCTTTTGGGTCAGACTATGAAGCAAATCTACTCATTTGCAGATGACAGCAATCTCTGCCATTGATATTCAACCGACCGTAGGCCGAGTCGTCAAGAAATTGAAGAAAAAGGCAAATCATGGAAGAGACACTTGGCCGAAATGTACTGGCCATTTCCAAATGGGGTCGAGTAAAAAGAGTAGATTTTAATATCTGTACAACTAACATCAGGTCAAAGATGGAATACAACTCCCATATATAACCATGTGCTCCAAAATCATTCTTGGAGCAACTTGACCGTGTTCAAAGGAGAGCGCTAGTGCTGATAGGCGACAGTAGGGTATCCAACTCTATTGTTTCCCTTGATCATCATCGGAATGTGGGTTGCGTGACGCTGTTGTATCGCTACTTTCATAATGCGTGTTCTTCAGACATCCGTCGTCTTATTCCTGACGTAAGATCTTCGGCAGGAATACGCGACTTTCTAGGAACTCACACCCGTTTGTTATCGATTGGCCAGTTGACTGCACTATACACTACAGATCAAATTCGTTTTTCGCTCGTAAACCTCATGTGTAATCAATTTTCGGCGAATGTGTCTACCCCTAATTACAGCATCCAGAAGTTCAAGGCAAATGTCAATAAACATTACTCCCTCTTTCACAATCCGATCATTTACTTTTCATTCTCCAACGCAATGCACCGCATGTATAAGAGGCATCCCCTATGGATACTAAAATTAAAGAAAATGTTGCTACAAATACAAATTTGAATCGAGGGGGTCCAACAATAAGCCCTAATGTTCAGAAGAAAGGACCATCGGTGAGTATGGGTACGCAAAACAAAACAAGTTTCGTAACGAATCAACTGAAACCATTTGGTGGTTGATTTTTTTAGGTCCCGTTCGGCCGATGCTTAGAAACCATAAGGTGTAGGGTATTACAACATAGATTTGCTTTATCGATGTCTGTTTTCCAATCTATCGTTTTAATCAATCTCCAAGTCGCAAAGATGAACCGATCACGACGAAATATTGTACATTGTGCAAGTAAGGACGAATGCGATCGAACATTATCCTACATTTTAATATCCTAACATTTTAATATAGCATTTTAATATAATACAAAGGTCCTCTCGCCGGTCTATTTAGAAGCCACTTAGCATAGAAATCTCATTAATTCATCATTTCGAAGTACTGTCACCAGTGTTGCCAACCCAGAGATCAAGAAAATGCCAAGTTCAGCATCAAAAAATCTCATTTTTAATTAAAAAGTCCCTTTTTGCTTATAATTTTTTTTTTTTATAAAAAATCGTAAAGCATAGAAACAAAAAAATTAAATACAAAGTAGAGGTAGTTTCGAAGTCAATATTATGACAGATGGAAACGTTCTACAACTAGTAATCGTAATTGTATGTGCAGTAATGGAAAAAATATGCACTACAAATGTAAATGTGTGCACTAAAAACTAATTTAAGATGTTTCATTTTATAAGAAAAATTAAATTTTATTTTTATGAGTAAATCATAATATGTGACGCGCAAAATAGAAAGAGGCCTGAGGGTAAAAACCAGTTTAGTTCAGGAGAGCCATTTTAAAGATTTAAATACGTGTATCTTTGGTGTAGCATCACTTTCAAAAAAAAAAGTAAAAATTGATTTTTTACCCTTAGGTCCCTTTCTCTATGCGCCGTTAAAACAAACGTGCAGCATCGGCGGATTATATCCAAATCAGACCATTGCAAAAAAATTCGTATTTAATGGGTGATCCAATACTTTTTTCAATAGACTTTTTTTGACAGACCATGTTATATTTGTTTAGTATTGTTTGGCATTTCATCATGGAAAGACTTACGCCTGAACAACGTTTACAAATCGTTCAACTTTATTACGAAATTTCACGTTCTGTGAGGAATGTGTTTCGTGCACTTCGTTCAACATAATCGGCCTACTGAGTGTACTATTCGCAACACCATCACCCATCTTGAGACCCAGCATTCATTATTGGATAATATACGACCATATAGACCACGTCCAGCACGCAGTGACGAAAATGTAGCGACCGTGCTGAGAGTGTACACCAAGACCATGGGTAGACGATTCGACGCCGTTCACAGCAACTCGGAATGACGTATGAAACGACTTGGCCCATTTTACGTCGAGATCTTAAAATGAAAGCGTACAAAATACAGCTTGTTCAAGAACTGAAGCTGCCCGACGTTTCCAAGCGACATTGCTTCGCTCTATAGGCTCTTGAAAAGTTCCAAGAAGATCCGACGTTTTCAAGCCAAATTTTGTTTAGCGATGTGGCCCATTTCTGGCTCAATGGGTATGTACTTATAAAAAAGCAAAATTGCCGCATTTGGGACGAAGATCATCCAGAAGAGATTCAAGAGCTGCCTCTTTATCCAGAAAAAACAACGGTTTGGTGTGGTTTGTGGGCCGGTGGTATCAAAGGTCCATATTTCTTCAAACATGATGCCGGTGAGAACGTAACCGTCAACGGCGACCGTTATCGTGCCATGATAACCGACTATTTGATGCCTGAAATTAAAGCTCTTGATCTCGGCGATAGTTGGTTTCAACAAGACGGTGCCACTTCCCACACATCGCATCAATTAATGGATTTATTGAGAGAACACTTCGGTGAGCAGATAATTTCACGTTTTGGTCCGGTCGATTGGCCACCAAGATCGTGTGATATCACAACGTTAGACTTTTCCTGTGGGGATGTGTAAAGTCTAAAGTTTATGCGGACAAACCCGCTTCGATTGAGGCCTTGGAGCAGAACATCACGCGTGTCATTCGCCAGTTACCAGTCGAAATGCTCGAACGAGTCATCGAAAATTGGACTCTGCGGATGGACCATCTGACAACATTTGATAGACATAGTCTTCAAAAAATAAATGCCAAAGAATGTTATTTCAAATGATAATAAACATTCCCCATTCAATTTGATTTTTGTGTGTTTTTTTTTCTTTAAAAAAGTAGGGAACCTCGAAATGGATCACGCGTTATAAAGAAAAATTCACTAAAATTTATCCAAAAAAAATCACTTTTTAATTTAATAATCTTACGAAAAGGGATTTATCCCTCTGGTTGGCAGCTCTGACTGTCTCCCTGCAAACTAACATTTTATATCTGATCTTGCATATTTTTCTATGTGAGACCTATAACCAAAACAACCCTCTCGGTTTGAGAACCTGCTTTTTTGAAAGTCACACTTTAAAGTCAAATATCTTACAAGGGCGATGAATCTTCTGTATTGTCGGCCTTCTTCACGTTTTTTTTCGTATAGTTTCCCTCAAGAAAAGATTGTCCTTTTAACTTGAAATCATTACTACATAAAGACAATTCACCGGACATTTACCATTTCGTCCTGTCGTTCGGAACCAACATTTCTCCCAGTGTATTTCATGAACCGCATTTGAGTGTATCGTCGTTAACAAGTGCATTGACTTACTATCACGTAATGGCTTACCCCCTTTACATTTACATGTACGGATGTGTGTGCGTGTGGTGAGTGAGTGGTGTCTGTATGTGTGAGTGTGTTGTGTCTTCGTCCAACAAGTCCAATTCTCACATAACAGTGGCATTGCATAGAACGCACGAAATTACGATATGAAATTTGTCAAGTACACGACAAACGCATGTTATTGTTGTTGCTGTTGTTCTTGATTTGTTAAATGTGTATGCCTTCTCCTCGGCTTGTTGTTGTTCTTCTTCGGTTTTGGTTATTGTTATTGTTTTGTAGCGGTTAAATTAATTCGTATGTCCAACAACATCACCATCACACAACGCTCAGGCAACGCCAATCCAAAGACAACACCAGCAACAATTGCCCCGCAATTGAATATCGGAGTAGTTATTGCCGCGATCTCAATGGGAAAAGGGGAATAGGGTAGGGTATGAGGTGTAGTGGTGGTGGTGCTGATGGTGCACCGAGGAGTGGCGGGTGGTAAACATTCTCGTAATAAGTGTATTCCACGCATCAAGCGAAATGCTCGTAAACATTTTGTTAAATGTGTTCATTTGCATTACACACCAACGGCAGCAGCAACTGCTACTGCAACAACAACCACAGCAACAAGCCGCAGCAACATGTGCATACAAATTATGATCGGTGAGTCTTGACTAATACTCGTTAGTTCGTTCGTGGCGATACTCACTCGTAATACCCAGGCCATCCATCCATCCATTCCAATTCCTTCACGTGCATCGTGTTCTCCATGCACAAATCACCGCGACGCACTGCGGACACGGTAGTAAGCGAGCAGTAAAGCCGCTGCAGGCACTGCGCCTGCGCATTGCATACGGAATGGGGGCTCTGAAAGGTTTTCAAACACTGTTCCTCCTCTTGCCCTTCTTTCAGATCTTGCGGTTCTGTTGCTATTGTTGTTGTTATTGATGGTCTCGGGTTTGAAAGTCGCTGCCAGAGCCAATCCCTAATGAAAGTATCGATAAATTGATTGTAATGAAGAACAACAAGTGTAGGTGCAATGTCCGTTTGTTAAAAACCCATACCTAAGTTCGTTTGCACGTCCGTCCTTTAGAGTAGAGGTGGGTTGCAAAAGCTAGGGAAACAATTTCGCTGGAGCTCATCAGGGTGTAGGTGACATCTTTATTGGATTTATTAGTTGACGTAAATCGGGTTTAGGCACCACTAAAAAACAATCGTCATTTCGTATATGTGACGCGCAAAATAGAAAGGGACCTAAGTGTAAAAACCAGTTTTGTTCAGGAGAGCCATTTTAAAGATTTAAATACGTGTATCTTTGGTATACCATCACTTTCATAAAACGCGCATATCTCTGGGAGGGAACACTTTTGGGGCATGGGATCGGTCTCATTCGATGCTCAGATGTTGTCTACATCAAAAAAAAGTGAAAATTGATTTTTTTTTACCCTTAGGTCCCTTTCTCTATGCGCTGTCACATATGTACAATAAAATCAGTATTTCTTAATCAAAAGAACACAACCGCTTGGTGATCTTGGCCTACACAGTAAATACTTTTCAAGCACTTTGGTCATGTTCGTTCCATCGATAAAAAAAAACTAGCCAGTACAATTGCTGTATTTTGATGCGCTTGCCTTCATTAATGCTGGGATCCACCGTATACAGCCCACGCTTCATTGAACGCCGATCCAAGCAAGTAAGCCTGTAGGCTTTCCCAATTATTTCTCTTCCAAAAACAGCAAAATTTTAAATTTGTATGACTTGTTGGCGGTCAAATGCTCTCCTCTAACCCGTTCCCAGTTATCGGCTTGGCAGTGTTGACTCAGGACGTAACTCTGGCGGGCAATTTATGAACGTTTACAGTGAGATGACCAAGTAGCCACATTTTTTCCAACACTCACAAATTCGAGCTTTGCGTCTTCCATATATTATGTGGTGCCATCTTGCAAGAACACCAGCTCGGATACATCGATATTGTCAAGAGCACAGTTAGTAAACATCGCTTTATACCAAAGGGCTGTCTTCTTGACATCGTGAGAGCAATATTATCTGGTGATGCTGGACCTTATTCTATACTCTCCGGGTACGTTTCATCACTTCGCACAAATCTGGGTCTGGTGGCTGGCTTAACGTCCTAAAGAGTGTAATAACGTTTTAACCTTTTTACGGTGTGATGAATAGTCTGAGAGCTAGAGTGGCTAACGACCCTACGTCAAAAATTCAGCTTACGTTTGATCTGCCACGGAATTTCGAGGATATAAACGATGCTTGATGAAGTGGCAAAGTTTACAAAATATTTTGAGAATTGCATGGCAACGGCATCAGTCAGTATCTCAATTAAATATATTGTTAAAAGTATCATTGCCAACTGGAGATCGCATAAGGGTGTTTGTCCAAATTTACCTTCTGCCAAGTGGTTATTAATATATTCTAGATCGCATAGGGGCATTTGCCCAAATTTACCTTCAACGCTAATAGTGTGCAAAGTGTGGCAGAGCCGTAGGCGTGCGTGTTTAAATCCGGTCGTAGGTTTTTCCACCTCGTGAATGGCGACTTTGTGGTGTTGATAGATGAGATAGCGAGTTGCGGCATAACTATGTTCAGTAGAATACAGAATATATATTTAAACTGTTTTAAACCCTATAATAACCAACAATGATGTCAACCAAACCGAATCCGAACCGGTTTTAAATCGAACCATATCACAATTTTTGTCTATGAAATGAACCGAAAACCAAACCGATGTTAAAAAATTGTCGAACTGAACCAAAAATTGCAAAAAAAATGCGATTCACAACAAAAAAAAACGTAACATTGAAAAATTGTTTTACATGAATTTCGCATCTATGTGGATGTTATTTTAAAAATGTACCTAACTTGTTTTTAGTTAATACTCGTATATAAGAGTACATACCTTAGGTCTTACTCCAGTTTTTGTTTTCCAAAAAAAATACATTTAATCAATTTTTTTATCCTATGATTTTGAATTAAATTCAAGCCATTGAACTGATTACGAAACGTGGTTCAAGACAACCTAAAAATCATTTTTAAAACCGAACTGTTGGTTCGGACCTGTTCTGAACCACTGAACGGAAACCAACTCAAATTTTGAAAAGATTTGCAGCCCTGATAACCTGTGACCCGGGTACTTTTAAACGCTGCCATTTCTTCAATAATATCGTCGCGACTAAGGTGCTTTTAACTGTTATAAAAACAAAAAAATAAAATTGTTTTTACCTGGTCTAAGTTTAAAATGACCTTTTTATGTATACCTACGGGACTCGACTCCGGTACCCACATACATTTTCTATTTGGATTGCCCTAAAGCTAACTTTCCTTTACCGTTATTTTAAAATTTGTTTTTAACCAATGTTTTTAATTTTTTTTGAGAGTATTATTATATTTTTTTAATTAGATATACTTAAATACATACAAAGCATTTAGCAATATGTATACCCTACACCACACTGTGGTACATGGTGTTATGACTTAGAGTTGAAGATAGCTGCACATTAAAGGATATATACCCTTTGTGTTGTATACCGATCGATCCAGAATCAATATATGAATCCATTGAGCATTGTGCGTCCTTCACCCCACTCTTTAATCTAAAAAAATAGTTGTACGAGGGTTGCTATTTATATTTCAGACATTTCCCAGATGCAAACTGGAACTTCCATTGGAAACTTTGGCATCTTTGAGCATAACTTCACTCAGTGTCTTGAAAAGTTCATCTCAGTCAATAAATGGAATTATCCCCTGAACATTTTTGTGCGATGATTTTTTACGATTTTCGGCATGGGTTATTGAGACAAGAGTGATTTCGACTTTTGGCGATGAAGCACCATAAAAACCTTTGGTAATTGCTGGTACCACGAGTTCATTCTCGGACGCCGTTCGCTCCAGGATGAATTTCGTGAAGTTGAACTTCAGTCACTTTGCCAGAAACCATCGATGCTGTGCGTGAACTGATTATGCAAGACCGACATGTGACATACCGTGAGATTGAGGCATCCGTGTTCATTAGTATGGTAAGCATCAATAAGATATTGCATGTTCATTTGGCCATGAAAATTTTTTTTCTCTTTGGATCCCACATAATTTGAAGAATACTCAAAAAAAAGGCTCGTATGGATTGGTACAAAGATATGTTGAAAAAGTATAACTGCGGTAGCTCAAAGGCAGTATATAACAATGTCACAGGTGACGAATCATGGATCTATGCATATTAACCCGAAACAAAACACTAACGACCGTATGGATCTTTCAAGACGAGCCAAATCCAACAAAAAGGATTGCGTTTATTTCGGTTCAACCGGCCATGTTGCCACAGTGCCTTTAGTGAAACGTAGGAGGTCAATTCTGTGTGGTATACAACCATCTGTTCGCCAAGAGTGTACGAAGAAATGAGGACAATGCGAGCTCTCACACATCAGCTGAAACGATGAGCTATTTGACCACTCAAGATGTCGAATTGATGGGCCATCCACCGTACAACCCTGATTTGGCACCCAATGACATCTTCGTATTCCCTAGCATCGAGAGAAAAATGCGTGTTCAATGTTTTTCATGGCCCAAAGCAGCTGTGAAGCGTTCAAAACTCATGTTTTGGTGGTGTCTCAATCGGAGTGAAAAAAGTGCTTCGAATATGGGTTTGTGCGCATGCAAAAGTGTATTGGTCTTAAAGGAGAATATTTTGAAGAACAATAAAACCATTTCCAATGATAAATTATTGTGTTTTTATTGCCTGGCCGGTATATAAATAGCAACCCTTGTAATGATAGCGTTAATATGATAGCAGGTTGTTGATTTATGTAGCGCTTTCTTTAACAGAACTCCCTAATAATAAATTTGAGAAAAAATCAACTACGAGTACTTATTAAAGTACTTAACCGTTCTCTACATTTTCTTAGAATGTTGTATGAGGTATGATATGTTTATGGAGGTAATGAGATGTTGTTACCTGGTAATGCAAATGGTAATGAGTGGTTTTTGCTGGGAAGCTTCAAAAATCCTTAACAAGGTTTCTTACATCCTTTAAACATATTTCTTTGGATGAACATTTACGTAACCCATTTTCAGTAAAGGCTAAACCATCCCATACTACCTAGCCTCGTACAATTCCTTGGAAATCCGTCAGCCTTTGAGGTTGTTTACATACAATCGGGCACCTTGGTCGGCAGTGTCCACATTTCTCCCTAATCAAGTCGGTATTTGATAGTGGTGTCATCAGCGATTAAAGGCGAAGCGTCTTCATTTCTCCTTTTTCTTTTCGTATATTTTCTTTTTGTTATTATTATCAACTTTTGTTTACCTTTAATCATTAACTGTCATCGTCTGCTGTCATCCACACACACACACACATACACAACACTCGGCGAGTGCTGTGCTAGTGCACCGCTGTAGAATGGACGTTGTACGGCGGCTGTCATGTTGTCGTGGAAGAGTTCTGGCTGGCGTACACGTTGGTTGACCCAAACGATCGCGATTGGACTTGTTGAGAATCGGAATTTCTATTCCATACAAATCAACCAAGTTTGTGTGTCACATTTGTTGGTATTTAAGAACACCTCCATGGTCGTTGTCACCGCCACTGCTACCGCCAAACCATCGCCACGGCACCAGCAGAAGAAAGAAGAAGGTAGGGTTCTGACCAAGCTCTTTAGGTGTAGTACGTACGCATGTGTGTGTGTTTTTTATGTAAATTTGAATTGTTTTTCTTCTTTCACGGCGTGTGTGCCCGGAATCCCTAATCAGTGCAACGGCTCAAATTATGGGAATTTCGAACGCCACTTGATATTCGTAAGTGTGCAGCCGCTGGCTAGCGAGTGTGTGTCCAATATGTGGAGGTGGCTTGTCGCGCTTCCAAGACGACCTACGCTGACCACATCATTTCATAGTGAATCCTTTTATTACGACTGATCGATCCAACGAGCCATGTCGATGTCGACTCGGTGGTGTCGTCATCTTGGGGACGCCTCGAGTACACGGAAGTCGCTTCTCGCTCGTCATTTTCTGTTCGGTATCTTTCTTTGTTTGTGTCTTGTAATCGTTTTTCTTTTTCACAATATTTACATGAACTCCACCAGTGGTGGTTCTGCTGAAACAGGAAATGTCATCAGAGGAACAATTTAGCGAAAGGAAGGAGTAAACATGAAATTCTCGAGAAATAGCTCGTCTGCAACAAATATCAGGTGGCGAAATAAAACAAGAATGCGAAAACGGAAATGTTGGCTAAGAGAATTTTTGAAGATATTGCAGAGAGAGAGAGAGAGAGAGTGAGTAAAATAGGTAGTCTGATGAAAATTGATTTCACAGCCTGATAAAACTGATAAAACTAGTAGTTTTCTTGTTTGTTTCCTCCATTTCAAAAATAGAGTTGCCATCCATTTAATGGATTTATAGTCATTTATAGTCAACTTGCAAATATTCATTCTCACTGTTGGCAACTATAACCAAAATCGTTTGCAGCCGATGTCGCTACATAAAAACTCTTCATTGCACAGGACTATCTACAGAAGGCTTCTAATGTGGAGTCTCCGAGGTAATGACAGAGAAGTTATAATGAGGAGAGAACAAGCTCTGGTGTTATGGCGTGGCCTTTAAAGGCAAAAGCTTTTTCCTTCCTTTGAAAATCAAGTTTAACTATCACACAACGAGATGTTTCTGAAAGTATCTGAAATATACATATTGTTAAAACTCTCATTACCGTCACTCTCTCTAATAAAACTGTTTTGGGTAATGATGATTTTTATATAAAGGGTGGTTAAATTTTAAGGGCCGATGTTGATTTCGAATAAAACACAAATTATTCAGGAAATTATTATTTCTTTTTATTATGATAATATTGGTATGGTTCAATTATGTATGCAATAAAATATCGGCCAAATGGCCGCCGAGACCTCGGCGGCACACCTCCAACCGATGGTCCAAATTTTCGATGACGCTGAGGCATTATTGAGGTTCTATGCCGTTAATGTGCCGAATGTCTCATCTTTTAGCTCTTGATTTGTTACTGGCTAATCGACGTACACCTATTCCTTCAAATAACCCCAAAGAAAGAAGTCCAACGGTGTCAAATCACATGATCTTGGCGGCCAATTAAAATCACCACGACGTGAGATAACACGGTCATTGAACTTGTCGCGCAAAAGAACCATTGTTTCGTTAGCTGTGTGGCAAGTGGCGCCATCCTGTTGAAATCACATATCATCCACATTCATATCTTCCAATTCGGGCCATAAAAAGTTCGTTATCATCTCAAGGTAGCAAACACCATTGACAGTAACTGCCTGACCGGCCTCATTTTGGAAAAAATACGGCCCGATGATGCCGCACCAAACACTCTTTGTGGGTGAATTGTTTTTTCGACAATCACTCTTGGATTATCATTCGCCGTAATGCGGCATTTCTGCCTATTGACGAATCAACTTAGGTGAAAATGTGCCTCATCATTGAAGATGATTTTCTTAGAAAAATGATCATCCAAGCCTGAATAACTTTGACGCGTTTCTCGCTTGTGTATCTTTCTATGGTTCAAATTGAGTTAGTCTAAAATTAAGAAATATCAAATGAAATGCAAAAAAAAACTTGACGCTTGCGTGTGGTTCACATTCAACATCAGGCCTTAAAATTTAACCACACTTACAAAGAAAACTCGAAAAGTGACACCAGCAAAAGTAATTCTCATTCGATTGGTAGCGTTTAGTATTAATTCCCCCAATAGTCGGGAAGCTTTCTGTTGAAGATCGTCACGGAACAGGAAACAATATGTTACTAAGCTTCTTTAAAAAAAAACCTGTCTTCTGTAACAATATACATGAACAAATGCAAATCTGAAACCGGTAATAATCCCTGCTACATTTAATATCACTTTCTCGATTGTGTCCGCTACAAACAAGAAACGAAACTTTAAATAGCTTCGTCTGAAAAAATGACTTGTATACCCTCTACTGTAGGATGGATGGTGTAATAAATTTGTCATTGAGTTTGCTACACCTCGAAGTATTGATCGGGAATCGTTATTATTGATCGACATAAAATTCTAAGACGATGTGGCTATTTCCGTCCGTCCTCGGATTATAGAACTCTTGTGAGTACTCAATGGTATATTAGATTCGGTCTGGCCGAACTTCACAACGCAAATAAAAACTCATCGGTGGCGAATTGACCTTTTAGGTCTTCTTCGATAAAGGGTGGTCCATAACTATTATTTAAGTAAAGTTCTGTGATAATAGTTTTAATTTAATTTGTGATTAATTTTTATTTTATTACTTAACATTTATGTTGTGAAGTGCAGTTTTATAATAAAAATAAGTAATATAAGACGGTTGTAAAACTAATTGATTTTCAATAAAAATCACTCCTAAAGCAGTTGGAAACAAGCCAACGAAACGTTGAGTGAAAAATTAAATAAATTAGTTGATTTTCTTATCCTAATTTCACTAAATAGCCCGATAAAATCAAATAAATAATGTTTTTTTAGACGTGTACTTTTCAATCTGGCCACACTTTTTCGGAGTTGGTCTTTTTGACAGCTGTCACTTGACGAAACGTTGAGTGAAAAATTAAATAAATTAGTTTATTTTCTCATCATAATTTGACCAAATAGCCCGATAAATTCAAATAAAGAATGTTTTTTAGACGTGTGCTTTTCAATCTGGCCACACTTTTTCGGAGTTGGTATTTTTGACAGCTGTCACATAAAGCATAGTTTGGTTTGAACAACGTTTGCAAATCGTGATAAATGGGCCCAAAACAAAAAAAAATTGTTCAGCGATGAAGCTCACTTTTGGTTGAATGGGTACGTTAATAACGAAAATTGGCGGATTTGGAGTAATGAAAATTCACAAGCCATCGTTAATACGCCGGATGTAATCCCTAAAAAGTCACTGTTTGGTGTGCTCTATGGGCATAGTGAATCATTTGTCCATATATCTTCAAAAATGAAGCCGCCCATAATGTTACAGTCAATGGGGAACGCTATTGAGCCATGATTAATGACATTTTATACCCGAATTGGAGGATGTTGATGTGGATGACCTTTGGTTCCAACGAGACAACGCTACATGCCATACAGCCAACGAAACAATCAATTTATTGAAGGAAACTTTTGATGATCGCATTATCTCGCGTCGTGGGCCTGTGGTGTGGCCTCCAAGATCGTGCGATTTAACACCGCTGGACTATTTTTTGTGGGGTTGTGCACAGTCACTTGTCTACGCAGATAAGCCCGACACGATTGACGTCTTGGTAGAAAATATTCGACGTTTTATTGCTGAAATACTGCCCCAAATGCTGCAAAAAGTGGTCGAAAATGGGGCCTCTTGGTTGGAATTTATTCCAGCCAAATTAGGTTGGGCAAAAAATTTGACGTTAAAGTGTGACTCACAGTTAACATCGTGCATTATGGTCGGACTACTATATTACATTTTGAGGCCTAAAATATATCGTGACTAACGAGAAAAAGTCCAATATATAAAATTTTACAGGAGAGACTTCTATTTCAAAGAACTAAGAAAATCTTATAAAATTATTTTTCGTCTTGAGGTCATTTGTTATCGCTAATTATCGCTGTCAACTGAAAGAAAATAGGAAATAGCATACTTAAATTTTATTTGGGAGAATTTTTTAACTTTTTCGCTTTATAAATTTGACGATGTGCATTTTGCATAAGATACTTTTCAATTAGACATACAAATCGTTATTTTTAGCTTATCTTAATCGTTGGATAGAGTTTATATTTATTGTCATTCCGTTTGCAACATCGTTGTTGATCTGTCTCTACATACAATACAGGGTGATTCAATTGTAATGCAGATCACTCACAGAAATTATTTGTGATACGTTAATGTTCTGATAGTTGGTTCAACAAACTATGGTAAACTTAAACAAGGAGCGATTATCAGTTAAACAAGGCGTAAAGTGATAAGCCAATCGTTTTAAGAAAATGTTCGTTCTGAAGAAATGAACTTCGTGATTTTTTTCATTTTATTCGTATGTATCTTGTCATCTATCGATAGATGCTTTTCTTCACGCAAGTCACTTATTACTTGCTCTCTTACTTCCTTTACCATCCCCTTAAGCGCTGAACAGAGAACAGAATGGATTAAACTTTTACTCGTTCTGTCGCTGGCATTGACGAGGTGAAAACACCCACCACTGAAACATTTAAACATTCCTACCATACTTTAACCTGTGTAACTTTGGTGTTTGTAGTACACACTAATCATCACAGCACTGCGGCCTATTCTATATGAAATGATTTTAATCTTCCTTTTTTCTAGTTTCTCTGTGTCCTTTTACGACGTCAATAAAGATCGTGTCCTTCAGAATCCCAGCCCACATAGCGAGCAAATCTTTTCTGTTTTCTTTTACATCACATTCATTTCCTTCGAACGTTTGTTGGCAACACTTCCGAGTGCCCATACATATATCATTTTAATAGCTTCCTTTTGAAAGGACATAACTTTTGAGATTTATTTGAAAACTCTTACCTCCGTTTTAAATATTGACTCCATGCCCTTTCTTCTCTTGCCCCACATCATTACACGTTGACCTTTCGGTTCTGTGTCGGCCTAAGATCATTAGTTTGTGTTGGTCCAATAACAACTACAAAGATAGCACTCCTCCACATTGTGGTGCTGGGGTTGATAGTTGTCATTCGATTTCATCTGTTTTTCCTTTGTGTGCGTATTTGTGAATGTGTGTGTGGCTGTGCTTTGTGCTTGTGTAGTTGTATAAATGTGACTGTTTAGTTTGTTTGGAATCTAATTTACGCTCAGGACAATGATTTCCTGTCGAAGGAACGTTTAAACTTCCGTCATTTCCGCTTGCCTCAAAAGACTATTAATACTTGTTTTAATAGGATGAAAGAACACCCGGCCACCCATACCATCCATCCGCCCAAACGCCAACCCATCCATTTGTACCTTATAATGTTATGTCTTTAAATCAAACATCCAGAGAATAACGCCACCAGAAGAGGAGGAAGCTAAAGAGTCGGCCGAAGAAACCACACACACGCTCGTACCCCAGCGCAAATGTCTACCATTTAGGCCTATTCAGAGTAGTGATGATGTCTGTGTTGGCACGGTGTTTACCGAGTTGTATGGTGGCATGAATTTTATAAACTTACATACATTTTAACATCCTTTATGCCATTAACATCCAACTTCCTTGGGAGCCCATCCATCGACGCACAACGACTCACAGTCGGGACACACACAGCCACCCACTTTCACTAGGACACAACACAATGTGTTAAGTTGCAAATGGGTTTTGAGACTTGCGATTTGTGTAGCTGCTGCTGCTATCGTGCCGTGGCATGCCACGTCGTTGTAGTTGGTACATACTTGCGTTACTGCCTTGCCGGGCGGGCTGTGGATGTTAGTGTTGTTGCTGTGTGTTGCTTCCTTGCTTGAGGGCTTTTGAATGCTGCCGCTTCCTTGAAAATGTTCAACTTCCTGTTTCCGGGATATACTCTCAACTTGTTGTTGTTGTATGTGTAATGTTCGCATTTTCGAGGACATTTTCAGGAAATAAAGTACGTCGCCCTGTGATTTTGCAGCTTTAGATTTTCATTTATACAACATCCACATCTTCATCATCCAGCCGCCAGCACATTGCCCACTGCCTCCACCCGTTCAAACACACAGACACACACACACAAAGACACACACCGATAAAGCAACAGCCAAGCAACATCAACAGTTTAACATCCTCTTTTTCCTGTGTTGTGCCTCCTGCTGACAGTTCCTGTCTGTAATGCTTTGTGCGGTGCTCTGCCGTACGAGGAACTGTAGAAAAGTTTATACAGTTTGTTTCATTCATTTCATTTGCCGAGAGATGGCTTTTGTGATCTGTGTGTGTATGCAGAGTAAGAGTGTATGCGTAAGTGTGTGTATGTATCACTGAGGCATTCACTTCCTCTGTTTTCAGCAGCAAACTTTCCAACATCCTCCTTTACCTTTCCACTCTCTCTCTCTGTCTCTCGTTTCCGATGTGTTCCGTTCTGTGAGTTAACTCTGAACTGGTTGTTGGCTTTTCGGTCCATCCCGGCCGACATCGATGTCGATGGCGATGCGATGTCTCACAATAAACAGTTCGTTTTGGAGTAATTCAACTTTGGTTTCATTTCTTTACAATTTTATCGTTGTGTCACACTTCCATCATTATCTGTTGTCGCACTGCCTGCCAGCCCGCCTCGCTATGGTCTCCACGGAGTGGAAGTACCGGTGACAGCAGTAGTCCGCAGTGACAGAGTACGACTTGGTTTGTTCAATGTAACCAAGCGCACACAGACACAAACACACCAACACAGCTATGCAGTCGTGTTTCCTTTTGTTAAGCATCAAAGTTGAACATCATTTCCGCAATAACCTCCAGCTTCATCATTGACATTTTCTCCTTCTTGTGTACAGCTCGGACTTACCAAGTCAACCGTAGTTATGCGAAAGAGATAAAACGTAAGCACGAGGTCAGCCTTCGTCATCGGTTGTCTGTTATCATTTCAATAGTGTCTCCAGTCGAAATGCCATGAACATTATTTGGTATTGTGACGGGACGGAATTAAATTTATTTCAGATAAATCGAATCAATTAACTTTTTCGTGAAGCTATACACGGAGTTCAAGCCATGGTGCTCAACATTACCCCGAGGGCATTCCAAATATCAAGCAGGATACTTTCCAAACAGCAACTCCTTAAGGTCAGGCTATTACCAAGTAATATTATAAAACGGATTTAATTTCCTACACCGCTTAGGCATTTCTATAGAAGTTTTCCTGAATATCATTTTGACAAACAGTCTTTTTGGAAATTATTCTTTAAGTTGGAGATAAAATATCTCCAACGGTACCAATAGGCAATAGTGGGTTCAGAAAAGGCTAATACATTTGAGAGAAATATCGTCTTGGCTTTCGCACTGGAAAAGCCGTTCCCGTTGCGGGGTTAAAGGTAGCTGAACAATGCTGTTTTTTATACGGGGTTTTGAACCTAGGTTTTTTGTTTGCAAGTCGCGCCCACTATCACTCCACAGTTGGGTAGAACGAAGAAAAGACAAAAGTATGCACTAGAGAAATACAACCACTGAAGCTGAAGTTATATAGGCGGAGGTCTATGAGATTGTCGAATGAATGTTGCAATATTCTCGCAGAAATCATTAAAGGGTGTAATGGCAATAGTTGAAAGGCCGAAAAATCAATCACTTATTCGACCATAAGCCAGATTTGAAAGCAATAACAGTATTTAATGTATATTCTATTTGTCATTCTGATGCAACGCATCAAAAAAAAACCTTATTGGCTAATAAAATTTAACCCTATTGGTTAATAAACTATATTGTCGTCAAAAATAGCTGAGACAATAATGTCCAACTGTCTTACTGTGAACATACCTTAAGGAGTGGTTGGCGTTGATGCTCCGAAATAGTTAGTTTGTAAAATGAGTCAGATCAGTAAAGAGCAGAGACAACCTCTGAAAATTTCCTATGCAAAAAATGTTTTCAGCATACATTTGGTTAGGATTAGGCAGGACTGACACACTTATATAGAGTGATCCATCTAGAGGTATTTTTTCAGAACAAATAAAAATATAAAAATTCAAATCATGTGTGGAATCTTTATTGGTAATTGAAAAGGACATTTTATGGTATTTATTTTTTGAAAACAATTACCTTCAAATGTTGGCAACTGTATTATGGAAATGAGCGATCGGTGAGAAACGGGAAGATCCGCTGATTTCGACCAATATTTTGTTCAGTGATGAGGCCTATATCTAGCTCGACGGCAAAGTCAATAAACAAAATTGCCGCATTAGGGCTGAAGAGCAACAGGTTCAGATGCTGGTGGAATTTTCTAAAATGATGATGGCCGGAAATTAACCGTGAATGGTGCTTGCTATCGCGCCATGATATCGATCTTCATGCTACCTGAAATTAAATTCTGTAATCTTGACGACACTTAGTTTCAACAGGACAATGCCACTTGCCATACAGCTGCTCAAACAATGGATCTATTATGAGGTAATTTCGAAAAGCAGGACGGTGCCACTTAACATACAGCCGCTCAATCAATGGATCTATTAAGAGGTCATTTCGAAAAGCAGCTAATTTCATGGTTTGGACAGTTGAGTTGGCCGCCCTGATCGACATTTTTCTTTGGGGTAAAGTCCAAAGTCTATGCAGACAAACCAGCTACGATTCAGGTTTTGGAAGCCAACATTTCGCGTGTCATTAAAGCCATACCGGTCGAAATACTCGAACGAGTCATCCAACGCTGAGGCGTAGTTGCGGTCAACATTTGAAGGAAATTATTTTTAAAAAATAAATGCCACAAAATGTCCTTTCAAATTCCCAATATAGATTCCACACTTAATTTGAATTTTTATATTTTTTTATTCTGAAAAATACCTCTAGGTGTATTATATTTTACAACTCTTAACTTAGGGATCGACTAGACATATGAGGATGATATTTACTGAAAAAATCCATAAAGAAAGAAAATGGTTAATTTAATAAATAATATTAATATAGGTAAAAATCGTTAAAAAATGTTCATAGTATGTAATCCTTGATCCAAAGTTTTTCATTGACTGCGTATGTTCATGGATACTCGTTTAAAAAATGGCTTGTCATATTGGTAATATTCCTCTCTTTTTGGTGAAAGTTAGAAAATCAGCTTAACTCTCTGCATCTTAGCCATAATTTAATTCGTTTCTCCTCGTCAAGCCAACACGTTACATGCGAATTAAGTTATACCCCAGACCTAACATGAAACTCCCCAAATAATCAGTCTGGAACTACAATTCTGAAGGCAACTGATTAGCCATGGTAGTATAAGTACATTATAGACTCATAAGGTGGGCCATTTAAAATTTTAAAAATGTACTGATCATTTTTTTTAATATCTGGTTTTATTGGAAAGGTTGAATTTTGTCCTTTAATAATGAAACACAATATCATTTTTATGTGTACCACATCAGTCGATTCAAATTTAAAATTAAAAATAGCCCATTCTATACATACATATGTGACGCGCAAAATAGAAAGGGACCTAAGGTTAAAAACCGGTTTTGTTCAGGAGAGACATTTTAAAGATTAGGTCCCTTTCTATTTGCGCTTAGAATCGTCGACTTCACTTTCATAAAACGCACATATCTCTGGGAGGGGACACCTTTGGGACATGGGATCGGTCACATTCGATGCTCAGATGTTGTCCGCATCAAAAAAAGAAAAAAAATTAAATTTGATTTTTCCTTTCCCTTTTTCTTCTGTCACATATATTGACTGGTAAAATGATTCTCTTCATGTCACCATGTAGACACCGATGACTATATTAATTCTGACTAGGATTTCATCTGCGATCGTATATTTTTTTTAATTGATGCACAGCTGCAAACTAATCAGATGCCCTATTGTCCAATAGTGCATTCGAATTTTAAGATGTTCCCCAACCCCGTTTCCTTGGAGAAAAGCTGGTCATGCCGATGTTACCAACACCAGTGCTTTGGATAAACATTGCCTCTACTGCATTACGATCGGCTAGGCTTGGGATAACTGTCATTTATGTGTTTGCTTGGAGAAATCTCTAAAATCGTCCTAGAGATAATTAATTTTCGTGTGCTACAAGTTCAGGAGAAGCACACACACTGAAGTTGTTATTTTAAAATCAGTTGATATTGAAAATTTGGCACGCAGATTGTAGGGCGTGGCAAAAAATAAAAAAAATGTCAACGTCTTCAGAATGGACACAGATGTTTTAAAAATTAGATCCTATTACGAGCTCTGATTTAAGACAATTTCTCTTGACTAGTGAGCAAGTGATTGGGTTGTAAATAAATAGAAGAGACCCATTAAAAAATATTCAAATTGAGGTTATCGCATGTAGATACGGAGATATAGGCATTGTAACTCCAGTTCATTTATTGCTTATCACAAAAATATATTAAGTTTGATTTGAGTTAAATTAATATTTTTGGCTTGGATGCAAAACTCTTGAAACTTCCACGAAAGTCAATGGAACATATTTTATGAACCAAAAGGTACAATTATTTGATTGTTATTTCAATTTGATATTTCCGACAAAAGTGATATTTGCAACAAAAGTGCCCAAAAATCAAATATATATATACATTGTTAATGGCCTGTCGACGGTGCTTGAACGACTGCTTTTTGTCGAGTGCTAAACTCCAAACAGCCGAACGAAAACCAAGTCAATCGATAACGTAAGCATTTCAGTACAAATTTTGGTTTATGTAACTCTCTTCGCTCTCTTTTAGTCGCACAGAACTGTCAAAACCAGTCACTTGTTTTGACTAGTGAATTTAATGGAGGAAAATCCACTCTTCGCCAGAGAAGCACCGGTTTTTGTTTCCTCTAAACAATCCTTGGAAGACCAATGGCGGAGTGGTATATACAATACAATGTGTTAAATACAAAATTTAACAAATTTTATTTTATTTACATGTATTGAGAATTGTCATTTGTTGTCTCTTTTTCGCAGCAGCTGATATCATTAAATAAAGGCAGAGTTGTATTTATTGTACAATACTGATATTCACAATAATCTAAGGGTTTTTTGGAAGCAATTTCAAAAATTGTTGATCTGGCGTAATACCAGTCCAATCGAATCGAGCGAGATACATGAACCCAATTCTGCTCGAAAGTAAGTGACTGGGTTTCATACGACTAGGTTTTCGTTCGGGCATCGTGAACAGGCCATAAATATAAGTATATCTTAACTTTATGTTTACCTTGAAAGTTCATGTTCCAACATCTTCCTTCAAAATTTTAATTTTTTCAGCAACATAAAAGTACAATTTCTCAAAAAATACAATTTCTTAACCCGCAATCAATATATGTGACGCGCAAAATAGAAAGGGACCTAAGGGTAAAACCCAGTTTTGTTCGGGAGATCCATTTCAAAGATTTAAATACGTGTATCTTTGGTGTACCATCACTTTCATAAAACGCGCATATCTCTGGGAGGGAACACTTTTGGGGCATGGGATCGGTCTCATTCGATGCTCAGATGTTGTCCACATCAAAAAAAAGTGAAAATTGATTTTTTTTTACCCTTAGGTCCCTTTCTCTACGCGCTGTCACATATGTCAACTTAATGCCCGATTTTCTAGAGCTTATATCCTCTTAACACGATGGAATAAAAAACAGTTTCCTTTTAAAGGTCTAAGTCACCCCTGGAAAAAGCAAACACAAAAGTGTGCACCCGTTTTTTTTGCACAAACCATGGTTGAACGTTGGGTCGATGCTGAAGTAGTACTTATCATCTCCAAAATGGATACTGTCGTTAGATCTATGGACCTGACAAAAGTTTAGTAAAAAAAACAACTCAACGTTTATCAAGTTTTGTGGCCTAAATAAGAACTCAAACGAGTCTGGACAAACAAGTGATCATAATTTATTAATTAATTTAAGAATTAATATGTGTTTATGCGATTTTCAAAGTATTTTACCTACCCATTTTAAAATTGATTTTTTCTTCAATAACCTTCTCGGTTCTATACTTTTGACTTAATATAAGGTGGTTAAATATATAGGGCCGATGTTGAATGTAAAGCACACCTGAACGTCAAGTTTTTTTCTGCGTTTCATTTGATATTTCTAAATTTCAGACTAACTCCATTTGAACCATGGAAAGATAGACAAGCGATTCCAAACGTCATCAATGGTCAAAATGGTGGCAAGAAATGGCAACAGTGGATGATCAATTTTCGAAGAAAATTATTATTTTCACCTCAGTGGATTCGTCAATAAGCAGAATTGCTGCATTTGGGCGAATGATAATCCAAGAGTGATGGTCGAAAAAACAATGCACCCACAAAGAGTGACTGTTTGGTGCGGTTTAGGGGTTGGCGGCTGGCCAGGCAGTTACTGTGAATGGTATTCGCTATCGTGAGATGATAACGACCTTTTTATGGACCGAATTGAAAGATATGGATGTGGACAATATGTGGTTTCAACAGGACGGTGCCATTTGCCAATCAACATCGGCATAAAATTTAACCACCATTTATAATAGAAAGCTGCTGGGCTTTGCTATAAAATAATCCTCAAAATATATTTTAAAGCTCGAGATATTTATTTTTTTTATTTCAGGCGATTTTCATGAAATTTAGAATCTGCTTAGGGCTGTAGTTTAAATTAATTGCGCATCTTCGCTTAGCTAACTCAGAATAAAAAATGTTCAAGTAATGAAAACACAAATTTAGCGGATGACAAATTTTTAAATTTGGTCCCTCTTTGCTCAGCTAAGCTAATCCCTAACAATCAGATTATCTAAATTTAATCTTGAAACACTTCAGCTAAGTCTTTGGGGAGTGTCATTTTAAAAGGAATTTTTCAAATTACCCCAATTTAACGATAGTTGGAAAGATTAACTTAGTTCTCATTAAACAAATGTTTATCACTCGATTTTTGATTTAACCCCTATGTCAAGATTTCATAGGGGTTAAATCACATCGCTGGGGGCCAATTGAAATCGCTTCTGCGCAAAGTAATGCGTTCGCCAAAGAGGTCCCGTAACAGAAAATTCCAAAGTCAACAATTGCTGGTCGCTGTTCTGTTGTGTAGTGTTCCATTTCAAATCACCAAATTTGCTTCACAAAATACTGAAATGGAAACAAAAAATATAAACAAGTTTAAAAAAAATATTCAAAAATACACATTCAAACTACAACGGCAGTTTTGTGTCACCCTGTATAAAATCTAATGGTGAAAAATCGTAAACTTCGTTCTATGATTATGTTTTCCTTTCATCCCGCCACAACTGTCACACTAGACAATACTTCAACAGGAAATGGCGGCATTTTTCACCTACAAACTTTTATTCCGCTTACAAAAACACATTCATTATCCTTTGTCGTTTATACCTAATGGGGACAAAAACATATCGGTAATTGAATTTCTCACCAAATTTGTTCCTGAGAACCTGCAACATTCCAACACAGACGTATAGACGAACGTAGGAACGAGGGAACTCCGGTCGTTCCTGCGTTTATAAAACAATGGGAAAATATTAAAAGGTCCAAGACAATTGTGCAAGATGTTACATAAATCTGTTCATATCGAATCCTGCAATGTGTGTGATCCTTTATCCTGTTTGGAACACCAACTAGTACTTCAAGCGAACAACCGAAACACGTTGTACAACAATTTCATGTTTTTTTTTTGCTTTTCTTTTGAGTTTTTCATAAAGACGGAATGGATACCACAAAATGTACGAAACAAGCATAAAGAAGCAACAAATATCGAGTCAATCGAAGCGCCTTTGTCGCTGTCATTGACACCTGAGGGTCCCAAATTCATTTCGTTTCATTGTTCGTGCATGATTTAATGCTACGTTCAACATTTACTGCGCTCTGCGTCCGTCCGTCCGATCGTTGTTGTCAATGCTTCCTTAATATTGAAAAAAAACGACAATATTAGGTGTGCGTGTATGTGTGTGTGTGAGATTTTGAATATCCGAAGGAAAAATGCCAAGGGTGTCGGGCACATGCACTCATAAATGGCAACAACAAAAACAAACACCGAACCGAAGACATTAAGAGCAAAAACAGCAGGTCCTTTTCCGAGCTCTTGAAAGGAAAGTGGAAACCGTGGGAACACATTAGATGCACATGTGCACCAACCACCACCACTCATAAGCGGCATGTATGCGTGTATGTGAGTGTCTCTGAGTGTATGTGCTGATCACAAAGTGGCTGTTGCGATTTGAAGGACTCTCATCGTATGGTGCCTGCCTACGGATTAAGACTGATCAACTGAAAAGAAATACTCCTCAATCAATTGCCGTTCCTGGCTGTGCACGGCAAGTGTTTTAGTGCCGGGCTCTTAAGAGGGGGATGAATGCACATTATTAAATCTCGGTGACTAAGGAAAAGTGCCTGTAGTCCCACTGATCGTGTACACAAAGGACCTTAAAGCAACAACAATATGCAGGACGAGAAAAACAACAAAAGGTACTGGTTGTAACTCAAGTTGGTGAAAGGTTTCAAATTTCAAGGAACGTTGTAAAGCACAACAACAGCAGAACGAACGTTAAGGAGACGGATACAAATAACGGCCACTGATCCCTACAAAATCCTGAACACAAAAGGTTATCAGCAAAAATGAAACGAAAACACCAGCGCACACACACACCACGTTGTTTGTAAAGGATCCTTAAGAGTATGCCAGTGTTGGTGCGTCAGTGCTGTACGTGTGTCGTGTGTTTATCTTGAATGCAACATCCGCCTAGTCACTTCTTTGTCGACGCAGGAATAGCTCGGCCATACAATTGATTTCCAATCATTTGTAGTTGTTGTCGTTGTTGCTGTAGCTGTTGATACTGACGTTGTTTTTGTTTTCCCTTACGGCAGATTGCCAAGAGACTCCGGCGATATCTGACAATCTTGTGGATTTCTAAGAAACCATTTAGTTTTGAATTAAAGACTCTTAAGACAAGATGAGGAACACGCAGACTCAACGCATTCAGCGACAGCAGCACCAGCCACCAACAACAACAGCAATAGAATCTGAAAAGTAACCCGAAGTGAAATAAAAAAAGATGGGAAATGAATGAAATTCGTTACAAAAATGCGTCAACATAAAACAAAAAGAAGAAAGAAAAACGAAATCTTAGAATGAGAAAAGAAATTTACGGCGTTTATCTAAATGTGGAAACATAAATACTTAATGATCCAACACTCAATCGCACCCGTACCTTGTACTTGCAGCATCGGCCGCAGGTTTACAGTTGCGCTGTGCACTTGGAGAAATGATTCTTTACTTGCTGGCAATTGCAGCAGGTGTGGAAGTGCATTTCTTTTGATTCTCTTGAAGTAATTTACCTTGACTGTATACATATGTATTGTTGTTGCACAGCTTTTCTGAAGTATATTGCCATTGTTTTTTGTTTGTTGGTTTCTAAGCACTTCTTTATTTTGGACAACATTTTGGAAATGTTTTTTTGAGTCTACTATCGACTTAACGAATGGCTTTTAAACTGATGCACAATTAAGAAATGGAAAGCTAAGAAAATACATAAGATATAAAAAATGCCTAACATCTCATTAAGGGACAACCGGCGAACTTCTTGATACAGATCAGATTTAGAGTGTGGCGCCCAACGTGTTATTAAAATACGAAAGACATATAGAAAGACATGGTGGCTTTGTAGAATGACAGCTTTCAGTTCAGTACAACACAAGATGTTAAATTTGATCTAATCCGGAATTAAGTGGCTTATTTTGTTTGATTAGCGAAAACTCCGCTAAAAGTGCCGCTAGGACGATAGTTTTAATTGGTTATAAAAAGTAAAAAACTTTATCCGTCTAAAAACGTATATTTTGATTATTTTTGATTAAAAGAAAAAAGTTATTGCGGTAAATGCCTTAAGCGGGATTTAGCTAAATTATGCGGACTAAATCGAACTCGCTTAGGGTACATATATGTTGAATGACTTTTTTCTTTCTTATTAAAAATTAACAACAACTGCTTACATCAAGGAAAGAATTTTACTGTGATATTTATAATTTCGTAACAAGTAAAAACGTCTTTAAATTAACCAAGCCGATCTCATATCTGTTCCGACTAATGTTGCTAACGGCTGCCGTGTTAAAATTTTTCTTTTCCCTTGTCTGTTGTATTGAATTTTTGCATTTCACCCAAAATGTCTTTCCATATTTTTAGTGCTTGATGAGGAAATTTATCGGTTTTGACCGATTCCATCTCCATTTTAAGTTTTTATGCCACTATGTTGATTTGGATATTGTTTTCCTTAATTTTTTATATTTCACCTGTTTCTATTTTTATTATTAGAAATAGAAATGCGTTTTCATTAAATATTGCTTTTTAATTTATTTCCGTTTAATCTAATTTAGCATTTTGTAACCTTTTTCCGCTTTGGACCAATTTTGGTCTGATACTTCATCCCTTTTGGCTCTTATTCACCACTTCTAATGATTTTATATTTTTTCCCGGTTTTTAAGTTCTCATTTTTTGGACATTAAGCCTGTTGTGGCTCTTTTTATCCCATTCCTCCTAATTGCAATTATACGAAGGCTGCTATATATGTTTTTATTGTTTTTCAAAGTATTCTCCAGCATGATTTATACACTTTTGCATGCGCTCAATCCAATTTTCGAAGCACTTTTTCCACTCCGATAGAGACGACTCCAAAACATGGTTTTTGAACGCTTCAACAGCATCTTCTGACGACGAAAATCGTTGACCACGCATTTTCTCTTGATGTGCGGGAATAAAAAGAAGTCATTGGGCGCCAAGTCAGGGCTGTACGGCGGTTGACCCATCAATTCGACGTTTTGGCCGGTCAAAAAGGCGCTGGTTTGAGCCGGTCTGTGAGAGCTCGCATTGCCAATGCTCGTTTTTCGGCATCAATTTTCTCTGGCACAACGGTCGTTTTTGGACTACCTTCACGACCTTCGTCTTTGAGCGAGCGTCGGCCACGATGGAATTCATTAAACCAGTTTTTCACTATGCTATAGGATTGTGCTTTATCGCCGTACAAAGATTTAAGTTTATCGCTGCACTCTTGTCGTAATAATCCACGTCGAAAGTTGTGAAAAATGATCGCACGAACATGTTCACGAGTTAATTCCATTTTTTTCCAAATTGATTTTTTAAGTCATTATAAGTATAAACAACTCAAATGATGTCGTACGTCAAAACGTTCTGAGTACGTTTATGCTAAAAAATGTCAAACTCTCCAATGAAAATGTCAGATAGAGCCAGGCCAGGAATATACACATATGGTCAAAATAATAAGTACATGAATTTTTGTATATGGTATGGATAATTTTAAAAAGCGCGTTTACTGTATGCCAAAAAATAGTTCATATTTTATTTTTATAACTTATGTTAAACTACAAGACAAATATTTATAACCTAATAGCATAAAGGAATTCGTTAATGCAATCAAATGGAAAAAAATGGGTCGAAAATGAGTGGACAAAATAATAAGTACATTCTGTAAATCATGAAATTAAAAGGTTTAATTCGAATTTTATTGAATTCTATTTGTTTTTAATTTTAATATCCAGTGTATCCTCCTTTGTTTTGAACAAGTTTTTGCATTCTTCGTGGCATACTGCTAACAAGTTTACGACAGGTTTCTATTGGGATTTCATACCACGTTTTCTGCACAAAATCCCAAAGTTGATCTTTATTTTGAAAATTCTGTTTACCTATTCGCTGTTTTAGCTCTCCCCAAAGGTTTTCAATCGGATTAAGATCCGGTGATTGACTAGGCCAGTCAAGAAGGGTTATATTATTAGCGAGGAACCAATCTTTGACAAAACGTGACGTGTGTTTCGGGTCATTGTCCTGCTGAAAAACCCATCTAAGAGGTATGCTTTCTTCAGCATAGGGCACCATTATATTTTCCAATATGTTTTTATAACCGAATCGGTTCATAGTATCGGTAATACGGTAAATTGGACCTACACCATACCAGGAAAAGCAGCCCCAAACCATTATGTTTCCGCCACCGTGCTTGACTGTCTTTTTTGTGAAACGGACATGAAATTCCTTTCCCTGAGGGCGACGTACATTACGCCCGTTATCATTTCCGAATAAATTTATTTTGGTTTCGTCGCTCCACAATATATTACGCCATTTCTTTTCACCTACTGGCCCCGACCAACTTAAATATTTTCTTCCGAAGGACAACCTCGTCTTCACATTTTTGTTTCGAAGCAGGGGAATTTTTCTGGCTATTCGGCCTGGTAATTTGGCATCTTCTAGTCTCCGCCGAACAGTTCTAGCGGGCACCACATTGCCTATATCGGCTGAAATTACTCTGGAAGATTTGAAAGGGTCCCTTTTGGCTAGAGTGACAATGTGTTTATCTGTTGTTGTCGCTGTCTTTTTTGGTCTTCCGCGAGTTTCAGCATTTTTTTCTGGTTTTAATGCATTTTGAACAAAAAACAGCGATCTACCCAGAGATTTGGCGATTGCTCGAAGACTTTTCCCCTCGCTTTTTAACGTTGAGACCAGTCGTCTTTCTTCTGGCGTACAATGCTTTTTTCTGCCCATCTATTAAGAAATTGTATTTAACTTTTATTTAATTTGATTGCTTTAGGCCATAAAGTAACAAACCTTCTCTAAAATGTATTCACTTAAAAAAAATATATTAAAAAAAACACGATGTACTTATTTTTTTGACCAACCAATTAGAGCACTTCTGCACGAAATATGCATAGAAACAGAAAATAACGGGATTTTCGAGTCTCTGCTTTTTGCATCTTTGTTTTGATCATATAAACTTCAAATAATGTCAAAGTTGCCATATCACATCTAAAAGAAAATAAAGCAAAACAGCCGCGGAAAATATGAACAGGCATGTACTTATTATTTTGGCCATGTGTGTATATAGCAACCCTCGTAAATACACATGGTAATTTGATATTTTTTACTGCTTTATAAATTTTGCTTATATTTATCCATCTTATGTCCATTTATATTTTCTATGCCATTTTATACTGTTTTTTCTTTCAGTTTTTTTAAATTTCTTCTCTTTTGGCTTTTTTTTATGCCAGTAAATTTAAAATTTTTGTTCTACCATATTGGTATTTCGTCTTTCTGTTTATTTTTTACCTTCATTCCTTTTACTGGTATTCCTCTTCATTCCTTTTACTGGTATTCCCCTTTTAATTTTTTCTGTTATCCCACTTTTTGTCATTTTTACATTTTGACCTTTTATTCCATTTTATTCCCAATTCTGTTTTCTATATTATCTGTTGTTTTGATATTAATTTTCTCACTTGTTTATTCTGTTGATTTAACCTATTAGTGGACGAAGTTACATGGCCACTTTCCTTGCATAATTTTCACTAACTATGAATATAAATGACCTGAATAATGCATTTAAGTATCGTATATTTAAAAAAATATATATATATTTATAGTGTTATTGACTCCTTATAAGGGAGACTGTTTTTGATGTCATCATCTTATCTAAATATATAAGTATATTTTTTTTTATATCGCACCTTCCGGGCCTTTTTTATCCCTTTTTATTCCCTTCACTATATTCCAAGCCATCCTGTTGATTTACTATTGTCTTTCAAACATTCTGATATTTTGCCTCTTTTGGACCTTTTTTTATCCCTTTTAATCGTCGTTTCTATTTTTTATGACATACTGTTGATTAATAGGGTTTTCTCACTATTTATATTCGCCCCTTTTTGGCCTAATTTTATCCCATTATGTTCTCATTTATATTTCCCATGCCAACCTATTTTATATGCCATTCTGACAATTTGATATAGTTTTTTTTTAACTTTTCTATATTTTTTTTTCTGTTAAGCCTCTTTATTATCCACTATTTTAACTGTTTACAATTTGTAATCACAAAATATCGCAAATGAAAAACATTTTTGAAGTGTTCGACTTTAGGCGCCCTGGATCCCGCACAATTTGACACTCGCGGAGCTTCAAAATACGTTTATACGAACGTAACAGGTGACGAATCATGGATACATGCATATGAGCCCGAAACAAAATAACAATCGACTGTGTGGGTCTTCGAAGATGAGCCCAATCCAACGAAAGTTGTTCGTGGAAGAAGCACTTCGAAGCAAGTGGTCGCCTGTTTCTTAGGCAAAACTGGTCATGTGGCGACTGTTCCGCTGAGCAACGTAGGGGGTCAATTCTGAGTGGTACACCAGAATTTATTTGCCTAAAGTCTTCGGAGAAATTCGAAAAACGAACAAGAGAAGACGAATTATTGTGCACCATGATAATGCGATCTCTCACACATCGGCTCAAACCAGCGCCTTTTTGACCGGCCAAAACGTCGAATTGATGGGTCATCCGCCGTGTATCCCTGACATGGCACCCAATGACTTCTTTTTCATCCCGCACATCAAGGAAACATTGCGTGGTCAAAGATTTTCGTCGCCAGAAGTTGCTATTGAAGCGTTCAAAACCCATGTTTTGGAAGTGTCTCCATCGGAGTGGAAAAAGTGCTTATACAATTGGTTTGAGCGCATGCAAAAAATCATGCTGGAGAATACTTTGAAAACAATAAAACCATTTTTGATGATAAATATTCGCATTTTCATTATTAGACCAGAAATATAGTCTCCGCCGAACAGTTCTAGCGGGCACCACATTGCCTATATCGGCTGAAATTACTCTGGAAGATTTGAAAGGGTCCCTTTTGGCTAGAGTGACAATGTGTTTATCTGTTGTTGTCGCTGTCTTTTTTGGTCTTCCGCGAGTTTCAGCATTTTTTTCTGGTTTTAATGCATTTTGAACAAAAAACAGCGATCTACCCAGAGATTTGGCGATTGCTCGAAGACTTTTCCCCTCGCTTTTTAACGTTGAGACCAGTCGTCTTTCTTCTGGCGTACAATGCTTTTTTCTGCCCATCTATTAAGAAATTGTATTTAACTTTTATTTAATTTGATTGCTTTAGGCCATAAAGTAACAAACCTTCTCTAAAATGTATTCACTTAAAAAAAATATATTAAAAAAAACACGATGTACTTATTTTTTTGACCAACCAATTAGAGCACTTCTGCACGAAATATGCATAGAAACAGAAAATAACGGGATTTTCGAGTCTCTGCTTTTTGCATCTTTGTTTTGATCATATAAACTTCAAATAATGTCAAAGTTGCCATATCACATCTAAAAGAAAATAAAGCAAAACAGCCGCGGAAAATATGAACAGGCATGTACTTATTATTTTGGCCATGTGTGTATATAGCAACCCTCGTAAATACACATGGTAATTTGATATTTTTTACTGCTTTATAAATTTTGCTTATATTTATCCATCTTATGTCCATTTATATTTTCTATGCCATTTTATACTGTTTTTTCTTTCAGTTTTTTTAAATTTCTTCTCTTTTGGCTTTTTTTTATGCCAGTAAATTTAAAATTTTTGTTCTACCATATTGGTATTTCGTCTTTCTGTTTATTTTTTACCTTCATTCCTTTTACTGGTATTCCTCTTCATTCCTTTTACTGGTATTCCCCTTTTAATTTTTTCTGTTATCCCACTTTTTGTCATTTTTACATTTTGACCTTTTATTCCATTTTATTCCCAATTCTGTTTTCTATATTATCTGTTGTTTTGATATTAATTTTCTCACTTGTTTATTCTGTTGATTTAACCTATTAGTGGACGAAGTTACATGGCCACTTTCCTTGCATAATTTTCACTAACTATGAATATAAATGACCTGAATAATGCATTTAAGTATCGTATATTTAAAAAAATATATATATATTTATAGTGTTATTGACTCCTTATAAGGGAGACTGTTTTTGATGTCATCATCTTATCTAAATATATAAGTATATTTTTTTTTATATCGCACCTTCCGGGCCTTTTTTATCCCTTTTTATTCCCTTCACTATATTCCAAGCCATCCTGTTGATTTACTATTGTCTTTCAAACATTCTGATATTTTGCCTCTTTTGGACCTTTTTTTATCCCTTTTAATCGTCGTTTCTATTTTTTATGACATACTGTTGATTAATAGGGTTTTCTCACTATTTATATTCGCCCCTTTTTGGCCTAATTTTATCCCATTATGTTCTCATTTATATTTCCCATGCCAACCTATTTTATATGCCATTCTGACAATTTGATATAGTTTTTTTTTAACTTTTCTATATTTTTTTTTCTGTTAAGCCTCTTTATTATCCACTATTTTAACTGTTTACAATTTGTAATCACAAAATATCGCAAATGAAAAACATTTTTGAAGTGTTCGACTTTAGGCGCCCTGGATCCCGCACAATTTGACACTCGCGGAGCTTCAAAATACGTTTATACGAACGTAACAGGTGACGAATCATGGATACATGCATATGAGCCCGAAACAAAATAACAATCGACTGTGTGGGTCTTCGAAGATGAGCCCAATCCAACGAAAGTTGTTCGTGGAAGAAGCACTTCGAAGCAAGTGGTCGCCTGTTTCTTAGGCAAAACTGGTCATGTGGCGACTGTTCCGCTGAGCAACGTAGGGGGTCAATTCTGAGTGGTACACCAGAATTTATTTGCCTAAAGTCTTCGGAGAAATTCGAAAAACGAACAAGAGAAGACGAATTATTGTGCACCATGATAATGCGATCTCTCACACATCGGCTCAAACCAGCGCCTTTTTGACCGGCCAAAACGTCGAATTGATGGGTCATCCGCCGTGTATCCCTGACATGGCACCCAATGACTTCTTTTTCATCCCGCACATCAAGGAAACATTGCGTGGTCAAAGATTTTCGTCGCCAGAAGTTGCTATTGAAGCGTTCAAAAACCATGTTTTGGAAGTGTCTCCATCGGAGTGGAAAAAGTGCTTATACAATTGGTTTGAGCGCATGCAAAAAATCATGCTGGAGAATACTTTGAAAACAATAAAACCATTTTTGATGATAAATATTCGCATTTTCATTATTAGACCAGAAATATATATGAAGCTGCTATATGCTCGTATGAATACATGTTCCACAAAAGTTTTTTTTAAAATTTTGTATATTTCCTGTATTTTAGCTTTTCAACTATTGGAAGTTGTGCAAACCTTGCCAAGTCCTACTCAGACTCGGACAAATTTCCCTAACTCTGAATCCATAACTCCTACTCCGACTATACAACCCTAATTTTAACGATATTTTATCAACTGGCTATGACCATACGCTCTAATATAATAAAGTAGACGTTTCTAACCACCATAAGACCGTTTTTTGGGTCACAATAGCCCACAGGTCCAGCAACCTTGTTTATATTTAAGGTCTTATGTGTGTCTTAAATAACAGTAACCATTAAAGTCATAGTTCGTACACTAGTTAGTGTAATAAGCGTAGAAGTACTTTTAGTCCCTTAAAAAATCACTTTGTCCCTCTTGGCCAATTTCATCTCAGATGATCCGCACGTTGATTTGACCTATATAGAAATTAAAACAGACACACGGACGCGCACGGTTACATATTTCCAGATCTCCGTTAAATATTTCCAGATATTGCAAACGAAGTCACATATTTAGTACATATAAACTCCATCCTTCGGCGGAGGGTATAAATTATAATCGATTTAACATCAAAATCTTCTAAAGAGGGTAGTACGGAGAAGTCTCCTAACTAAACTATTTCTAGTACAGGGTGGCTTATAAATATTGCTACATTAAGAAACTCGAATAACTCTTTTTCTGTGCACCGAATTATATATTTTTATTCTTGTTAAAGTTCATTCAAGTTTATTAAATATAGCTTAATTATTTTTAAAAATAATGGAATCTAAATGCCCCCCTTGCTCGTTGATGCATGTGCGGCATCTTACCAAAAAGTTGTCCAATACTTTTTGGAGAGTTGAGACAGGAATAGCCGCAATTGCTTCTTAAATGGTTTGCTTTAGTTCCTTCAAATTTTGTTTTGCTTTGTAGACATGTGCAATAACCCCACAAGAAATAGTCAGGTGCAATAAGGTCAGGCGACCTGGGGTGCCAGCGAAATGTGGTGTTTGGACTATGCGAAGAGTTGGACCATCCTGCTGAAACCACACTATGCGAAGAGTTGGACCATCCTGCTGAAACCACACAGAGTTGAAAGAAATTCTCATTCAGCCTAATTCTGGATACAAGAAGTCTCTCAACATGCTCAAGTAATGGTCTCCAGTAACCGTAACGGTGTGACCGTTTTCTTCGAAGAAGTAGGGCCCGACAATGCAGCGTGCAGTTTGCACACCACACTGTGACACAAAATGGATGCAATTCCGTCTCATAGAGTCTGTGGGCTGGAAGCACTACATATTCTACATGTTTGTTTCTTTTGTTGCCGTTTAAATCGAAATGGTCCCCGTCACACATGAAAAGACAGTTCAACATCAAAATTTTTAACTAGTCTCATTATGGTCCATCTGCTCGGAGGATTGCCGTCAAACGTGCTCCTATACTTTCTTTGAACCGAAACTACCGACTCTAGTGCGTGCTAGCGACAGACAATCCAAATTCTTGTTTCAGTATCCCATTTATCCTTTTTTGTTCAATCTGCAAAATAAAACAAAAATTAACCAGATTCATCAAATAGAAAAAAAGTTATTAAATTTTTTTGGTAGTGGCTTTCATCAGCCACCCTGTACATTACACCAGGCGAATTAAAAACACTCTCTTATTCATGTATTTACCTATAATTATCTCAAATTTCATTACTTCTAATTACAAGAGTTGCTTTATTTGTTTTTTGTTTTCTTTCAGGCCCATCTTTTTCGAAATTAATCGAAATAATCCAACCAATATCTGTTAATAAATGCCAGTCTATATAAACATGTCATGTCAAGCCACAACAGATCCCACAGATCCGTCCAGATGACACAGTTTGCCAATAGGGTTTTCCATGGCATGGAACAATGGCACAAAGATAACAGCGTAAGTACGCCTTACTAATTTTCTTCTTCTTTATTACAACCGATTTACCGAAAATGATTTATTTATGGCTGCAATCGGCCTGTCACCGGTGAGTGTCTTGTCGAAATTTGTTGTATCCTGAACCATGTTTTTCTCCAAGTGCACAACAATTGATAATTTATTGATTTTGGGATACGTATATCGTACAAACACTATTTTAAAAGGAGGAATTCACTTAAAACGATACGAGTAAAGATAAAGTTTTTCCTGAAAGAATAAGAGAAAATAAAAACACACCAAAGATTGTGGCTTAACGACCGATTACAAAACACTTTCTTCTATCACCCATACGACGTTTTTTGGGACTGGAGGGAGATGGGGATGTTTGCAGAAACATCTCGAGTGTCATATTATGTGGCATACGACTATGCTCTCTAGCTGTGAAAAGTAGGCCCTCCGTTGCACAAATTCAGTCAGTGAATGAAGAACGACGAGGAGTGAACACCAGTAAAAGCAAATAGTGAACAATGCATGGGGATGTGGACGCGGATGGGAGGCATCGCAATCGTCGTCAACATAATCGTCTTTAGTTTCAAGACACTTCAATGAGCCTCATGATGATGACAACGATCATCAACACCAGCATCATTATCATCGTCGTCATTGTGTTGAATATTATGAGAGTGGTGTACAATTGCAACCAGTTTATTGGTTGGAGATCAGTAGGCTACTAGGCTGGCGTGCCACAAAACACTTACTGCCACCACCAACCGCCGATCATACCAAACAAAGGTATGTACGTACGTCCAACTTCCATGTAGACATAACTACGTATGGCTGTCGGCCGGTCGGCATCTCTCTACAAACACCTTAGACACAGATACACACATTCGTATACAAAATTGCAGCGGCGTTATGCGCTCGAAAACTAAAACTGGGAAACTATTTTCTTTCTTTCTTTCCTATTTTTCTCTGTAATTTTGTTTAGGCTTTTTCTTGTTGCTGTTGTTGCGACTGCAGCAACAGCTAAACCGAAACTGAAAAACATCGTCTATCTGTCCGTCCGATATTATTTAACGTAACGTATGTAATACCACTTACATTCATTGTAACATTTTTTTTGTGCCTCTCTACGTTTTTTCACATGTTTCAAACTTTATTTGCAACAACAACGCGATATGAAAATACAGTTTCTTGTTGGCTGGTGCGCCTGCGCAGTGATTCCGCTGGCATAACATTCCTCCCCGGCCTCCGACGAGTGCAACCATCGATCGCTTGTTTTATCGGTCGATCGCCGCTTTTACGAGTATTATTGTAACAAATATTCATTTGGAACTGCGGCACTGCCGCTGGCAGGCCCAGACTCTCTTGCTTTCGGTTTGGGCTTAAGCCTAAACTTAACTGATTCTCAGTGGGTTTGCCATACACATGCACACGCTCACTCAGCCACTTGCTCGCTGCGGCTTTTTTTCTTTCTTGCTACTTTCACCTTCCACGTAATCCATCCTTATGTCGGTTACACGCTTACGTACAGAGAAGTATTATGCATTTCGTTGCGTCGTCGTCGTCGTCGCTTATGCAAAAGTAAGACTTCAACGCTGCTGTTGTGTTGCAGTAAAGCCTGCTTACCAAAGATGAGGTGGTAATAAGCGTTTATCACTTTGCGAGGCAAAATAAGAATTTTTAATTTTTTTAAATTTGCTGAGAACGATCTTTATGTTATATTGCTATTGCTTGTATGTAGATGGTGGTAAAGGTATATCGCATAAAAGGCTTTAACATCAAAAACTGATCATCATAATATAAGAGCGATTCTTGTTAGCTTTACTAGCATGCTCCAACATTTTTGTACCCTACAATAGTGTGTCACAGAGCTGTCCTTACGTAATTAAAGGAACGACCCGCGAAACTTTCTTATAATCTAATGCTTGCGAGAAGTACAAAGCAGGGATGTAAACCAAAACAAACCCGAACCCGTTTTGAACCGAACCATATCACTTTTTAGCCTGTAAGCTAAACCACTGTTAGAAAATAATAAGCTTAAAGCTTGTTTTCGTAAAGATAAGCTTTCTGTATGCAACGCAATATTTTTTAAATTTACCGAGCTTTTTTAGTTTTTAGGTACATACCTTAGTTTTAATTACTACATTTTTGTTTTTAATAAAAATAAATTATGTCAAAAAAATATGTTTGTTCCTATAATGTTTGTTCCAATTTTAAATCATTCAATCGAACCAGAACCGCGGTTCATGAGTACCTGAATCTCTTTTAAAAACCAAACCAGCGGTTCGCTATGAATCACAGAACCGAAACAACTTGAATTCTGAAATGGTTTCCTGGTACAAAGTTATAACATAAACCGATCGGCCAACCGTTAACCCTGTGCTGTGCCAGTGTTTGTTTGACTTGTACCACCCATTTTTGTAAGTGTCCGCAATGTCTCACTGTGCTCTCTTCAGCTAGTGAGCTGTGCACGATGCAATTCATATACTTACCGATCCGGATCTACTGCTAAAACCCGGTTCCGAAAGGTAAATGCATTTCATGAAGATGCTTTTAGAAGGCTTTAAATTTAAAGACGCCAGCATTTAAGTAGAGAAAAAACTGCCGTCGAAAAATGTTGATGACATGAGTTCTTACCCGGTTTTCAACATCGGTCTACACGTGCAATATTTCTGGACACTAACGATGGAAGAAGATTGGAAAACCAGTTCCGCGTTTTAATAAAAGAGGTTTCTAGGCACGAGATATGATCGAAGTCCTGAGTCCCTTTTTAGGGATAGTCTGAAGCTCTCCCGAACTTTAAAAAAGATCTAAGCCCAAACTCGCCGACCTGATACAAGCATATCAGTGTGGCCTTAGACCGAATAAATAAACAATCGATCATACTACGAGTACACTGTGGCAAATACAGGAAATGAGCCGCGAGCAGAGAAAAGGTACATACCACATATTCATCTACTACAGGGTGGCGCAAAACTATCGTTGTGGTTTGAATATTTAATACCGCTTTTATTTATTGGTTAATTATTATTATTATTTTTTGTTATATGGTATATTAATGGGGAATATTTTTGGCTTAAGTATGAAAAATTATATCCCGCAAGTGGTGGCTATTTTCGGCTGCGCACATTCGTGCTCTTTCCGCGATAGCCCCAGTTGTGCCGAAAGTTTTCTTGTTGATGTTTCTGGACTGTCCTGTACCCTATTCACAACACGTTGGATATTTTCGTCCGTGTGGACCTTAAGTGGTCTTCCGGTGCATGGAAGGTGTCTTACTGTACCATGTTGTCGAAAATATCTAGCCAAGCGGATTATTGTTGGTTCTGAAGGTCCAGTATGCACATTAAAAAAGCGTCGAAAAGCATGCTGCGTCAAAACAATGACTTAATTTTTAAAATAATTTTCAACAATTGCTGATCGCTGTGCTGTTGTAAGTGTTCCATTTCAAATTCCTCAAGTTTGCTTCACAAAATTATGAAATAAAAATAAAAAATATAAATAAATTTTAAAAGTTATTAAACATTCAAACCACAAAGGTATTTTTGCGCCACCCTGTGTAAGAGATGTATTATTTGAAACAATATCTATGTTTTATTTGACAAGCGAGAAAATCAGCTTAAAACCGCGCTAAGCCGATAAATTAAAACCTTTATCGAAAAACCTTGAAGTTTATTATTTACTAAAAAAAAGTGTGTATGCACGTGTCAACACTTTTTTTTAAAAAAATTCGCTTATATCCTCTTAATTCCGTTGCAGTCCGATTGACGCTTTTTTAACTTTTTATCTAAACTTAAAATTTCGACACAATTGATTTTTGAAGTCTATATTCAACACATATTAACTATTAAAAATAGTTTTAGAATTTTAGAAAGATTATAAAAAACGATTATAATTAAATCGCCTCTAAAAAAAGTACTGATAATTTTTTAAATTTCTGGTTTTATTGGAAATGTTGAACTTCGTCATTTGATCAAGGAACACCATTGGAAATTGGAAATGTTGAACTTCGGTATGATAAAGTAACAGCATCCGATGCGTTTCCGCTTCGCCCAATGGAATTCATGTTTTTAGATGAAGCTTATTCTCAAAATCGACGCATATGGGGTTCAGAGAACCAACACGTGAATTTTGAGAAGCCAATGCATCCACAAAGAGTCACTGTTTGGTGTGGATTTTGGGCTGGCGGCCATTTGGGTAACTTTTCTTCGAAAATGAGCAAGGAGCCGCCGATACCGTCACCGGAGCCGCCAATACCGTCACCAGTGAGGTGAGCGCTACCGCGATGAATTTTTGTTTCCATAAATTCAAGAAAATTACATGAACGATATTCCGTTTCAGCAAGACGGCGCCACATGTCGTAAAGCCTACGCAACCATCGTTATTTTTTGAAAATCGAATAATCAGCCAAAATTGTGATGCCAATGACCCTCCTCGGAGCTGTGATTTGAGCCCTTAATTTTCTGTAGCATCCAGAGACAATTGAAGCGTTAAACATGAAATCAAAGTTGTCATTGAAGAGATTTGACCCGATACCATCGAAAATGTACTGAAAATTTGGGTTAAGGTACTGCCGAGCCGGTTGTGGTAGTCATATGAATTATTATTAAATGATAAAGTTCAAACTTTCCAATAAAACCAGAAATTTTAACAAATAACCAAAATTTTTCTTTACAGCCGATTAAAATTAAAAATATTAAATCTTTCACCCTGTATAATGGTGCCAGGCTTTTTTAACGCCTCAAGGCCTTTTGATTCTTGAGCTGTTCTCTTTTTCGACCTATAAGAAATCGGTGGAAACTATAGAGAACATGACTAAAGTTGGAAGGGTCATCATAGATCCATTGAACCTCGAATACAATTATAAGAATCCCCCCCCCCCCCATTTAGATGGGTGGACAGACAATTGTTTTTCTTTTCGTCATTGCAGGCATCATAATTATAATCATGATAATCATCGTCAACATCGTGAACATCATTAACAACAGCAACATTAGAGTCGTTCATACATCGTTTTATCGTCTGTAATGAGACGCAACTCACGTCTGTGGCCAAAGAAAGCTACGAACGACAACGAGTATAAGTGGCCACCGCCACAACCAGCAGCATGCAGCAAAAGCCGCAAGCAGCAACCCGGTCTGACTGCCCGCCAGCCAAAAGTACTTTTGACTGACTCGAGATAAGAAAATACGAAAATACGTTAAAAAGAAAATGCGTTTGTTTATTTCATTTATGAGCACTCCACGTTTGCAGGCGAACGTAACGTGCCAGCGAGTGTGTGTGTGTGGCGGCGGTGCATCATCAACTCATTTAGATGAAATTTACAAAAACAACAACAACAGATGCAAGCGAACTCCAAACGAAGAAGAGGAAGAATCTATGAACAGACACAAATATCCACGGTGCCATCCCAGCCAGCTCATCCTCATAAAACTTAACCCTACAACATACGGCGGACGGACAGACAGATGGACAGGCTGGCTGCGACGAAGATGACTGGCGGTGTAATAGTGAACTGATGAAAAGCATGTAATATTAACAGCCACGCGAAGTGAAGTGAAGAACAAGCAAATGATGAAGGAGAAGACGTGCAAACGAGAAATTAAATAAAAAACGACGAACCCAAATATACGGAAGTGAACCAACCAACCAGTCAGCCAGCAGAAGTCAGAAGCTAAAACCATCGCCATCACCATAATCATCGTCATCGCCGTCTCCGTCGTCGACGTCATTTCGAAGCAATTCCTTCTTACATTGCACTGCTGCTCTGATCTCATGGATTTGGCTATCCTCATAAAATATGAGGGAGGTGTGAACATTAATTTCCTTTTACAGAAAAAGGAAAACTTACATATGTTCATACTTTACTTCGGAGGATTCCCCAAAAAAGGTTTCAGGGAACAAATATGTTTACCCTGATTTTTGGTTAAATCTAAAAGCTGCAAGGAAGGGCAATTTCCACGCAACTTTGAACTTTGCATTGTATATATCCCTTTAAACATATTCGATCGCGGATGAATCATCTGGACGATGAATTGTCGTGGCAATCTGGAATTTCAGATTTAATCGCCCACAATAAATCGCTTACAAATCTTCAAGATGAATCGTCTATGTTTCATTTACGCGAATCCCTGGCAATACGCCCGGAAGATATTCTTGCGATTAAATTAAGCGATTCACTTTCTACCGGACAACTATAAGTACACACGAATAAGGATTCGTGCATTATTCGCGAGAGAAGTCACGGCAGAATCGCATGCGAAGTAACAGGCGATTCGTTTAGGCTAATCGATGTGCATCGGACAGCCCCACTCGAATGGGGATCAAAGTTTGTAGCCGGCGTGCATGTTTTTGATCAGCGGTGGCTGCTGAACATCGACTGATTCCAAAAACAAGTTTTCACAACCACTAGCAAATGTATATAATGTAAAATAAATCAGAAATTAACTTTTAGATTAAATTAATGCATTTTGCAATTGTAAATACTGATAAAAGATATTTAGATATTTAAATTCAGCACAGAGATGAAATATTTCAGTTTTTACAAATTTTTTAAAAATATTACTATTTTAAAAACTGCTCAGCCAATAATAAAGACGCTGCGTGAAGCCGATTTTAGCCTTTTAAATCGGCGGCTGCTAGGCTAAGCCAAAATCAATCGGCAGCGGCGAGCAGACTCTTCAAACTTTGGGGGGGGGATTCGCGTATTATTCACCAATGATTTTCCCCGCGATTGTTATATTCCTCCAGATGATTCGTCGATAGTTTTTCTGATATATATTAAAGATTGATGAGACAAATTCAATAGATAAGCGTTAATATAATATAGGTCGAGAAATAAGTAAGAAAATAAAGGATCCACTATTTATTGTAAACTAGTAAAGTTAAGTTATATATAAACATTGGTTTAATTAGTTTAACGTTTAAAAAACGGTAACAAATAATGGAAATATAAACATAACATTACGTAACCGTTTGCCACAACTCCATTTTACCTGGACAATGTGTTGCTGTGTTATGAGGTCAAGTTTCAAGTCGGCAGTATTTGTCACCACATGTTAGGAAGAAGGTAAATGTATTATAATCTATATCGAGTGGAACATCTAAAGTTGACCAGTACATCAGATCATTTCCTAAAATAATGCAGTGACCGGCACCCAAATTAGGTAGATACTGATCTGCTCGGCCATCTCGTTTGAGAAGTGCGACAGTTGGTGACGCTTCTGGCATTCAGAAAACCACAATTTCTTTTTAAACTAAAGAATAGATACAATCCTAGCTCTCTCAAGTGGGCCCACATTCATTCTTTTCTCTAGTATAGATATATTTGTGAAGAAGCCTTTGTACTTTCTAAAGTACATAGGCTTCTACATAGAAGCCTTTTAGTAATCATAAACTCTTTGGGATTGTAAATGGACGAAATCGGCCTAGAGGGAAAAAAGTTTCTCTTTAAGAAACTAAAAGTTACACGGCAAAAGAACTCTTTTAGTGTATTTAATCAACATGTCTCTATTATTTTAGGACGATCTGAGTATTGTTAGTGAAATGCTCTTATCATATACAAAATGTGAATGGTTTTTTAACCTAAGGACTCTAGTGGCCAAAAAAACGTCCTCTTTATTTTCTAATAAACTTCGACATGTATCAAATTTCTTAACTGTTTCACATATTTATACCATTTCAAGATCTACTTTTGGCTAGGGCGCCCAAAAAACGGTAATATTATTTAAAACAATCGGCCAATTGTAAATATAGGCATGGCGCGCTTGGTCAACAAAAGGGTCTTTACTCAAAATGTTTACATATTCTGTAGATTCAAATAATGTTTGCTTAAAGGCTCGGCCGGGCACACTGAAGCTGTTTTTTCTTACGCTGCGTATTTTTTAATTTTCGGTAAACTAAAAACTAATGATATAAGTGTAAAAAACCTACAATCAATATATGAAAGGACTTTTCTACGCCGACACTGCAATAAGATGAACTTTTTGTAAGTTTTTAAGATATATTTTAATGATTTTTAGACAACCGGAAATGAAGAAATTAAATGAAATAAAGCGTAGAGAAAAAATCCTCAGTGTGCCCGGGCATTAAAGATTTGAATAAGTGTATAAGTAGAAAACAATGAAGGTTTTTACAGTGGGTAAGGACGACTACTGCACAAGAAGAAAACGTCAGTTAGAAATCGGTCCAAAGTGCAAAATTCTGTTAGACGAATGTTTTTTTAGCTTCAATGTTAACAATCCTTCGGTTGGAAGACCATATTAAGATTGAAATTCAAATTATAAAGTTCAAATCATTGGTTGCCAGATCCGCCTGTTAGTTTTGAATGGACCAACTCTCTTATAACTAAAAACAATTTATTTGTAAATATATAATATAAAAACAATTAATAAAAAAGTTATTAAGACGGAATTTCAAGATTTTTCTGAAAATCCTACTGTCAAAAAGGTAACTAAAATATATTTTCCCCTATTACGAAGCGGTCCCGAAAAAGTACAGTGCACGCTCGACTTACGCAACCGATAGGATATCAGGCCTGTTGGACTTACCGCAATTGTTGCACTTGCCGACATTTTTAAACATATCTAATAAAGACGTGACTTTTGTCAGTAAAAATAGCATTTTAATATAACATTTATTAAACGAAAGAATGAATAAAACAAAGAAATCTGCATAAAAATTCATTTGAAAAATAACATTCTGGTATAAAATTTCTTTTCAATACACAAGACACTTTAAAATAACATTTATTACTCGTAAAAAAAGAATATGTATTAAAAAATGTTTTCATTCATTTCATAAATAACATTGAGGTTTAAAAAACAACTACTAAGAATTAAAAATATTAAGTTTTTGAAAAGTAGTTTGAAATTTTGTTTGTACTTTATCGTTTGAAACTTTTTTGCTAGCACACTTTCTTTGATTTCTTGAATAGCTAGAGTCAAAAGTAACAGATTTCTTTGTACTCATTATCATTGCCAGAGGCGTAGATATTTGAAGTCATGTTTAAAATAGTGTAACTCTATTCACAATCGTCAAATATTTAAGGGTTGTTCGCTTATGGCAATGAAACGAAAACATATTTCATCATATTCGTATGATTGTTGCACTTATCGAGACCTTTTTTGATAAAAAGTTGCACTTATAAGGACTGTAATGTAAAAATATAGACGGTTGCGCAAATCGTGGAATTGCGATAATCGGGGTTTGCGTAAATCGAGCTACGGTACGCGCTACGTATATCAGTGTGTCCCAGAATTGGAGAATAAAATTTGTATCTTACTTTGACGAATTATTTTTAATTGGTCTTTAATTCAAGATTCAAATCCTAAGAACATTATTATTTTTAACTTGACACTAAATATGAAGTTAAAATATATTTTCATTATTCATAGGTATCTGCTTTGTCACTTCCACCGATATATTCAGTCCCATTTACTGAACATTTCAGTACATCAGCTTAAATTCGCTTGCGTTAATGGAAACATGATAGTACAGTAACCCCAATCCTAAGGATCAGATTGATCTTAGAATCAAACAAGGCCACATTGGTTTGATTTAGAACTTTCGTGCATTGCTTACTGAGGAGAAGTGGCCCGTTGAGAGAATGAAGCAAGGATAATCGATTAAATAAAATCGATTATCAATTTCCTTCTCCCTTTGATTACCAAACTCATTATACTACCCACTACCATGGTGTAAAAAGTTTAAACCGAAGTGATCGTAATAAATATTTCTTTTGACTTCACAAGTGCTGGTTTGTTTTGTTCTTATTCCACTTTTGTTGAGATTTCGATCTCTATCTTCAAGTACTTCAGTCCGGCAGTGTGAGTGTGTCGTTCGGCATGTCTATCCTCCCAACCGACCGTCTGGCCTTCAGTTTAGGCCGCTTGCTAACACTAGCACGCTGTTCGCTCTTTGGTAGTTTGCACTTCATGCCGCTGTTGCCTTTGCCACTGCGACTGCTGCTGCAATTGATTGTCATTGTGTTAAAAATAAGCATTCCTTACAACTGTTACATACGGAAATGTTTCCAGAACACCAACCAACCACACCAATCTCGGCAGCATTCTGTGATTCGTTTCGACTCCTGCGACTTTAGTTGTTGTTCGTTCGGAGGTACTTTTGGTCCATTGCCAAAAAAAAGAAACTAATGAAGGCGAGAGAATCGGGTAGGTAGGCCGACAAACTGCAAACTGAAAAACTAACAACAGCAGCATGTGTTTGCCATGCAAAAGTGCACAGTAGCGCATAGCCCGGCATAGGCATTACACGATGAGGAAGCAGCATCACCACAAGCAAGCATGAGAGCATAGATTGAACATTCAAATCCTACAAATGCGTCATTTCATGTTCAACATACGTATTGTTGTTGTTGTTGGTGCTGGTTTTTCAAAAGAAGAAACGATCACCTGCGGTTCACTTAAGTACTCGTGCACTCACCCTTCTAGTCCACATGAACAATCATCCGAAAATCTTTCGAATTGTTGCTGTTTTTCGCATTTCGTCGTCCATGGGCTGAAAACTGTTGTTTTGCGATGCGGGAAAATAACGAAAACCTACAAAAAATAGGTGGAAAATTAAATGTGAATTATGTTTCTTCCTTGAGAATCATGTTCTATTTGTGGTGATATTTTCTGTTTTCATCATTTCATATTTCTTTATTTTTTGCTTCATTGGCTGTTGTTGGATGTGGCGGTGGAGTTGTTGTCGAAGCAGTTCGGCATAGTGATCAGGGTTGCCAAGCATTTAACATGAACATTATTTCTCTTTTTATAAAAAGGCAAAACTTTGAATTAATGGACTTTAAATGTACCGGAATTGTATTCGCTCCGACTCCAACTCTGGCACTTTGAACAAATCCGGACACCGATTCTGCACTCCTTATCCGATCTTTGAATCCGGACTTTGGCTTCAATGTAAGAAAATAATGAAATATCATTAAAAACATATATACAAAGTAAAATTTTGTATCGGACTTACTGAGGTACTCGTGTAGTCAAGAGTTGTCCTCTATAGATGTTGTACGAGGGCGGTTCGGAAAGTTCTTAGCCTATCAATGAAAGGGAATAGTTAGTTATTCAAAAATATTTTTATTTTTCAATATAATCTCCTGAAACTTCAAAACACTTAGTCCAACGCTTATCTAGCAATTCTAGTCCTTGATTAAAATAGTTTTCCTCAAGGTCTTCCAAATAGCTGTTTACAACTGTAATTACATCTTCATTTGAGGTAAAACGCTTGCCAGCAAGGATTTTTTTTAGATTTGGGAACAAGTAAAAGTCACTGGGAGCTAAATCAGGAGAATAAGGTGGGTGGTCAAGCAACTCGTACTTTAATTCATTTGTTAAAACACTCTTGTGCGCTGGTGCGTTGTCTTGATGAAAAATTATTTTTTTTGTTGTAAGCCAGGACGTTTTTCTCGAGTTTGTACATTTAATGTTGCAATAGTACTCTGAATTTATTGTTTAACCCTTTTGCAGATAGTCAATCAATAAAATACCTTTGAAGTCCCAAAAAACCGTTGCCATAACCTTACCAGCCGATTGAATTGTTTTTGCCTTCTTTGGGGCACTTCCTCCATCTTCAGTCCATTGTTTGGATTGTTTTTTTTGTCTCTGGAGTATAGTGGTGGACCCATGTCTCATCAACAGTTATGAAACGACGCTTAAAATCCATTTTATTTCGTTGAAAACGATCCAAACAAGCTTGAGAAATGTTCATTCTTATGCGTTTTTGGTCGACTGTTAACAAGTGTGGCACCCATCTTGCAGAAAGCTTTTTCATCTGTAGTTCTTCATGCAAAATTAAATGGACTCGATCATTTGAGATGCCCATGATATTAGCTATTTCACACACTTTTATTCGTCGATCATGTAATACCATATCATGCACTTTGGCTACAATTTCTGTTGCTGTTGCTGTTTTTGGACGTCCACTACGTGGTTCATCTTCAATGCTTGTACGACCACGTTTAAATTCAGCAACCCAATTTTTTACTGTTGCATATGAAGGAGCACTTTCACGTAACACATTCACCATATCATTATGAATTTCTTGTCCCGATAAACCTTTTTTATGTAAATATTTAATGACACCACGCATTTCTAATTTTTCCATTGTAAAAAAACCGCGGATGCGTCTTTTGTGAACACCTGTTACTTTATGAAGGAGTTACCAGATCGAAACAAAATTTAACATGTGTTCATAGCAGAGATGGAAGTTTCCAAAACACAGAGATGGAAGTTTCCAAAACACTTTTTCTGTTTATACCGCGCTTTTTGTGCTAGGCTAAGAAGTTTCCGAACCGCCCTCGTACATTGTTCGGGTTAGAGAAAAATGGAAAGAAATACTTGAGAACATTATATTTGAGTCTGGAAACAGCCCCAATGGGAAGACTGTTTCACATACGGAAAGCACGCATGGTAATCGAATTCTTTAATCAGCCGGTCATTTGGCTAATCAAAAAATAAGTTAATTCTCAGATCTCGAAAACGAAGTGGGAAGACTGTTCCACATAGGGAAACACGAATGGTAATCGAAGTATTCCTGAAATTCTTTTTATCAGCCTTTGGCTACTCAAAAAATAAGCTAACGCTCTGATCTAGGAAATGGTGTCAGTTATCTCTGAGAAGGATATGCCATTGAAATACAAATATAGGTTGATCCATCTAGAGGTATTTTTTCAGAACAAAAAAAATATAAAAATTTAAATCAAGTGTGGAAAGATGGTAATTTGAAAGGATATTTTAGGGTTTTTATTTTTTGAATATAATTTCCTTCAATTGTTGGCCGCAACTATGCAACTATCAGGGTTTCCATTCTGAGGTTGCAATATTGGATGACTCGTTCGAACATTTCGACCGGCATGGCTTTAATGACACGCGTAATGTTGGCTTCCAAAACCTGAATCATAGCTGGATTGTCAGCATAGACTGTGGACTGTACATAACCCAAAGGTGTGATATCAATCGATTTAGGCGGCCAACTCACCTGTCCAAAATGTCAAATTAGCTGCTTTTCGAAATGACCTCTTAATAGATCCGTTGTTTGAGCAGCTGTTAGCAAGTGGCACCGTCCTGTTGAAACCAAGTGTCGTCAAGATTACGAGCTTCAATTTCAGGGAGCGATAGCGAGCACCATTCACGGTTACGTACCGGCCATCATCATTTTTGAAAAAGTATCCACCGATGATTCCACAAGCTTATAAACCGCACCAAACCGTGGTTTTCTCTGGGTATAATGGCACGTCTTGAACCTCTTCTTGTTGCTCTTCAACCCAAATGCGGCAATTTTGTTTATTGACTTTGCCGTTGAGCCAGAAACGGACCTCATCACTGAACACAATTTTGGTCGAAAAGAGCGGATCTTCCCTTCTCACCGAACGCTCATTTCCTTCCATAATACAGTTGCCAACATTTGAAGGTAATTATTTTCAAAAAATAAATGCCATAGAATGTCCTTTCAAACTACCAATAAAGATTCCACACTTGGTTTAAATTTTCATATGTGTTTTTTGTTCTAAAAAATATCTCTAGATGGATCACCCTATATAAGCAACACAAATTCCGAAAGTTCAATTTAGGAACGAAACAGTTTGTCATTCTGCTTATGTCAAGAAGCATCAGCGACCTCTCCTGTAGTCGCTTAAGACATTTCATAAAGCAACTTGGTGCATTCGCTCTGATGCGATAACTTTAAGGAGAATAGCGAAATCTAATGGACTCTCTAACGAGGTATGCGCCTAATTCTATCTTCTAGGAAACGTTTACTAGGACTACAAAATGTTGTAATGTCGGGGAGATGCTACTATTTTCCTTGTAGAGCCATTGTTTCGTTAGCTGTATGGCAAGTGGCACCGTCCTGTTGGAACCTCATATCGTCCACATCCATATCTTCTAATTCGGGCCATAAAAAGTTCGTTATCATCTCACGATAGCGTAACTGCCTGGCCGGCCTCATTTTGGAAAAAATACGGCCCGATGATACTGCCAGCCCATAAACCGCACCAAACAGGTACTCTTTGTGGGTGCATTGTTTTATCGACAATCAATATTGGATTAGCTTTTGCCCAAATGCGGAAATTCTGCTTATTGACGAATCCACTGAGGTGAAAATGTGCCTCATCACTGAAGATGATTTTCTTCAAAAAATTGATCATCCACTTCTTGCCACCATTCTGACCATTGATGATGACCATGGTTCAAATTGAGTTAGTCTGAAATTGAGGAATAACATATTCCACATTCAACATCGGCCCTTAAAATTTAACCACCCGGAATTTTTAATTTCTCCTCGGATTTCAAAAGAAAAGACCTGGACCTTTCAAACAAAAGCTGGGAGAAAAGTTTAGTTGAAAGTCCGTTTAACTTTAATTTTTAATTTCTTATCGGATTTAAATGGAAGCAAATTAATTGAACGATCTAACTTTCTAAAAATTGAAAATTTCTGAGGTTTTTATAAGCAAACATAGTTTTTGCTACTTTTTTGTTGCTTTTAAACTTCAATATTTTACGCTTAATTTTATAGTTTTTTTAAAAACCGTTAGTAATTACTCAGTTATTTAAGTTTTTATAAACACATATTTTTTTACAAAATGCAGGTTTAAGTCATTAAACCAAAAACGTTTGCTTGATCGTTTTTTTTTGCACCCAGAGAACAAATTTGTTGCCACAACCGAATTTTTCGCCAACCGAATGTTGCACGGTGGTTGCACGTCTTTCATCGTTACAACCGAATGTTGGGTACACAGCAATTTTCAGTAGAGGGAACTGATACTTTCGGTTCAAGAAACAAGTATCGGTAATCATAACAGATAAAGATGATTATTGGAACTGAATTCGTATATGTATTGGTTGTTGTAATAGATTGTTGGTTATAAGTCCTTTCTGAAAAAAAATAATATTTTACCACCTTGCAATGGGTCAACTGATTAAAATAAATATGTATATCGAATAGATGTTTTGATGAACATTGCAATGATACCCCAATCTGAAAAGAATTAATTAAGGTATATAACAATATTTATTGTCAAGCTTTGGGTAGCCGTAACTTGTAAAAAATGAGTCGCCACTAAAAAAATTGGTTGCTGTTTTGAGTAATAAAGAGGTCTCTCTATGGCGAAAATTGTGATCATGTCTGAATAATGTCGCTAAATTACAGTTAAGCCTGATTCTATATTCTGAAAAATATTTTTTAATTAATAGTTCGTTAATTAATATGGCAGTATCGTTTGGAATCATTTACTCACGAAAAATAAACTGTCTGACCATTTTTTTTTTTGGTTCTATAGATTTTTTGAAATTTCGAAATATGTTTTGGTCGTAAACAATGATTATAGGGTTTATATTTTGATGTTGGAATTAACAATTTTATGTAATAACAGCGATCTTAACAGGTTTTGGTCACAACAAAGAACTAATCTGCTGTCACCACCAATTATTGGTACCATAGTATCATGTGCATCACAATTGGTTGGTTGATGTTGGAATTAACAATTTTATGTAATAACAGCGATCTTAACAGGTTCTGGTCACAACAAAGAACTAATCTGCTGTCACCACCAATTATTGGTACCATAGTATCATGTGCATCACAATTGGTTGGTTGCCATAACCGAAAGTTGTTGCAACAAATTGTTAAACTGAATTCAGTTCGTATAACTGTGTTATTGGCTGTGAATTCCGTGATTATGTTTTTGATATCTCGAACTCGAGCCATGTTACCCTCATTACTATGGAATGTTGGTTATTGCAACAGAAAGACGGTTAATCCAACTGAATTTTTGTATTTCGGACCGATTTCCAACTGATTTTGTCTCTGTGTGTGTGTGAATTTAGTATCATCAGTTTCCTTTTGAAGTGATCAGCATTATTCTGAAATCATTTTTATTGAATGCAGCCATTTTTGGTAAAAATTGCTAATTTCTTCCACTATATCTGGCAAGAAGTCACAATGGTAATGCCACTTTGCTTTAAATTTAGGAAATAATTTTCTAGCGAAGTAAAATCTATGAGTGCAAGTTTCGAGATTTAAAGTTTCACCTAATATACGACAAGACAGTGGAAATAAAGCATAGTTGGTGATACCTTCTTTTATATACCCTCTTCTCTAAACAACATCTTTTAAAAGTTTTTCCAGAACATTGGATGCAGAATTTACGAAGTGATAAGTGGGTTTATGATCGAGCAAAGTTCGACTTTATATGTTACTTGCACACATGGGGAATGTAGTTATAGGTCTCACATATGGCAAAGCGGAAAAAATTTCAAACTTCTTGGGATCCCGGCCGTGAAAACTATCAAATGTAAATTTTTTTGACGTTAAAGAATTTTTTATTAGAAAAAGTAAACAATACTCGTACGAGTACTATTAATATAGCAAATAAAAACACTTCTTATAGAAATAGGGACTTTAATTACACTGTTAAGCACAATAAACTTCTCCGGAAATTGTTGACACTTTTAAATTTTGATATCTCTATTACGACGGCTGCTATATATATATTCCTGGCCCAATAATAAAAATGCGAATATTTATCATCAAAAATGTTTTTATTGTTTTTAAAGTACTCTCCACTATGATTTATACACTTTTGCATGCGCTCAAACCAATTGTCGAAGCACTTTTTCCACTCCGATTGAGACACCTCCAAAACATGGTTTTTGAACGCTTTAACAGCATCTTCTGGCGACGAAAATCGTTGACCCCAATTTTTTTCTTGATATGCGGGAATAAATTTTTGGGTGCCAAGTCAGGGCTGTACGGCAGATAACCCATCAATTCGACGTTTTGACCGGCCAAAAAGGCGCTGATTTGAGCCGATGTGTAAGAGCTCGTCATATTGCACAATGATTCGTCTTCTCTTGTTCGCTTTTCGAATTTATCCGAAGACTTCAGGCAAACAGATTGTGGTGTACCACTCAGATTTGACCGTCCTGACCAGTTTTGCCAGTGACCAGTTTTGCTGAAGAAACAGGCGGCCATTTGCTTCGAAGTGCTTCTTCCACGAACAACTTTCGTCGGATTTGACTCGTCTTCGAAGACCCACACGGTTAATTATGTTTTGTTTCGGGCTCATACCATAGATCCATGATTCGTCACCTGCGACGATCTTATAAACATCTTTTGAAGCACCGCGATCATATTTTTTCAAAATGTTTATGCACCAATCGACACGAGCCTCTTTTTGAGCGATTGTCAAATTGTGTTGGATCCAACGAGAACAAACCTTTTTTACGGCCAGGTGTTCATGCAATATCGAATGTATGCTGGTGGAAGAAATGACCAAGGATGCCTCTATCTCACGGTATGTCACATGATGATCTTGCATTATCAGTTCACGCACGGCATCAATGTTCTCTGGCACAACGGCCGTTTTTGGACGACTTTCACGACTTTCGTCTTTGAGCGAGCGTCGGCAACGATTGAATTCATTAAACCAGTTTTTCACAATGCTATAGGATGCTGCTTCATCGCCATACAAAGGTTTAAGTTCATCGAGGCACTCTTGTCGTGATAATCCACGTCGAAAGTTGTGAAAAATGATCGCACGAAAATGTTCAGGAGTTTATTCCATTTTTTTTGCCAAATTGATTTTTTCAAGTCACTGTAAACAACACAAATTAAGGTCGTACGTTAAAACGTTCTGATTACGGTCAAACTTTTCAATGGAAAGTCAGATGGCGCCAGGCAACACTTAGTGTTGCCTAGGCCAGAAATATATATAGCAACCCTCGTGGTTTTACTATTTTCGTCGCTAATAAGATGACTCTTATTCGAATGAATTCGACCATTTCCATAAAGAACCTCGCTAAAATTCTTCATTTACTCTAAACCCGGTTTTCCCGTATAATATGGTTACATCCTAGATTTGAAGCGAAAACCTTCAAATAGGCAACACTGTTAGGGATTGTTGCTGTCGTTGCTGTATGTTGACCTGCAATTATTAATGTTGTTCTCATCTGTTCATACACAACTCACGTATCCACACCGCACGCACTCTCTCGTATTATTTGTTGTTGCCACAGATGACATCAGTGCACTGAGTAGTGTTTTTGCACATGTGTTTTTTTGTTTATATCCAATCGAAGTCATCGCATGCAGCTCGAACGTACGTAATTCGTGGTCAATTTGTCTAGACTTTTAAGAGAAATACTGATGGCATGGCGGGTGTTTATCGCATACGGAAGTTGCATTTCCAAACTCATGTTCGTTGCACGCGCATATGTAAATTTATTGGAAAGTGTTCCAATTTGGCGATCCGGCGGATTATCATTGCTACTGTATATTTTTTTAGCGGTTCACAAGATAAATGGAGTAACTCCATGTTTTTTATGTTTTACATGCGGGGGAGTTAAACTGAAATATGTAAGTCACATTTTGCAGTGGCCGGAAACCAGCATAGTTTGGGGAAGAAAATGTCGTGTAACTATTGCTTCGCTAATTTAAGATTAATGGTTTCGGAAGGAATGTTGTCACCTGATGCAATCAGCATTCTTAGACGAAAATCGAAATATTAGGAATATCTTATATGAAACATTATCATTTTAAAATGTATCAAACTGAGGTACTTATAATGTGCATTGTGCACAAAAAGGACTGTTCGATAAGCAACCGATCTGTTTTGTTTCTAGATTTCCGCAATATTCAGCTGATTTGGTCGCTTTGTTAGATTTCGACTGTATATTTTTTGCCCCTAGCGAAAAGTTTGGCTAACAAAAAAAGAATTTCTACTATGAATTAAATCGACGTGTTGTTGACAACAGTTTGGGACCTGTGTTGAAATTTTGACTACGACAAAACACAAAGGACAAAGAGAGGCAACAACTCCTTCGGCATTTCAAAAGGAACAAGGTCCGCTGGTGGCACCTTGCCGTTTTCAGTTTCCACAGAAAACTCAGAACAATAAATACTTTTAATTAAAAAAGTATTAAACCCTATATTTAATAATTAAGTCCTAAGTAAAGTGGAAGCTGTATGGAATAGTTACTAAAAGTTAGGAAAAGAGATGAAGATTTTTTAAAATACGTTTAGTTACATTTAAAGCCTGGAATTTTTTAAAACCTTTCACTAATGAGAGTTCGTTTTTCTTTTATAGGCCAATGGTGCTTAATGATCATCGATTTTGAATTGGTCTCTTTTATGTTGCAACAAAGAAACAGAGGCTAATCAACATCGTTTTCGTGGTAAGGTAATAACAACTCATACGAGTATGCAAGAAGTTAATAAATTTGTTGCACAGGTGAACAACATGCAACTTAACACAAAAAATAAACATGGTTACTATATGGTCACGGCAACAGTAATATGTTCTCTGCAAAGAAGTATGTTCGTCGCAACCATAGTATAGTTTTTTTAATTTTATTTTGACAATAGAATGATAGCTGCGATGTTAATATTTTTGAAATGTAACAATATCATTATTATTGCCAAATTTAGAATGATTTACTTCCTTTGGAAAATTGTCTCTAGGGTCCCCCGCTTTAGGGCAATGCCGAATAGTCACTTGCGTCATTTTACAACATATCGTAACACATAAAAACGATGATTGACTTTTTTATGTGTCTCAGTTGTTTTAGACAACCACTCGCGATCACTCTCGTAGTCATACTCAAAATTGACATCGAAAGATCGCGTGCCAATTTCTAGATATGTATACTTCTTTCCATTTCAGAAATTCAAATTACTTTGATTCGAATGTATTTCTCCACGCCAAAGCATCTTATTTTTTTTTTTTTTGGAATAGCTTCGATTGTTTTTTAATGTTTGTAAGTATAAATCGTGATATTCAAGTGTGTTCAGACACATTTAATGATGTTTAAATGTCTAAAAACTAAAAACAAATAATAATCATCATAACAACAGCAACAACGACAACAACATCAGCAACATCATTGGAGCAGCAGCATTAAAAGAGCCCTCTCGAAAGTAAATTCATTCCTCAATTATAAAGTTTAGCTGTATCTGCACACACAGACACAGGGACACATTCTCGTAGATACAAATGCACACAACTACAACAACGGTAAAGCTCAGACGAACGTCAGACACACGAATACGACGATGATGATGACGACGATCCGCATAAATTCATCCATCCATTCGTACGACAGACTTGCGACGGACGGACTGGCAGGCAAACAAGCCGATAAACAAATGATGATACTCGCCTCGTATCTGTAATTTGTATGGGGTGGAAGATGGATGGCTGGCATGGATGGCATGGAAGTACCCACTCCACAATGACGATCGTGTGTGAATGCGGGGATGTGGATATTGAAGTTATGCATCAGTATGGGTTTCGGTTTGATTGGGTTCTGCTGCTGTCGTTGTTGTTGCTTTTCGGATATCTACGCAATCCATACAAGTGCAGTCGGGGCACAGCCACTGAGTAGCAGTGCCAGCTGAGGCCTGAGGGTGTGTGAGTGTGTTTGAGTGCGTGATAGAATGTGTGGCTTGATTGGCTCAATTGGCGCAATTTGAACTCTGACCGACCGTTTGCTTTTTGTTGTCGACTGCTGCCTCTTAAATATTTCTTTTTATTAATGCATGTCTCATATCAAAACAGATGTCGGTATGAAAAGTCAACAAAGAGTAAAAACTGTTTTTATGCACACGCTTTGTATGGAGCGTTGAAAGGATTTTTAAACTATCTTGGGAAGTGTACGATTCGCCAGAACCATTTCAGATTAATTTAAAACAAGGTCAGTCCTAGATCCTGGACTTATCGTAGGGACGATTTTTCAATAAAATCGTAATTACTATCGGTCTTGTCGAATCATATGTGTTTCCTATTAGGAAGCGACTTGCAATAGCTCTGACATTTTCGCAGTAAAATTGATTTTTCCAGTTTCAACAGAAACATTTTTAAAATACATTTTCTTGTTGAAGTGGAAAAATTCGTTAAAATATTTTTTTCATACGAACAAAATTAGCCTGCCTTTTTAATTAATAAATTTTAAATATTTTGTAAGTAACAGAGAATAGTTGCATGTCGGTTTTTAGTTATGTCATATTGTAGAAATTATTTTATATCTTTCGTTAAACAATAATTCGTGAACACTTTAAAAACTTATTTTTTTTTTGAAGCAATAATAAAATATTTTGTAAAATATGACTTGAACAGTTTTTATTCTGGTTCTAGGCCTTTTTGTTGTTTCTTTTTCAGAAACAACTAAAAAATTGGGGAAATGTACTGGCACGTTGCCAGGCAGACTGTACTGCTGTTTCTTAACCCACCAAGGTTTTTCTTCATTAGTCTTTGGCAATGATTACTACGACTACAAATCAAATGACTTATACGGCAGACTCGTTTGTATTAATGAGAATTACCCTTTGCGTAAAGTATTCGGACTGTGCGTATAGCAATCCTTATAGCGCAAAATCATTTCCACTTATTCCGTATCGTTGAAAACCACAGATGCAAAATCACAGGGTGTGTGTGTGTGTTGTACACACGCAGAAAAACAGTATGGTTGTGGTGACAATATTCGAAGAGGATAATACTATTGTTGGGTCAATGGTTGTGGTACAACAATATTAAGATCCTTACAATAATAGTATGATTCAAATACAACCACAACACCTCACAACCATACTTTGATCCTCACAACAATAGTATGATTCACACGTCACCATACTATGATCCCCACAACCATAGTAAGATTCACACTCAACCATACTCTGATCTCCACAGCCATATTATGATCCTCATAACCAGAGTATGTTTCACATACAACCACAGTATGATCCTCACAACCATAGTATGATTTACACGTAACCATGTTATGATTCCATACAACCACAAATATACTACGATCCGCAATAATATTTATTAAAATTGGGTTAAGTTGTCAACAAAAGATTTGAATTATGAAAATTATTTGAAAATATATTAAATTCAAAATTATAGAAGTAATTTATTCAACAGTAGAAAAAATCAGTTTAAAGCGTTTTTATTAAAAATATTTCAGTTAAACAAAGCAAAACTAGTTTATTTGAAAATTTTTAATTTCCCCATAAAAAGTATTATTATTGCATTTGATCCGTAACAATAACATTGCTCTAAAAATAATAGTCAAATAAAGAAAAATTACAATCATACAGTTTGATTGCCGTAATCATATTATTGTTAGCATAAAACCCTAAAAACAATACTATTGTCGCACCAACCATATTTATATTGTTGCTAGAACCATATTTTCGTTATTAAATTTGCCAATAGTACTATTGATACATTACAACAATATTAATATATTGGCAATCATACTATTGTCAAAATTAAATTCAGTAAACAAACTTTTATTGCGGAGAACATATTATTATTGCCGTGACCATATAGAAACCACGTTTTTTCTCTGCGTGTATGTATTCATACATGCGTTGCACTTTAGAGCGCATCAATCCTTATTAAATATGTTTTCGCACCAGAATAAAAACTGTTCAAGCCATAACAAAGATAAAAGACCGCATAGATATAAACAAAAAAAAACATATTTTGTAAAATATTTATTATAGATGGATAAAGCTTTGATTTGTATTTCTCGCCTTACCGAACATTTTTTAGACATGGTTTTGATTAAAAAACATTTTGAGCTAATAAACCTCATCTTTTGTAAAAAAAATCTTGAATCGAAACTCCTAAACTAAAAAAATTCAACTCACGAGAATTTGTTTTACTAATAGAATATACCAACAACAACAGAACAATTTTTATAGATTTTGTAACTATTTTTTTACAGTGTAAAATATTTATAATAAAACTATATAGCTCGTTTTCAACTAAACAAACAATAAGTATTTTTTCTTCACTAAATTTATTTTTCCTAAATATCTCTCAATCTTATAATGCGGATTTTTTCTTTAATTTGGTGCCAACTATTCGAAAATAAAAATAAAAATAGAGAATTTGTTTTAATTTGTTATGAGTATTTGAGTCAATTTTTAATTATTTTTGCCCACTGTTTCCGTGACCACCGTTTCGATTCATAACAATTGTAGTATAAAGGTACATACCTGAAATTTGTTTTGCTCTAAAAGCTTATTAAACACTTCTTTATAATCGTATATAAGTAAATGTCTGTTATCATTTTTTTTTGGAATAATTGACAAATTTAATACGGCCAAAAAAAAATTAAGGCTTTACTTAAAATCTTGCTGTTCTGGAACGGATTGAAAGAAATCTAAAATATTTTGGTGATTTCTAAAAGTTTTATATTTTTTTAAAATTCAAATTTTTTTATTGTTCGATTTTTTTTTAAATTTTATTACTTTTGCGCAAAAGTCTTGCTAATTAAAACAGTATTTAATTTATGGGACCGCCAAAAAATGTTTGTGCAAAAAATCGTAATTTTTTTTAATCAAATATATTTTTCAAAATTAATTTTAAGATTATGTGGTCGCCGTTTTTTTTATATTTTACGAAACTTTTGCGTAAATCTAACAATTCCAAAGCAGTAATTTTATTTTAGGGATCATAATAAATATTGTAGGAATGGGCAAAACAATGGTGGTACTTAATACACAGCTTTTTTAATACTCGTTGCATTGAATGAAAGTAAAATATTTGTAAAAGTAAAATATTTGTAAAAGTAAAATATTTGTAAAAGTAAAATATTTGTAAGGTTTTCTTTGAAACTAAAACCTCTGTGACTAAAAAAACATAGTTTAAAAAAAAACAATGTTTCTTAAAAAATGAAATTTCACCCTCTTGAGAAACATTCAATTATTGATAATTTTTACTGGAGAAAATCTCAGTTTCGCAGACTAATAATTGTAAAGGTTTAAACAAAATGTATTTGATACTTTTATTAAATCCACTTGTTTTTTAAAACAATAATTTTGTATTTAACTGGTTACACATTTTTTTTTTAGAATTCTTTACTTCCAATTCTTCTAAAAAAATATACTTTCTATTTGTTTTTTGCATAAAAATATAGTTTTCTACAGAAAAAAATTAAATGTCTCTCAAAAATGGTTTTCTTTATCTTATAGAGAAAATAAACTGTGTTTCTCAGCAAAAATTGGTTCTTGTTTTTTTTTTGAACTGATCTTGAATTAAAATATTTGTTTTTGTTTAGCTCGTTTTATTTCGGTTTTTGCGTTTACACATTGAACAGGAATTAGCCGGCTAAAGACCTTTTGTATCTATATTTAAATAGATGACAGTTTTTTAACAAAATGGCATAGTGACATTGATTTTCGTGGCTGCGCACTGCTTTTATCGCGATTTCAGGTCCGTGACAACCCTCTTGCGAAAAAAACAATGTTTGGATAGATAAAAAATATTTCTAGGGATCGAATTCTTACCAAAAACTCTACTTTCCTTATGTAAAGAAGCTGTTTAATTATACTGGAAAGTACGAGTAAATGGTTTTCCAATAGGGTTATAACAATTTAATATCTTTATGTAGACGCTTCCTCAAACATTTCAGTGTCGAAGTCAACATTTTCGTCATGGTAAAGTTCACTTACGAGCAACGTTTGGAAATCATAAAAAATTACTACCGAAATTCTAAGTCGGTGGTCGCAACTTTAAGAGCGCATACTCCAATATTCATCATCTTCAGCAATGAAGCTCGTTTCTGGCTGAGTGGTTTTGTCAATAAACAAAATACGTGCTATTGAACAGCAGCAAACCAACATGTGTTTCAAGAGACACAATTGCATCCGTAAAAAATTACTGTGTGGTATGGATTTCATGTCGGAGGTGTGATTGGGCCGTATTTTTTCATCGATAAAACCAATCGTCATGTTACCTTCAATGTAGAGCGCAATTGTGCCATGTTAGAAAATTATTTTTGCCCTGAATTGGATGAGCTTGACATCGCCGATATTTAGTTTCAACAAGACGGTGGCACTAGCCACAGCACACACAGCACGCGTTACAATCGATTTACTGAGAGGCAAAATTCGGTGAACGTGTTATCTCGAGAAATGGCCACCACGCTCGTGCAATTTACCCATTGGATTTTTTTATGGGTCCAGATCAAGTCATCGGTCTTCGCCAACAAGCCAATAACTTTAGACGAGCTCAGAGACAACATCCAACGCGAAATGGCCAACGTTGCGGTCGAATTGTGTGCTAGATTGGTGGAAAATTGGTTCCAAAGAATAGATCGCTGTACACGGGCTCGTAGTGGTCATAGACCGAAATCAAATTTCATTCTTAAAGTATAACATTTGAACTACTCCTGGAATAAATTTGAACTCTACATCTTAATTATTTTGTGTTTTATTAATATATCAAACTGTTATGTCCTTTATGGAAAACCCAGTACTTGTTTCTTGACTGACTATTGAATTTAAAAAAAAAGAAACTTTCTCGGATGAAGGAAAAAAACATTTGTGAAAGGAGATATTTTTATATATAATTGCAAACATTTTTTTACCAAAAGCTATTGTTTCTCAGTTAAAATAAATACTATTTCTAACTGATAGTAATTAATTTAAACTATCAGTTTAAAAAAATATTCACCACAGAAAAAAATTACCCGTTTTGAAGTCAGAAACGTAAAACGAAACTTTTTATTTCGTTATCTCCTGAAAAGTTCTCAACTAATTATACCTGCGAATGTTTAATCAATTCTTTAACAAATTAAATTGGCGTTCAATTCGGTTACTGCAACAAAATTGTTTTGTATGTACATAAGATACAATGAATAATTTTTGATGTGTAAATCAAACTAAAGGAGATGCTTATTATTCCAACTTCATTCCGTAGATCTCATAGCCCTTTGGATTAGTGTCGCTCCTGACATTTTCCCTAACACATTGTACCCGCCGTCGTTTTTATGAGAAACTTACACTTATATATATATGACGAACTGTTCATTGCTGGAGATCAGTACAACATGTTTAACCCCCTTTTCCAATCGTTGTGATGGTTTGTCTTCTTGCTTTTCCTGCGATATTGCTGTCGTTGAAGTACTAGTGCAAAGACAATTAAGTGTATAAAGATTCTGCTGACAAGGAAGTTCGATGTCGGTATGCGTGTGTATGGGTGTGTGTGTGCGGTCATTCAATATGGGCCATACTTCTTAAAATACGACGGCAGCAAAAACGAAAATGCGGCTTTTAAATAGTTAATAGTAATTGTTGTTAGCTGGTTCAGTTTTATAGATGTACAAGCTGTTGTTATTGTTGTTTTGGATGCCACGATGTTTCCAGCAATTGCCGCTAATGACTTGTGTTGCTTAACATTCACACAAACACGCAAACGCACGGCGCGATAAATGCAATGCAGCCTCTGAGCGGCAGGAGCAACAACACCGAAATCGTGTAACATTTTTATTTTGTTGGCAACAGCAAAACAACAACAAAAACGCACATGAATTTGTTGTCATCATCGTTTGAACAATGTTTTCGTTTGGCTGTTGTTTGCAACAAGCACTCGGTCACCAGCATCAGCAGCCACATTCTCCGGATGCTCCTATTCTTATTATTTTGTCAAAGCGGATTTGCTAGCAATGCAGCCGCACCAGCAACACCAGCCTCATCATCTCATCCAACGTCCAACGGAGACTTTCAACTTATCAAAATAGTCGTTGTGAGCTGTTGGTATAGCCGCCGTCACCATCATCGTCGTCGGTCGTTCTCATCGTTTGGCATCCAGCAATTTCCTTGTATAGCCATTTAAGGCCTTTTCCATTAAACTGTGCCACCTCGGTTCGCAACCAGCCAGCACACATTCAACTACTCCGACTCCAATCATGGCATCTTGTCCAAACAGCAGCAACAGCAGGTTACATCTGCCTCATCTTCCCAGAATTATTGTCGGTTCACTTTTTGTTGTTGCCGTTCTACACCGACCGGACCGGACCATACCGAACTGAAGCGCGAACGTTTGTTTTGTTGTTTCTTCTTCATTGCTGATGACTAAATCTAAGAAGGAAATTAGAACGGATTTTTAGACATTTTATGGTCATGGGGAACACATACTAAATACGTTCGCACATACGTCCATACATACGGTATGTGTATAAATTTAGATCTAGCCAAGCAAGAGAAATTCTATAAACGGATATATATCATCGCTTTTCTATTTTCTTGTGAGACTGAAATTTTCAATTCCTGGAAATGCAGCATCGCAGAAGACAAGTCTTTCATCCGGTATTAAAAATAGAGATTTTCAATCGTTATAAAAATTTCGATTGCCACGCCCTTTCCGTAGGCGATGCTTCGAAAACTTTTTTAAATTATATACTCCCAGTTTTATTAAATGAAACTAGATCTAGGAAACAAAATCAAGTCATAACCGGAAATTAGTTAGCACGCAGACGTGAACTTAACGATAATATTAGTTAATGGAAAAGCTATTGATTGATTAAAAGGAAATCCACTGCCACTCTAGCCGACCTACAGTACTTCCCAAGGAATAGCTTTTTATGTACCTTTAAGGCATGTGATTGGATTTGTAGCACCAAAAAGTCAATATGAATGTAAAGTGCGGAAGTTCTTTTCATTCACATCGTAAGAAACTCTTTTTTATGGAGGAAGTTTGATGGGAAGCTTTGATCTATTAATTTGGAAGGCCTCGGATCGATTACGGGTGAACAAATATATTTTTTTGTAAAGCTATGGCACGAGGGCAGACCAATAATTCAGTGACTTTTCGAATTAAACACCGTTTGTTTTTGCAAAAAAAAAAAAAATCAACATAATCTCCTTTTAGCTCAATACACATAGTCCAACGTTTCTCCAATTTTTGTATCCCTTCCAAAAAATAGGATTTTTCGAGGTCCATAAAATAGGCATATGTTTGATCAATTATTTCATTGTTGGAGCTGCATCTCTCTCCACCGAGCTATTTCTTTAGTTTTGGCGATATGAAATAGTCACTGGGGGCTAAATCCGGAGAATATGGCGGATGAGGTACCAATTCGTAATCCAATCCATGGAATTTTGCCATTGAGATCTCACACGTGGGCGCCCGTGTATTATTTTGATGAAATGGTAATTGGGGCACGTATATAGCAGGCAGCTTACTTAAACCCAACTGATCATGTAAAAGCGAAACCTATATAAAGCGTACGGCATCAACAATCTCACACACTTTTACTCTTCGATCGGTCAACACCATATCGTGGTTTTTTCGACACTTTCGGTTATTAACCTCAATTGGCCGTCCAGGACGTTCAGCGTCATTTATAATTGTGGGACCACAACGAAAGTTAGTAAACCAGTTTTTTTACCATTGCATCGATTTCAAGAGTCCCCATAGGATTTATCAAGCTTTTCCTTGGTTTGATTGACGGTTTTTTCCGCGAAAAATAATGTTTAATGAGCACCCGAAATTCACTTTCTTCTCTTTTTAACAAAATCCACGTATGCTTTGTATGCTTTGAACAGCTGTTAAACACAAACTACTTGACGGAACTCTCCCAAAATTTGACAGTAGTCTACTAACAGATGGGTACTTGATGGGAGCAGTGTTGCATTTTATATAGCTACGAGGGATGTTGGAAAAGTCACGGAAAATTAATAACATAGACAGCAAAGACGTTTGTATACGATAGGTCGTTGATGGTCTCCCATTAGCGCTGTTGTAACACTTTTTTTTCTTTGAAGTTTTTTATTAAAAATAGCATCCAAAGCACTTCTTAAGAAGCTGTCACAAAAATTAAAAAAAATACCATGACAACCCTGTGATCCGATCCACTTCAAAAAAAATTGTCGTATCAAATCCAAATGATTTGGATGGTCTGTTTATACTGAAATTTAGCCCTTAAAAATGGGAAGATTTAATCTAGCCGAATTATTAGGCCATTGGTTTTTCTTCTAGCAATTTTGCTCATAAGTTTGTTAGGCCATTGGTTTTTCTTTAGCAATTTTGCTCATAAATTTGTTGGATACAATTTTGTTATTTCTTTCGTTACATGCATACAATAAATTCCATCTCTACTAAATTTTAATTCATTTCACTTTCCTGATTTAGTGATTTTGTTTTTCTCTTTATTTGTTTATTTATTTATTAATGTATTTTTTATTATTTAATCTAAGAACATCTATAGATATATTCTTAACATATCACTATGGGTATAAAAATCGATGCCGATTATTACAACAACTTTCAGAGTCGTTATTGATTTAATTTTTAAACCAAAATTATACCAGATACGCTGTATTCAAAAAAACTAATACGTGTACAAGATCATTTTTAAATATTTTTGCTGAATTCCCATCTTGAGACATATTTCTAGACCAAATTTTGTCGAAATTCAGGAATATGCATCTAATATTGTATAAAGGCGAGGTTTCCATCGGTATACGCCAGTCACCTCACGAGTAAGAGATTAATCTGCAAGTCCGTTTTTCTATAAAACTCGGCCGTTCGGAGCCGACATTTAACCGTAGATTCCAATCAGTGAATATGAGATTTTAATCAAGGACAACGCACTGATTATGTTGTATTTTTTTAAAATTTTATTATTGTATTTTATATTTTTATTTTTGGTAAATCGATTTAAGAAGTTGACGAAAATTCCGCCTTTGCTAATACATTTGTAAGATGGGTACTACGCCTTGATCAATAGGTTCTATGAGGGATGTTGTGTTAAAAACATTTAGCTGTGTTAGTTTAAGGTTACTTAACAAGCATTTGTATAGAATTAACTCGGTTATCAAAACGAGTTGGCCTAGGGCTATATACTTAAGAATAAAAGTCACTTTATCGAATACTACAAAAAATCGACTTTTAAGTAGTTTGTCAAGGAACCTCCATATGTAGTCCTCTTCTTTGGCGTAAGAACTTACAATCTTTTCGGCAACGTCATTATCAGATGAATGGATGTCAATAGATAATCCAGAATTTCTGATTTCAATGTTAATCAGTTCGGCTTAAAAAATAAAAAAAATGTTATTCAGCTGAATATAATTTCAGCTAAAGTATACTTACCAACTTGATTGATTGCTCTGGAAAAATCCCGAACATTTTTAAAGGAATACGTTGTCACTAAAATAAAATATAATTTATTTGTATTTCTCAATCGGCGAAACTTTATCAAAGCTCATCATCAATTTCCGCATTGTTTGGATGACTATCAAAAAATATGGTTTAATTATAAGATAAAATTAAAAGTCTAAAAAGTCGTCATCAAAAAGTCGATCTTTAAAACACAAAATCGATTTTGATTTTTTTATCCCCAAAAGTCGTCGAAAATCGACTTATTGAACCCTAAGTCGCTAAAGATACGGGTAAGAGTTACCACTCTTATTTTCCAACAATAAGTCAAACATATCACACCCTGCTATATAAACAATTTTTTATTGTATACTCGTACAAGCAAAATATTTGGTTCATCTGCACAAGATGGGATAAGTAAGACTATAAACCAACGCAAACTGATAGTTCAAAAACATTTTACACAGTTTTACAAAGCCAAATTACACTACACGCAGAGAAAAGATATGGATACTATATGGTCACCGCAACAATAATATGTTCGTAATATAATATGTAAGTATTGTTTTTTGAATTTCATTTTGACAACAGTATGATTGCGGCAATATTAATATTGTTGAAATGTAACAATAGTATTATTGCCAAATTGAGAAAGAAAAATATAGTTGTAGCAATCATATAAACATGGTTGGTGCAACAACGGCAATCATACCGTATGGTTGTGATTATGAACATAACAAAACAGGTTTTATAGAGCATAAGTACATGTATGCGTGTGATTTTTTTTTGATATACCAAAAAAAAACACATACACACGATACAGTGCATGGTTGTTGTCCATTATAAAAAAACAACTACAATCGAAAGGTAGTTCGAGGGATTTTGATTGTGTTTACTTTGTTCGGTGAAATACTTCACTACCGACAGGTTCTCGTTTATTTCAAATCTGCCTGCACTTAAGTATATAGCCGTTGATCATGGTTTAATTACATTCGTTACTTGGGGTCTACGGATGGTGAAGTAGCATTCACCCTTGCTGGAAACTAAAAGTACTTTTGACTGCCGTTGGATAAATTATTTTTTTTCTTGAATGTAATGTTCAATAAAAACATGGCCTCAAATCTGGTCTCAAATTGTAATGTAATTTAAAATAACTTTCTTGATAAAAGTCCCTATTTTAGAATAACAACATTGCCCAATTCTAATAAATAATTTTGGGGATCATATGAGTAGTATGGTTGAGTGTAAATCATACTATGGTTGTGGGGATCATAGTATGGTTATGTGTGCATCATACTATTGTTGTGAGGATCATAATATTGTTGTGTCACAACCATATACCCAACAATAGTATGATCCTTTTCGAATATTGTCACCCCAACCATACTTTTTTTCTGCGTGTAGTTAGTTGATTTATTAAATTACCGTGATTATTTTATTTTGTTAAAAATATTTATATTTTAAAAAAAAAAATATCGCGACCTGACATTTCTTTCACAGTTTTTGGACAATTGCACTGGCAAATATTCCAAAACGAATACTAAAAGTAGTACAGGGTGGAGCACGGAAATTAGCTTATCTGGGAATGAACTAAAAAAATTATGAACCTTGCAACAATTTATATTATATTTTAATTATATTGAACAGTAAGGGAATTTTTAAATTACATGGTTTAAAATAGTGTATCTGGCAAATGTCGATCTTCGCTATCCACACACTGCTGCATACCTTTTTTGAAGTTTTTATGAACTCTAGCAAGCAGGTCGACTGGTATTCTGCCAATTTCAGCCTCACTATTGTTAATTAGATCTCCCAAGGTGTTTGGACGATTAATATACACTTTCGACTTCAGGTAAACCCAAAGAAAAAAATCGCATGGGGCTAAGTCTAGTGGGAGTGCCGGCCAGTTCACATCACCCCTCAAAGAGATAAGCCGTTCAGGAAACATTTGCCTCAAACAATTCATGGTAACCCTCGCTATGTGTGCAGTGGCACCATCCTGTTGGAACCATGTATCCTCTAATTGCATTGCCTCTAGAGCCGACTGAAAAAAATGCTGTATCATAGTCAAGTACCGTTCGAAGTTCACAGTTACGACGGTTATCCTGGAAAAAGTAAGGGCCAATGATGCCTACTCGTGATATGGAGCACCACACAGTGACGTGGTCCGAATGCAGAGGTCTCCGGTGAAGTTCCCTGGGGTTGGTTTAACTCCAGTTCTCAAAGATGTTACCCAATTTACAATTTATTGGCGTCCAGGCACACGTCCGCGTGGGGTAACAGCGAATTGTAAACGAAAAGCACGCTGCACTGCAATGATCGAGTGCGCATTTGAAAAATACGCTTCAACACAAAATGACCTCTCCCCACGTGACCAATGAATGATGGCAACTGAAAGACAGACGAATACATATCTCCCGTCAGCCACTATAAGCCACTCACACTCTTCACTCTCTTCGACTTATAGTGCAAAAAAGCAAATTAACGCGCTCCATCCTATATTTCATCAGAGTGGTCGAATTAATAAACTGTAAAATGTCCCTTTCTAATCAAAAATGTATCTGTTCTGTGGTGTTGACGAGTTAACAACAGTCTCGATAGGTACATGGGATGGTACATTTCCAAGTCTTTTGAAGTTTACAGACAATATAACAAGTTTGCATTACAGACAAGATCCAGTTGCTTGTGGGGTAAAAATTCTCCATCCAAGGATGAAGGATATTAAAAAAGTCAATTATTTTTCAATCAGTTTATTTTTGTTCCCCACTTGGGTGTTCTAGTAGTGAAAAAGACCGTTTAGTTGAAAATATTGTGAGTTTTAAAATATTTGTAAAGGCCTGATCAACAACGGCAATTCTTATTAATTGTGCGTGTAAAGCGAGCCGCCTTGAAAGTATTTCTTCTATTCTTCTAATACAAAATAAAATAACTTTTTTCAGGCGCATAATTACATGAAGCGGTCTTTAATAAATCCTCGTAAATCGTTTTACTTTAGGGATTCTACCTCCCGCAAATCTCATTTTCCCATAACCGAAAACGTCGTCTTGACGGACGTGCATTCAAACGTAACGGATCGTAACGTCTTGTGTGTGCGTGTTTCATTTCAACAGAGGGAGGGAGTTCGAATTTCCAACATCCTGTTCCCTCTACACCGCCATGGGTGATTCCATCGATTGGGTTTCTTTTCTTGTAGACTTTCTTTTGGCTGCGATTGCATTTGGGTGTGTGCGTGTCTCTGTAATTATTATTATTAATTAATTTTTCTTTTCTTTGGAAATCTATAAAAATAATGTACACTTTGTTTTGGTTAATTTAACAAAGCAGCGGCTCGCACAAAAAAAAACTTGAACGATCTAATGGAGATTTCCTTCTAAATATGTCTGTTTCTTGATGTTGTTGTCGTTGTAGCTAATAGTGGATAGAGAATAGAAGCTACCGTATAAAACTGCAGGTACACTTCAATTCACTAGCATAGGAGCACATCAAATGATGCTTTCATGTTAGCACCACTTCCATATTACTCGTTATTCCAACAGAAAATTACTAGAATCGGCCTTATAATTATTGGCTTTTTCTAATCTGTAAATTCAAAAATTAAACTTAAGATATCCGAGTCTCTCTTGTTCCTATCTGCATAGGGCAGAGTGTATGTTTTTGTTCTCTTGTAATCGGTCGCAGCTCTGCCAGCCGCCATCGTTCGTAAATGTGACAGTTTCTATGTAAACATGAGTAATTCCTCCGTGCTCTTGTCTCGGTTGTTGTTATTGCTTTCTGCAACAAAGTTTTCAGCTGAGAATTACACAGCGAACGAGTATTTGACAGGAAGAGAAAAGTCCAACGATTGATTTTTTTTGCAAATAGTGCTGACGAGAATCGATTAAATGGCTGAATCACACAACCAATTGCACTGTGAACAATTTCGATTACAATTATACTTTCTAATGAAAATAGCGATAATCTCTCAATTATCTAAAACAAGCTAAAAAAAATTTCCTTCATTTTGTGGGGGATAATTTCGTTGAATATTTCATTGAAGTTTTTCCTTGTTTTATAACAATTTAATTTATATTTGAAACATATCCGTCTTAAAATCGGTTGGATCCTACATCGGCAGTGTTGAGAATATATCAATCTCACAGATGGCTTGAGCATTACGTACGTTTATGTAGCTCAATTTGCGGAAATACTGCTCTATTTTTATATTCTATTAATTATCCTTTTGATTGCAAATTATATGAATTGTTGTGATTGTCCAGGGTGCCCGCCGAGAAGGTAACTACTTTGTTTTGCCACCATTTTGGTAAACATTAGTCTTGACAGTTCATATTTGGCAGTCGTGAAGTAAAGACGTGGCAAATTTATTATGGAGAAATATTCGATAAACCACGTGTGTTAATCGTTAAAACATATTATTAAAATCAATACTCGATTACTGTGGCGATGAGCATGTTACGTGAAATTTTTGGGAGAAACAACGTGCCAACAAAACGTACTATTTATCGTATAGTGAATGATTTCGAAGAAAGATGGTCTGTAGCTAATAGGCCCAAGTATGGACCACAACGTACTGAAAGATCGGCTATAAACATTACTGCTGCTCAAGAAAGTGTTCAAAACAATCCATCAACCTCAATTGGACGCCGTGACCGTAATTTTGCACAAGGATTCGCATTTGTTTCCATTTAAGATTCAGTTGACACAATAGCTTCTTCCACAAGACCATCTCATGAACAAATCATAATGAGTGACGAAGCACATTTTCATTTGAATGGATATATGAATAAACTGAATAATCAGTTCTGGGCAATGGAAAACCCTCAAATTATATCTCAGTGACCTTTGCATCCATTAAAAGTGCGTAACGGTAACTGTCAATGGGGAGCAATATCGTGATATGATTGGAAACTTTTTAACGCCAGAACTGCATCCTTTGAGCTCGATTAACATGTGTTATCACCAATGCCATATCGCATACAGCCAGGATTACAATGGAATTCCTGCGAGACCTCTTTCCATAACAAGTTATTTCAAGAAATGGTGATGTTGATTAGCCTTAACGGTCGCCTGATTTGACTGCTCCGGGCTTCTTTTTGTGGGGATATCTGAAAAGCAAGGTGTATGCACAAAAAGCAGAAATGCTTGAGCAACTTAAACAAAATATTCGTGATGAAATTAATGAAATACCACGTGAAATGTGTGAGAATGTAATAAAAATGTGCTCAAAAGGCTCGAATTTGTGAGGCTAACAGATGCGGACGTTTATCTGATATTGTATTCCATACGTAATTGCCGACATTAAATAAAACATTTATCAATATAAGATCCATTCTCTTTTATTTAATCAAAAATAATAAACAAACAAAGTAGTATACCTTCCCGACGACACCCTGTAAAACCCTTATAAAGTCGTCCGTCCCTAAGCGAATGAGCTCCTAATTGATAATTATAACTCATTCGCGTATGTGTAGTTACTTTTTAGATTAAACATATATAAAACACTGTACAAAAGCGAGTAAACCATCTTAACTAGGATTTTTACGAATGTTTACATTCGCATATGGGCATTTTCAGGATAAAGAACGCATCATTCGTACGCCTTTGAAGTGGAAGAAATTACAGACTTCTTAAAACTGTTCTTCTCTACTTTACCTTTTTTACAAAAGGTAGGTTCCGTCGATTTGCCGTTTCGAGTTTATAAGCAATAGACATAGGATAAAGAGCGCGATAAAAAATAAACTAGTTTTCGACTGCATCTAGAAAAATTCAACTTAAAAAAAAGTTTTTTTAAGTTTCAAAGTAGTTTTTTTTTAATTTATAAATATTGCGCTTTTATGATAGATGTGATGTGCTTTTTCTACGTGCTTCAAACTTAATTGTAGTAATATAGGGCGATCCATCAAGAGGTATTTTTTTCAATAGGATTTTTTTCACAGATTACGAGTGAGCTGAGTTTAACTTTATTTTTTTACCTCTTCAGTATTGTTTAAAATTTCATTATGGAAATACTTACACCGCAACAACGTCTCCAAATTGTGCAACTGTATTATGGAAATAAAAATGAGAAGATTTGCTGTTTTCGAACAAAATTTTGTTCAGTGATAAGGCTCATTCGTGGCAACGTCAATAAACAAATTGCCGCAACTGGGCTGAAGAGCAAACATAAAAGGTTCAAGAGTTGCCATTACGCCCAGAGAAAACCACGGTTTGGTACGGTTTATGGGCTGGTGGGATCATCGGTCCATATTTTTTCAAAAATGATGATGGCCCGAACGTGAGTGGGGCTTGCTACCGTGGGATGATATGGGACTTTTTGCTACCTGAAATTGAAGCCTGTAATCTTAACGAAATTTGGATCGAACAGGACGGTGCCACTTGCCATACAGCTGCTCAAACAATAGATATATAGTGAAGTCGAATAGCAGCCAATTTCACGTTTTGGATTGGTGAGTTGGCCGCCTTGATCGTGTGATATCACACCTTTAGACTTTTTTCTTTGGAGCTACGTAAAGTCCAAAGTCTATACTGACAAACCAGCTGTGAAGCAGCGTTTGGAAGCCAACATAGCGCGTGTCATACCGGTCAAAATGCTGGAACAAGTCATCCAACATTGGAACCTTTGAATGGACTCCCTGACGCTTGGTTGCCGCCAACATTTGAAGGAAATTATTTTCATAGACAATAAAAATTCCACTCTTGATTTGAATATTTGGATTTTTTTTTTGTTTTGAAAAATATACCTCTTGATTGATCACCCGTTAGTAAGACCCAAAATCAGGAGGTACATTTGAAGGAAATTATTTTCATATAATAAATGGCATAAAATGTCCTTTCGAATTTACAATAAAAATTCCACTCTTGATTTGAATTTTTGGATTTTTTTTTGTTTTGAAAAATATACCTCTTGATTGATCACCCGTTAGTAAGACCCAAAATCAGGAGGTACATTTGTACCATTATCAGACAAACCGAAAGTAATGTAAAAAGTTTCATCGAGATCGATTTATATTTGTGACCTACAATTTGATTACAGGTACGTCACATGTCTTAAATGACTCAAAAAAATAATTTGACCTTTTTAGGGTGTTGCCAACATTAGCATCAAAAAAGAAGCGAGAAATAATTATTTGTGTTCGCAAAAATGAATGTTTATTTCAATATCCGTAAAAATTTATTTTATAATAGTGCTTTCCAAGTGAGTTCAAGGGTCATTAAAAGGAAGTCAAATGAATATTTGAAAATCGGGCTAATTTCATAAAAGAAAGAGAGCCGACGAAATATAGCAAAAGCATATTTAGAAACAATTTTAAAAATTGTTTTTAATATTCTTTTCGCAAACTACGAGTCTCTAGCAAAACTTTTAAAACGAATGAAGTTTGTTTAATACCGGGTCTACGTGTGTCTGTTGTACATATTGCAACAGGCCATTTGTGGGAAGCATCCAAAGGGGCGTGGCAAGGAAGCGTTCTTTCAGTCGCATAGTTTGTCGCATACTAATAATAAAAAACAAAGTAATTTAAAAGAAATCCCAGCTTCTCCGTTTTTTGGAAAACTGCAGAGACACTACTCAAGTCAAGAAAAACAGTTGGACAGCCGAACTAAAAAAATCACGATAGTGCCTGAACTAGTAATTCCTTCCATGGAACTACTAACTTCACTACCCTAATCTATATTCCGTACTGTGCTACTTGATCGTTATTTAATGAATTTCGACATACAAAAGAGCAGTCATACTTCCTCTATTGCGACGAGTGCAATGATTTAATTGTTGTGAATGATAAATTGTATTTAAATTATTCAAAATATCCATCACTAGATCTCAGTTCAAAACGGCTGATGAATAATTAGGAGATGACGTTTGTTGTTGTTCGATTCGTAATATGCATATGTTTTTTTTTACAATTTTTAAGTTTGCTCTCATCTTATTTTGATTCTGGTTCGTTCACTCTTTCTCTCGGGTCTCTCCTGGCATTCCCAGCACACATGCCTTTGTTTATATAGTATTTGTGGAGCGTTACATTGAGTGGGGGCTAGTTTTTATCGATAGCTCTCAAACATTTTGGGGCAGTCATAAGTGATAGCAGTAATTTATTTGAGGACGACAAAAATGTGATGTGAGTCCAAAAATTAAAGTTAATGGTAGTATGTATAAAGTCACAGCAACACTGTTTATGAGTAAACAGTGTTGCCCTGTCGGTGCTTTTATTATTATGGCGTTTTTTAGCATTCTTGTTAATGCGCTTTATATTACTTTGAATAATTAGCTTTCAGTGTTCTGTTGCACAAATGTGTTCTCTTAATATTTTTTTTTTAAAAGGGGATTCAGATTAAATAAGCAAGTCACGAACCTTTTTTTCTGTTCGGTTTAAAATAACTCCAAAATGATAAAAAAAAAAACCGGCCCGAAAATAAGGAAGGGTTCTAAAAACGATCCCAAAGAATCATATTTTTTAGTTCCTCAGTCGTTATATGTAACCATTGCTCGGATAGGAGACACGGGAAACCAAGTACACCAAGCTTTGGGTTCTAATCGCAATTGAATCCGAATGTAAGAAATCAGCATTTTACTCTCATCCTACTAATTCGGACAAAAAGAGTGACGCATAAAAAAAAGTAAATATATTTTTCTGAAACTGCTGATTGAAGTAGGACATATTGACCACTCCCTTCCAGTGTCTTCCACACAAATGTATTATTACGCCCACTTTTGGTATTTTTGTAATATTCATACATTCATACACTATTCATATAATCTCAACAAAAATCAATTCTTAAGAATGGAGTTAAAAACAAACGTGGTGACAAAAAGTGGCCCATTTGGGCCACAAATGAACCTGTTTTTTTGGCCACATACCTAGTCACCCAGTGCGCAAAATTCGATTAACTTGTGAACTTTTAACTATGTTAATAAAAATTTTAGTACTAATCATGCGATTGTGCTGAAAACTAGTAATTAAAAAAAATCGACTATAAGTCATACTAGCTGGCGAAATATTAGAGCCTTAGCTAAGACCCATTCTCGTACCTTAAATTCATCTTCGCATTTGCATGAGAAAAAATGACCTTTAACAAGATTTCAATAGAATTGGTACGCCTACGCATTGGAGGACGGAATACCGGAAAATGTAAAATCCATACATGGGCTATGGTATATTGTTTCGAAAGAATCGTATACATACGTATGCGATTATTCCGTGATAGTGACAGCAAATATACCACTGAGGTTTCATTTATCAGACACGAGCTTATATTGTGCAGACTAATTGCTGCATGTACTTTATTAGGAAGTCTATCCGGTCTAATACTGATCTGCCGGTACACCGTCGCCTGAATTGTCGTCCACTTGTAAAGTAAAGAAATGTTGTTTATCCCTTTTTATCCTATTAGTGAGCCTTTTGTACGATGGTTTACTCAATGATAAGTATAATTATCCTAAAAACGTTTCCGGTGATCGTTACTATTGAAGGGAGTTCGTCTATATTTATTAATTGTGTTCGATGTCTGACCGCCAGAATCATCTGTTCTAGAAGAACATATTATATCTGATCTTACTTTATATTCGCACTCCATTAATTTTGCCATATCGGTCCATGTTAGATCCAATCTCGCTAGAATTACACATGTTGCTAAAAATTATTTCTGACTAGAATGCCTTTCATAAGTTTCGAGTATCTCATTTCTCGCAGTAACAATGGTGCGCTTGTGACCAAGCAAAAAAGTCATAAAAATCGAAATCACAGAGAAAATGGTCCAAAAAAGCTTACGAGTATGTATTCTAAATAAGATTATGACATATTCAGGCTGTGGCGGCACAGTTGGTCGAAGATAGTGGAGAGTGTGCTGATGGGAGATTCTTTTTCGTCTACCTTTCAGTTGCCATCATGCATGGGACACGTGAGGAGAGTTCATTTTGTTATGTACCATTCTACACCGTAGACTGGAATGAGTGAAGAAACTGCGACATTTTCGCACGCATTACATGCAATATTTTGACAATCGAAATCAAAATATTTTTGTAGGGTGGGACTTTTTTGACAAACGGACATAAAAATGCGGGCGCAAAATTAGTTTGTTCAAAAAAATGAGTTTCGTTTGCTTTTGGCGATTTTTGATGCATTTAAAATATTTGCCGGTGCTTTTGCTCATCCAAAAAAAAATGGCATCACTACGAACGAGACAACGCATGCACCTTAAGTGCACGTGTTTATTTTGGGGAGAATGGTGAGATAGGCATAACATCCTCTACCACCCGCCACAATTCCCTTAAGTGACAACCCTGGGTACGACAGAAACACGACGACGTCCACCGCGCCTTTGCTTCACTCTTCCTCGTTCGGTTTATTATAATAATGTCGTCTGTCTCGATGATTTTCTTTTGACTGCGGTTGGTTATTGGGTTTTGTTGTTGTTATTGCTGCTTGAGTGTGTGTCGAGAGAGCGCTGCTGCTGCCGAGCTGGTTGTCTTTCCGTCGTCTTCGTTAGCGTCGTCGTCTACGACTACGACGTTGAGAAGTCGACACACACAGGCACGCAAACACAACCAAAAAACAACAGAACAGAGTGGGAAATACAAAATACACTTATCGGCTTCACTTTGTTGTGTTTTTAACATTTGTTGCCAGTCGATTGTAAGCCGCCGATGACGTCGGTTTGGTTATTAAGAGAAAAAGAAGGATTTCGCAAAAAGTATAAAGAAATTTAGTTAATAATATATTATTATTTTAAAAGAAATATACAAATAAAACACACGGTGTTCGATGGAAATCATAATTTTGAAAATACAAGAATAGAAATACTACACAAAAAAGTAGAGCGTAAATAAAAACAAACAATAATTAAAAATATACATGAAATATCTCAACAAGTGAGCACCGAACAAACAAACGAAGAAGACAAGCAAAAGAAAAAACACTCATCATTACTATTGAATAACGGCAACTCATAACTCAAGTGAATTGATCAGAAACAAAACAAACTAACATTTGTAAACCGTTAGCAATAATCAAAAGATTCTTTAAAAGTTTTTGCACATTTTTGTTTTTTACATGGTTAAGAAAAATGCTAATGCAAATGAGTTTTAGAAAATAGTTTGTAATTAATATTGTGATACATTTCGTCGTTACTCTCGTGTAGAATGATAAACAGTTTTATTGCAACAACAGCAGTTCACGAAGCGGAATAAGAAGAAGCAATTCCATAAAACAACACCATTGTACTATTATTGTTGATTTGCATTTGTTTTCTTTTGTGTTACTTTGTGTGTGCCCCGCTTGCATTCATTCGCATTCTACACCACCACGCCGCCACCGCTGCTGCTCACCCGCTCACAATTACAGTTAAATTGTTTGTTAATCAAAAAGCAAATAGAAACTAACCGTCGTGTTGATTGAATAAACGTCAGTTCGAGAGACGCACGGTATTTTCATGTTTCTGTTTCTGACAGATAACGATAAAGTTTAAACAAGCAAAAACAACACACGACTGCATTTCTCAAGCAACAACAGGAAGAGTCTACAAATACAATAAATCTGTGAAAAGTGTATCTCCGACGCCGTCTTCGACGTTTTAGTGCTGCTGAGTTTATTTTTAAGTTCAAACGGAACGGAAGACAGCAGAGACGAAAAACATTCGACGGAAGAATAAAAACAAAAAGAAAGAAGCAGAAAAAGTTTCAATTTCTATGGAATAATTTCCGTTTATTTACAGTTACAAGCAACTAGCGACGAAACTGGCAAACAAACAAATCCAAACAAAAACAGAGAGAAAGAAACAGCAGCGAAGGAATATTAAAAACACACACACACATTCAAAAAGGGCATTTACAAGTGCAAAGAGCAACAACGTCAAGAAAAAGTAAAGCATAACATAGACAACAAACAAAAGAAGCAGAGGAAGATACCAGAAAATCTCTAAGAAGACAGAATTAAATAAAGCAGAACAAGAAGAGTAGAAGAAAATAAAAATAACAACAAATAAACAGACGGAAGTAAGTAAGTTTACTCAACACAAACAAAGAGGGCAGCACATGCAACGCCAACGACAGACACACTTGCTCACTCTACTTCTTTTGTCCATCACCTACTACTCACTGTGAATTATTCTCCCTCTGTAAACGAAAAAAAGTGCATTTAGGCTAAAGACCAAAAGGCAACAACAAAAAGGAGGCGAAATTATCATAGCAAATCCAAAAAAGTAAAACGTTTGAAAGGCATTTAAAGAAACGCACTCTTCTCAGTTTGTGTACAAGTCTCTTGCTCTCTTTTAGTGCACTCACTCTCCCTCTCTTGCAACTCTCAAAAACAACCAAACCTACACACACAAGTATTGCAAACAAAAAGAGGAATCAAAACTGCTGAGTGGCCAATATCCCCCAAAAAAAAAAAAAACAAAATCACACACGAAAAAAATTGCAAAATTTTAAACACTTCACCAACCGGCAGTTGATTTTGTGTTCGTTCAAAATCTAAGCCGGAACTTTCTTCTTTTTCTCGCGCCCACAATACGACGACACAGCACGGCACAAAATAAACGTAGTAAACGTGAAGAAGCAGAAAAAAGACGAGAAAATAAGCCAACCTTTAGTAGTGTTAACCCATCATATAGAAAGGCTGGCGATTTTCTTTAATACTTGACTTTTGTGTGAGTTGTTGCAATTTTGTGAGGAATAACAATTACAACAACAGCAGCAGCAGCCGTCATTTGAATTGCAAACCTTCCTCTGCCCACTGCATTCATTTCCTTGTGGGGTGTTTGGTTTGGTATTGCGCCCCTAGAGAGAGTGCGGTCGATGTTCTTCATATCATAATTCTTTGCCGTATATCCGCTTCCGCATTGTGTTTGGCTTCATTCTAAATAAAACCGATAAAGATAAAGAAATAGTGCAAGCATAGACGAAACCGAGAGTGCCACACAGACAGCCAGCAGTTGTTTGTGTCGTAGGTACGCATACACACGCAAGGAATTCGCCGCCACCACCAACGTCCAAGTCGAAGATAGACAGACATCTAGGCGCAAGCAGTTCAAATTACAAACTGCGCCTGCTATCGATAGTAAACAGTATTGGTAAGTCTATAATATCTTGTTAAAAAATATAAATAATTTTAATTAAGTATGTAGTTGTATTAATAAATTTAAATGTACAGGAGGTTCTTGAACTTGTTGATTCTCAAATACTGTCTTTTTTATAGTCTTAACCACAACATAACGTGTCCCAATAAGATTTTTATAGCGATCGATAACTTTGTTATCGGCATTTGTTAATCGTTGCAGCATTTGTTAATCGTTAATTTGATAATCGTCATATGTTTTCTTGACTATAATCCGATTATTGCCCACTGCAAATAATAACGGAAATGCGCTAGCAACTGGCAGCCAGAACTAATATTTCACATTTTTTCATAATTCAGTCAAACTAGTACCATTATTCGCATTAAATAGATGCGGAAATTGAAACACATTAACCCCTATTAACGCCCCTTTGTAAATAATTACAAAAGCAAATGTCAAATTGACAGGCATAACGATATTCCGAATGTGGTTTGAATGTAAGTTTTGTTTAATAGTTGGTAGTGTATATCTATGAATAATTAATCACCATTAGCCAATAATCCGCATTAAATTTATAAGGTAAACATAATCTCACATTAGAAATTTATCTGTCTATAATAACTATAAGTATGTGAATTGTAAACAATTATCAAACTGGCAGATTAATTCGAGATCATAATTTCTAATGTATGTAGGTTATAGCGTCTCGGACTAATAAAACTAGTAGTTTTCGAGATCATAATTTACTTGTTACCAATCATCTATCTGATTGTACCAATCATCTATCTGATTTGTAAATAAACATTGGTCTGTAAATGCTTCTACGAGGTTTTGTTACATCGATCCGCTCCGTTTCGTCTGTATGCGCCTTTTAGCTTCAACAAAAAATGCGGATGTGCCCTATTTTTTTAAGATAAATGTACATATGTGTACATGTAGCATACATAAAATTACAAAAATACACACCAACGACAACACCACATCGCAATGGTAAAATTGCAAAGAATTGTTTATAGAATGTGTAATGAAGTAGCAAGAGATTAACATGCGGATGCGGAACATGATAAATGTTTCCTTAATAAATACCTTTAAAACCAATACCGAGGTGGGATATCATTAAAATAACTGATGTATGATTTGTTGTCTTCCTCTCAAAAAACATTACTAATTAAATATATTTTCAATTCGCATTATGAGTTTATACTTCTCCTTATAACCGATTATATTGCAAAGCACCGTTGAACTTTTACACGGGTCAATCTTAATAATTAGAGATGACATTTTGTTTGAAATTTGATTTCTATACTGAACGTTCCAGAAAATGTGCAGTTTTTTTTATTTGTTTCGAACCTTTAATGGAATTTCAATATTTTAAAATTTTGAAATAACTTCTTAAAGATTATTATTCAAATTATTCATTTAAAATGATTTTTAACCTGACCCAGACAATTATTTCTTAATGTCTTAAAAGTTTATACTATCTGTTATAATTACTTATAATTGCATAAGCGATTTTAACTAAATAGCCTAGCGTTTTGTATAGTTATGGTAACCTTGCTGCTAAAAGTTCTTTAACCTTTCAGTAGACGATATTTTTTAAAATTGCAAATGAGTTCATACGCTATCCAATGTCTACAAACAGACTAAAAATATGACCACCTATGTCGAAAAAGGTTTTTGGATTTGTACCACATAAATTCAACTGCCGGCCTTTGCATTAGACTTATGTTTCTAGGGACCTTTTATACATACATATCAATATCTTAAAGTAGAAAGGGCGTAACTAAATTTATCGTTATTTGTATTACTTTTAGAAACATAAAAAGTAACTTCTTACAAATAATAACTTTTGTTAAAATAATTTAGTTGCGTGCTTTCTATATTCAGCCATGACTATATGTATTTCATTCCCTAACACACAAGGACATATGACCAAAGTTGTTTAAAATAGAGCTTTAGACTCATAAAATAATACGGACCTAGAGCTAAGACTTATAAGAATCCGTATGCATTTTAAACTATATGTAAGTAATTGACTCAGAAAGCATGGTTTGGAAACATGCCTCCAGCTCCTGCGCTATTTGTTTTGACGGAACGTGGAAAAGAAGTTTGTTAGACACGCGTATTACACATAAAGCCCTAGTTAAAGTCAGGTTTATAGCGGTTTTTCAGTAACTTCGTAATGTTTAAAATCAGTGAGAATGATCAATATATAAGTATCAAATCCACAAAACCAGCGATGCAATCTGTTTCATAGCGAAAGCTCTAATGAAATGTGGTTTTAGAGCCAAAAACTCAACAATTTCAATTGGTTTATAATTAGAAGTATAAGGGCCATATTCACAAAAATTACTCTTCGGTAAATTTAAAATTCGCATTTTCTTTCGCATTCTTTATGGATACCAGTGCTTTCAATTGCTCTTTTTTTCCTACATAGTAAAAAAAGGAACGTTATTTTTTAAGAAAGACAATTTTATTTTTGCTTTCGATGCTTTTTGATTTTACAGATTAGACTTGAGCGCAGGATCTGTGTGCTCGCTCGTTCCTTAAGAAAATTAAATTTGTTTAAACTAATTTGCTTTTACAAAACACATCACTCATTAGACTAACAAATATTTTTTTTACTTAAATGTATGCTGTTTTATGTATGTAAATATTGCACTTGTTATAACTCAAAATTTCCAAGATTTTAGTTTTTGTAAGAACACAGTAATCATTTTTACCCACTGTAAAAATCGCGCATCACTTTCTTAAATCTTTCCTAAAGACATGATCCTCTTGAGTACTTCAAATGGCCAAGAAAACATTACATTACTATATAAAAAATTAATAATATTAGAGTTATCACCCTTTAGTTAAACGAGGGCGACCAATACGATGATATATCAGAATGTATCACACATAATGCTAACTATTTGTGAGGAGAGTAAAACATCTGTGCATAGCGGAGGGGTATCCATGTTTTGTTTTTCAAAATTCTCAGAAATCCATCGATACGTTGTGAAAATGTAAATCCACATTTGCACGAACATTGTTCATCAACTCAACCCAATAGTCAGTCGCGCGGTCCCATCCACGATTATTATTTCGCTGGAAAAGCAGCAGACTCAGCAACATTGTAGTGTGCTTTTCGGTATTTATATTTCCCGAAATACGATTAAATGTAGAAACAAAAATCCGGAAATAGATTCAATAAAGTGTGTTCTCTGAGATATGAATTTGTGTACATGTACACATTCGGATATATGTACGAGTACATGTGTGTGTGTGTAACTACAATGGAACATACATCTGTAGCTGAACATAAGTACACAGACATAATCAAAAGCATTCCTACATAATTATGATTATATGCCGAATGCGGCGATGATGATGTTGTTCATGTGAATGCGGATGATGAAGATATCATATGGTTTCAACATAACTGTTTATAGAATATAGGAAGTATTACACACACACACGCGGGCGCGCTCTTACACGTTTTGTTCTTTTGCTTCTTGTAGTGTTTCCTTCTTACGTTGCTGGCTGAAACGGTGGCCAAGCAGCAAAGCTCACCTTCAGTCAGTCAGTCAGCTCTTGGTTCTATGTACCTACCAACATACATACATATGCACAATACATACTTATGCCTGTAAGCACCACATGTTTTTCGCAGTTAGTCAGCCACCAACAACAATACGATACTACACATTACACTACTCACTACTTCTCTAGACACGCAGTTTGCTGCTCTTCGGTACTACTACGAAATTCAGCAACAACTCCACTTACTCACAGTTGATACAGCAAACACAAAGATATCTCTGTGAACGTACATACTCTCATCGTACTTCCCCATATTGCTCACGGAGAACCTATAAAAGCGCAAATAAACTAACAGCAGCAACAACAATAACAACGGTAGACTCATATAAAGCAACAAAATCTTATCTGAACAAGCAACTAAAGTGAAAAATGTATGTTTTTCTGTGTTTGCTTACGAGAGTACGTACGTACAACTAACGACAGTTCCTGCTTCTGGTTTAATCGCTTCGTGAAGGAGGGGATCGACTATCAGTCTGACAGTACATGGGGGGTGGGGTATTTTGCCAAACAGACAGAGTGTCGGACACACCGTCCGACAGACAGCCGACATATTTCTCTTTTTCGGACACCAAAAGACTCACGTTGTTGTGTGGCGTGCTCAGTGTTCTCAAAGGTGTCGGAAAGAGATAACGACGCACCTGATCTTGCTCTTAGCACTTCGTTCACCAGCCATTCGTCTGCCGGCCATCCATCAGAACCCCGCCATAGTTTTATTAGACATGCCGCTATCGTCAGCACCAACACCACCATCACCCGGAAAACCGTAACGATCCATAAAAAGCTGAGTGAGCAGGGGCAGCAGCACCTTGTACTCAGTCAGCCGCTTACTGCTCGTTGCTCACCTATGCCTAAAAGTTCTTGCTGAAAACCATTTGAATAGTATGCGGTTTCCTAAACAATTAGCAAGCAAACTGCGAAAGAAATCTCACCAACAATCAAGCAATAATAATGTTACGCTCAGCAAAAAATGTTGGTGCACTAAGAGTATTTCACGAAAGAATGCGTCAATACTTAATGTAATGCATTCTGCTTAACACGTGATTTCCTTATGACTGATATTACCCTTTAGATTATTATAGACAAACACAATAATGCCATGCTGTATCATATGCAGCTATCTGCAAGGACTATTCTTTTTGGAAGTCTTGCATGGTTTTTCGGTTCCAAGTTAGAATAAACGAATAATATTGATATGAAGTGACATTTTGTGTAATTGGCAAAAATATGCGAAAACCTCACAAAGCTATATTAATCATTAAAAATATTAAAAAAAAACATGTCTACATTTAATAAATTCACTTCTAAAACGAGATGAAAGTATGTCATTTCATCATCTAGTAAATGTTACGTATAAGTACTATTTTATACATTTATATTCCACATAAGGCTATTGATACTAAAGCAACCCAGCAATATTCTTTACACAACATTTCCGTAATCAAATGTTATCAGTTCCTAAAATATTTTCTTTTGAACTCTGACTTTTACATTCGGAAAAGTTATTAACCATGAAGAGTAGTACACACATTTCCTCGAGTGTAAACTATTGCTCATATCTTAAATTCATTTTTATATTCTGCTTTTTTGCACTCTCCCTCTCTGGGCTGAGGGGTTCCTCTTCCAAAGATTATGATTTGATCTAACCATAAAATAAGACAGAGCGCCATATCGTCGTATCTTTTAACATTAAGCGATCGTTATAATTACGGAACTGCCGCTGTCGCTAGAGCGGCAGCTATACGATTCTAGAAGGTAAGACGACGAACGATGAGAAGATAGCTTTGCTATCATAGCTTCTTTCTTTCTAAAATTTTATTAATATACACTGAGCGATGAGGATGTTGTCGCCACAGAGGAGCAGCAACGATGATGATGACGATATGGTTGTTGGTGGTGCCGTTCGGTGCTGGCGATGATGACTGTAGGTTTCTGTTGTTCTAAAACTTGCTGGTGATGCCCCTTTGGCATCTACTTTTCCGGGAGGTGGATGGTGGACGGGTGGGTTGGTTGGACGATGGCGGCGGAGACATCGTTGTCGGTCGGTCGGGTCGATTGTGTGTCTTTCGCATACAATACTCGGGCATAACAGCGACGCGCTATTACGCGGTGAGCACAAATGTACAAAGTGAAATATATACAACAACAACAACAACAACAAAAGAGGGAGCAAACGCTAAGTAAATACAAAAACAAATGCGAAATTCACTTCCGCATTGCTCCACAAAGACATAAAGACAACGACGAACAGCAGCAGGCAGCGACAGCTACAGAAGCAACAACAACAACATAAAATATATTGGTCGATATGTACAATACTTGCTTCTTGGTTCTGTTGTCGTTGTTATTGTTGCCATACAATAAGTTTACAGAAGAGAACACGGCAATAGTATGGATATGGATGGCTACATGTGCCCGTCTCGGCCTTTTTGTACGAATATGTGCCTCCGTGTGTGGTAGCTGAGTGCTGTATGTAGGAAATGTACCTTAAGATATTAACAAATAATAATAATAAAGCCACCAACCCAAACGATATTACAATATTTATGGCCATATGACAGCGACAATACCGCGACGCCAACGCCACCGTTCACGATGATGACGTCTACTTGGGGGATGAGGCCTCTGTTGATGTAACAACAGCAGTAGCTACAAAAAGCGGAAGAAAAATATTTATATGGAACATGTGTGTGTGTGTTCTGCCAAATCCTATTTAAATTGCGATAATCGTAAAAGTTGCAAAAAATTGATCTACCATAAAAAGTACTCTTTTTCTAAAGAAAGAGAAAATTAACTGCTAGCGGTCCCTTGAGACGATTAATAGGAACTACCAAAAATGTACAGGTGACTTACAAAAATCGTATTGTTTAAAAGGAAATAAAATGCACTTTTTATTTTGTTGAAAACTTTAAACAAAAATCAAAAAAATGTTCCCTTCTATTTTATTTGTGAGGAAAGGAAAAATGTAGATGGCGCTTACTTTGAGTTTTCTCTTTGTTCATTAAACCCACCTACAAAATATTTTTTTATTCAAAACGGCAGTTCCTGATTCTTTGTAGCTTTGTTTGAAAATGAATTTGTGAGCTACTATTGAATTGATTTCGTAGAAATTCCCTTCATCATATCTTAAGCGTTTTTTAATTTCTTTTTATTGCGCTAAGATCAGTTATGTTTTTCCTTATTGAAGGCAATAGCTTAATACTCCTAAGTAGCAAACTTTAGTAAAATAATTTACTTTTTACACACTATATACACGTATGTTCGCAAAAGCTTCGCTTTTTTTAATTACTCTATTTGGGCCACACACATTTTTTTTTAACAAATTAATGTAGTTTAAAAAAATGTTTCCTTTTAAGAAAGCACTGCATATTTATTGCAAATTATTTATACCATCAAAAAAATAACAAAAGTTTATATTTTTTTTTTATTTCAACTGGTTTGGCTCGGAAATCATTTTCCGATTTCTCAATAACAAATTTTTATATTCCAGCAATTATTTTCAAACGCCATTGCACAGTTCTTCTTGATAACGCTGCTTCTGCAAACATGCATTTATTATATTTCTATTAAAATGCAAAACTCATTCGTACTCTTACCAAAGGCCTTAATCTGTTTTCTGGAGTTTCTTCATGTCTGCCAACTGTAGATGTCCCTATTTATGACATATTGTATACACATATCCACTTTATGATTTAGGCCATGAACACTGAATATAGTATTTGCTTACAGATTTATCACATGCTGTATGTATCCATGGATAATTTTTTGTTTTAAAAAAAATAAAAATCAGAATCTAATGAAAGTTTTTTTTCGCTTTTTTATATCCTATAATGTTTCACATTAATGTCCATGGAATTTAAACTTATAAACCGAATAATGGATTATAAATCTTGCTTATCTTTTGTGGCAAAATAAATACCCGCTAACTCAAAATAAAGTCCAAATGAAGACCATTTATCTTGAAACCCCAAACAAAGAAATAAAAATATGACAAAGAATGTTTATTGCATACAGAGAAAAAATCGGCTAGAAATCATTTAGAAATACGAAATGTGGTTACAGCAAAAACACCTTTGTTGTAACCACCAATTTGTCATTGTCAATATGGTAACATTACTTCATAAATCGGATGATAACTAATACATACTACTAATAAAAAGTTTACTCTAATACCGGATTAAGTAAAAAACCAATTAAACAGAATATATAAACAATAATAAATAAATTTATTCTAATAACCAATAATAAGGTTGATTATTTCTGCTCCTTTTTTGTAGAGGTTAACCCTAAATTAGAATATCTTCCTATCAGTCATTAATATTGTCACTAAACAATCTAAATATCATGTTGACGTCATGATATTGCATCTGCTACTGAATTTTAAGTAGGCTACTTTTATTAAAAAGAAGAATACATAAAATAACTAAATATTACTAATGTTCCCTGTACTGAACAGATAAGAGCATAAATTAACCTTCGGTAGTATTTATATAATTCTTTGGTTGCCAAAATTATTTAGTTGAGACAATGAACTTATTCTCCGCTTATTAGTATACGAAGAAAATCACTTATGCTGTGTTCGGATATGCAGAAAAATCCACATCTGTCAATTTCTTTATCGATATAGGCCATAATATCTTGGTGTTCTGCAAAGCAATGCATGGTGGTCGTTTAAGTTCTCTGAAATATCTTTAATGTATTATCGCGCCACATGTCTTTTTTGAGCAAATATTTTGTGTGTCTAAACGGCTCACCAAGCCTACAACACACTCCGTACAACTTATCACCTGTATTGGGAAAACCGTTCAACGAATCTCACACACTGTCAAACCTAGCTGCGGTAAGAAACTATAGCTGCTACAACAACAACGACAGTAACAACAACACAAAATGCATCTCTGCGGCTATCATCTCAAAAGTCACTTCCTCCATGCCCCTTACCCCTAAAAACCCCTTGTAAACCTATCTCTTGTTCTCTCACTACATCTATCTCTCTCCCTCGTCTCCTGAGTATGTGCGTACCCCCTCTCTTTATTGATCTTTCTGGGTTTGTGGTTAATATAAATACCAGTGACTGCACTTATGCATACCACACATACACACTCATGTGTTGGCCCCTTAACATGCATAAACATATTCACATTCTCCCGTTTTTCTGTATCGCAGTTTCTTGGATTGAGCTTCTTTCTGTTCCCCCTTTTGGCGGCCTGTACTTGCGTGTGTGTGTTTGTGAGTATGTTTTGGGTTTCTTCAATTTATCCAAACAGTGACTTGAGCCACTACTAATCACCGCACACCAACCAGCAGCAGCACCACCACCGTATGCGGAAGCTAAACTAGTTTTCACTTGACTTGGTATGGTTGTGCTCCACTTACAACTTGCAAGTAAATGCAATTGTTATTGTGGCCGCCGCCACTGCCTCTGCCGTCGTCCGCCGTCGCCCCATTGTTGCTGGCAACCACAGACCCAGCTAGCTAGCTGATCGAGAGCTTCTGATTCTATCACATTATCATACAATTGCACGGCAGCGACAGCAGTTGGCAGCATGCAGCAAACAGTTGTAGTCTCGTAGTCGTATCAGTCATTTCAACAAATTAACAAAATGCATTTCCTCAATCTTCTCAAAGTATGCACGAGCAAATAACACCCTATCAACAGTTTTTGTTTCTGCTATCGCCAACGTTGCTGTTTGCTTGTGCCACCTCCCTACGCTCCCTCCTCCCCTGGCCAAGAATGTAAATGTTAACAGAGGTAGCAATATGATAATATTGCTGGTGATCAATCGCAATCGATCGATTGTTCAGTCGGTCTTTCGTTTCGTTCGATCGTTCGTTCGTTTGGATTACGTTCACATGTACATAGCGCAGATAATTACCAGATGTTCAGGAAAGGGAATAGTTTAGTTGTGGGTATTATTGTTGCATACATACTCGTAACATGCATCTACCGGGCAAAAGGTTAGTAGTGACATCTACTTATACTTATCACTTGAATTACCTAATAACGATAACTCATTACACTTTGCTTTATTTTGAAATCAATAAAAGTGGCTGGCTGACAATAGCTTGAATATCTGTATGGTGTGTGATTGAAATTGTTCCAAAATTCCTTTTTCAGTTCTGTCTCTTTAAAAATAATTAAAATTTTCTAAATATTGAACTTTCTTTCTCTCCCTTGCTCAAAGTGCCGATTAGCTGAAGCTCCATGTTTGTTTCTTAAAGGAATAGACGTACATTAACGTTTCGGGGTCTGTAAATAGAAACTACAAAAAGTATACTTCTGTTAGGGCAGGTTGTTCTACTTCAGAGCAGAGAGAGTTGTACTAACTCTGGACTGCTGAGTTCAAATCGTCACCGAAGTTTATATTTCACCTTTCCTGTCATATATAAGTAATATCTCTGGCCTCTTCTCTTTCCTTATCATTATTGAACTCTGTAAATGATGTAAAATAAGTAATTATTTTATAACTTCTTGTAAGCTTGCGTGTAAGTACATTCATCGTTTGTCGTCACCGCGAAAAAAAAATTTAAATTGCCTTTAAAAAAACAGTTTTTGTAATTAAGCTGTATAATAAAAACAATTCTTGAAGCCTACTTTCTGTTATAACACACGACGGTGTTGGTCAAGCCATCCATAATTTTATGAATAGTCGTTGATTTATATTACTTCCCGAGTTTTCAATTCGTTTTTCTATTAAAGTTTAACATCTTGTTTGTTTAAAATGAACTTTTCTGAGAAGAAGGTGAAAAGGATTTTTTTTAATTCACACGAATCCGTCAACACACTCAAAATCACATTACAAAACTTTCAAATTTGCATTTTGAAAATTAAACTCGTGTAACAAAAACTCAAATAGACGATATTGTATTTTTGTTCGTTGTTTGAACGTAACGCACTAGACTTTGGAGTTGTAAATATGTAAATAAAAGTTTTTTTCTTATTTCCGAAATAGATATTCTCAATAACATTGGAAATGGAGATTCTCAATTTCTTTGAAATTTTCGTCATTCAAAAAATTAATTCTTAATTCCAAATGAATATTTTCAATTTTAAAATAAAACTTCTCAATTTCCAATTAAGATTGCTTAATATTAAATTGCCAAAGTTTGCTGAAGAAAACCATTGGCGGTTTTAGAAACAGCTGTACAGTCTGCCTGGCAACTATAGCCAATACATATCACCAATTTTTTAGTTGATTCTAAAAAGAAACAACAAAAGGTCTCGAACCAGAATAAAAACTGATCAATTCATAATGTTTTAATATCAAATAGAATATTTTTCAATGGAGATTTTCTATTTCAATAAAATGCTTTAAAAATATTCTTCTTTCTAAAATGGAAATGGAGAATTGAAATTAAAGTTATCTCAATATCAAATAAAAATACTTATTTGCTGTTTCAAATTTTGCAATTTCATATGGAAATTCTCATCCTTATATAAAAACCTTTTCATACAAATTAAATTTGCTGCAGATTCCAAATGTTTTCTTCAAGAGAAAAGACTTAAGCTGAAAGTGTTTATATGGCATCCATGCGTCTGTTTTAGACTACAACAATGATTTGACAAACGATCCCTCTCATCACACGGGTCCATAGTCCCCAAAACATACAAATCCTACATCGTAATCCCATAAACCGTTATCGATTTATACGTATACCCTAAGGAAAGGTCAAAAGATTATTCCCCCACCAAAATTAAGAAAATATATAAAAATCGAACCAAAGTATTGCTGCATACGTTAGGTTCACATACAGTTAATGTGGTATTCGGATGTATCCAATATAAGCCATACCAATATAAAAAACTAGCGTCCATTCAAACTTCATAATCACCATTATGGCCAACAACAGCGGCATGCATCCCATGCAGTTAGCCAGCATTAGAGCGCCAAAAAATCCTCAGTTAGTTTCTGTTGTTGTTGTTGCTGCTGTTGGTTGTGTCGGTTTCAGTTCGGCTGAGTTTAACTTGAGTCAGTCAGTCAGTTGGTAGTCGTAGTAGTACCCAGTAACCTGTTGTGCTGTGAATTATGTTAACGTATGTACGTAACGTAACATGTTTCGAAATATAGGAAGTCTTGATTTGAGTTACGAAGCCAACAACAGCAACGGCCTCCACATACAGCTGAGGTACACACCACATCCATGATTGCCTGCCCGGTTGCCCGACTGGCTGGCACACTAGCACTCACTCTATTTCTATGAGGAGTAAAATGTAAAACGCTTACATGCATTCAGCAGCAACAGCATTCGCTCTTTTCTTTTTCTTCTGGTTGCTGTTGTTGCATTTACCACCGTGGGTTGGCATTTTCTTCTGGTGCTGCTGCGGCACGTCCGCCCGACCGACGGACCGATCGCCCGTTTGTCGGTCTGGCCGAGTCTGTCTGTGTTTCTTTAACGCTTAACGGTCTCTTACGTATTCACCTTATTTTTGTTATTATCTAACGAATGACGAAGACGATGATGATGATGGCGTTGACGCTGACGGAGACGACAGCGCTTCATATGGATTTTGGAGTACGAGTGAGTGTGGGGAGAACCTTGCCTTACCTATTTCCAAGTGGTGTCGTTGTGGTTTCTTTGACGTTTTTTGTTTTTCAATCGTCGAAATCAAGTTGCACTAAACCGGGCCCCCACCCGCCTTCACAATGTGTACAATTTGGCATACATTTGCTGTGGTGCACGTCCGACTGACTGAACGACTGGCTGGGCTGTTTGTCGGCCCGCCTGTCTGCCTGTTGCTGTTTGTTTTGGCTTTTTTTGTTTTCGTATGTATGACGCTAAATGACGCTGGTGGCTGGAAGTTTTCTTCAGCCCCACAATTAGGTAACTTATTGAACTGCATTTCGTTCATCGGTGTGCTTTTGTTGAGTTTTTGGTTGCACTGCGGTCGCGCGAGGGGGCTTGATATGCATGGTGGCTGGTGGAGCCTGAATGTTTGTTAGAAATCCTAGCTTAGTTATGTGGGCATGAATATTTTCGTTGCCGCTGTCGTCGTCGTCACAGCCGCCGCCGTTGTTATGGTTGCCTTTAAGGAAGGTGGTGTATTTGATTACAAATCGAGGAAGTTCACTTAACTAAGATTTTCGTTACAACGTTTGTTTCTACCTGCTTTTTATTTTGTTTGGTTTCAACCGACAAACACACGCTTACCTGTAACACTTTACCTGTATTTCTGTTTCTTGTTTTTTTTTCTAAAACTCCGACAATCGTGTGTTGTGCAATAGACCGTTTGGCCTAAAGTTAAACTCTAGTCTCAATCCAGCACCACTTCCTCATGGAAACTCACTTCAATTTGTTTTTTTTTTTCGTAGAAAATGTCTTGAGAAGCAAAAAACATTTATGGTCCGGAAAACAAACACAGCAGGACATCAGTTAGTTTTCCTGATCATTTCATAGAATTTCGTAATAAATCCACTCAACCGAACGACCGCCGGCTCTTCACATTCCCTTGTCTTTGGTCAAGAAGCTCGTAAGTGCATGAGTATGTCACCAGGGTGCAACAGCTGCTCTTTAAAAAGATATTGAATGAATTTGTTATGGAATTTTTTTCGCCAACATTTTCTAATCATAAATCAATTTCTTGATACCAATAATTAAGATACGGCAGCGTCTTTCCGGCCGCCGTGGGTTTGCTAAAAAACAGAAAATAACCGTTAAGATAAGATGGGACATAATACATCGATTACTCGTTTGACGGAAAGGGATACAAAATTCGAAGAACATTTTTTCTTAAAAAATATTTAAACAGAGCTCGACGAAATGGTCGAATTCTATTCTTCATACATATTTCAATTGAATTTGGCTATTTGACAAAATATTTAGATGTATCTTATTTTTTTCATAATTACTATTTTCTAAGTAAATTTACATTTTTTATTTCCGATCGCCCATATCTTTTAGTACTCACATTGGCTGTCGTTATAAGAGTGTCAGGTGTTAATATGAATTTATAAACAATTTGCGGAAATGGCGATTGTTAACTTTAAACATATTGATTTTGTTTTCTAATTAACACGCAAATATCGACGGTGCTAACATTATCTATAGTACTTTGTGTTGTATTTGAATCTAATCAAATTGTTGAAAATAATACCACCACCAGCAACAGCAAAAAATGTCAGGTAACGATGTTCCGATCATCAGCAGTCTTTTATTTTTCCGTTCTTTGTTTTTCTTTTCTTTTTTGCAAAGATCGGGGAGACGGAATGTTCTTAAAAAGCTGTTGGAAAATTCCACTCTAAATAAAAGGGTAAACAGCATATTTATGTTCTTAGTTACGAGTAATTAGTGATTGACAGAGAAATGCCAGAACAGCTGGCGCAGATGATAGCGCTTATTTTCTATAAAAAGAAGACCTTGACATGAATGGAATACAGCGAACGAGTGGTGGAATATTGAATTTAGAAACTAACATGGAAATTTCCTTTGGTTAATGGCAAGTTTGTGAAGCCGCATGACATAGTTTCAAAACTATTTAGGTCTAGCAGGAAATGCAACGCAAATTATTTGAATTGAGTCATGAGATAGTTCCCCACCCGTATTGTTATGCATAGAAATTAACAATTTAAATATTTATGTATGAACACATAAAAAGTTTTTTACCTAATATATTTGTTTAAATTTAACTGGAGTTGAAACTAATTCAAGCAAATGTTTTAGTTGATCAAATATAAAAAATGATATTTGTATTTTTGAATGAAGGATTTTGTACTTCCTTCTTTCCCTATTAAATGAAATATACGTTGTCAAAAATTTGTTTTCAATTTTATAAAAAAAATTTATGAAAGAAGTGTATAAATGAATCAAATATAATGTTCATTTTGAGGTATTTAAAAAAAAAAAAATTGTTTTTTATATTTTATGTTGAATAATCCCCATATTTTTATTGACTTCGTCAATTATCTTCAGAGAATTAGAGATTGCTTCTAAATATGAAATATTAAAGTCAAATTGTATTTTCCATTTTGGAAAACAAATTTACATATTAAAAAAAAATTATTACATTTTTTTTAAGTAATTTTTCTTATTGCTTATATGCTTTATTGCTTATATGCATATTTTATTTTATGACTTTTTTAAAAATGACAAGTTGAACAAATACTTATTTTTACCAAATATAACGTGCTGTAGAAAAATTCTATTAACAACTTGTTTTTAAAATACAGAAAAATAAATTATTTTTAAGCTATTACTATAAGTTTTCCTTAAATTGTATTTATTGTTACGCCATAACTATTTACTATTGTCGATCTTAACTATTGCAATAGTATAAAGCTATGTTAGTTTTGAAATAAAATTTGTGTGCTTAAAATTTGTTTAACAACCCAACTCTGAAGATGCAATTCATGAAATTGCCAAATATTGGTTTATTCAAATAAATAAAAAAAAATTAAAAATATAACTGACCTCATGCTCGATTAAAGGAAAACATAGTGTTTAGTTAAGTTCGAAAATCAACTAAACACAAATAAATTGTTACTTAAATTATGTATTGTACAATTTTTGAAAAAAATATTAAAAGAATTGAAGATAATTAAAAAAATTTTGTTCATCAATAGTTGCTTTAATAATCATCCTAACTGACTTAAATTACATAAAGCAATATTTTTTTTAAATCAAATTCAAAATTAGCTCCTTATCCAGATATAAACATTGTTATACCTGATAGTAATAATAATAAATTTCCTATTCAAGAAAAACTTAATAAGATATTAAAACGAATTGAAGTCAGTTTGTTTTAAATATTGTTCAAAACAACATAAACAATACTTTTCTGATAATTTTAACAATATTTTTGTAAAAAGCAATTTTTCTGGTCGCTTAAATATTGAATCATCTAAATAATTGTGTGGAACTAAAAACTTAAAAATTAAACTCAGAAAATAGTTTAAAATTAAAAACAACTACTTTTCTTAACATTTCACAACTTATTAGCTTTTCGGGTCATTCACTGTTTAAAAACAATAACAGCAGTTGATTATAACAAACTACAAACACCCAAAAATTAAAATAATGTATTAAAAATTTAAATAAACATATTGAAAAATCTAATTTTAACATTATTTGGCAACTATTTCGGAAAAAGCATAACCTTAACATCTGAAGTACAAATTTCTAATAAAAAAATTATTTATTAAAAATATTTTTTTTCATTAATTAAAACTTTTTTTTTAATTTAAAAAAAAAAGGATTTAAAATCTTTTTTGAATGAAATTATTAATAAGTATCTTTAAAGAAGCATTGCTTTAAATATTTTTAATTCTAGTTTTTGAAAATCGAACATTCAGATTTTAAACTAAACTGAAAATACCTAGGTGCCACCTTAACAAATGCCATACACCATTGATTAAAAGAAAATTGACTGTAATCACTAAGTACACATATAAATATCACAAAAAGGGACAAACCGGGATCTTCTCTCAAATCTCAGCTGGCACAATATAATTTCTATACTCACTGGCAGGGAACTTCAGTTTAATACCTGCTCCGAGCGTCTGATGCATTTATAGAAAAGCTTTTACATGTCTAATTAAATCATCTCTCGCTCGTAAAGTCGTCACAACAATTTAATTGATATTTTAACTTGAGCACAGTTGAAAGCTTTTAGTAGGATTTAAATAATTACTTTAAAAGGAGACACATTATAACTTAACTTAAAAAAAATAATCTATATTTGTATAATTTTTTTTTCTGTAGTAGCTCAACAAAGCAGAATATTTATCTAAGAAAGGCAAAATATTAATAATTAATAAATATTAATTCATCATGGCGATAATATTTTGAATTTTTTTTTTCCTAAACTAAAAACCGAAAGATGTATCTAAAAACCGATGTTGGCGTTTATTTAAAATTTGCTTTAGATTTTCCGATCGAATTATGTTTCGATGGAACTGGGATAGGAAATATGGCATCCCTGTAAATCATAGTCCATCATAATTTAGTTAATAAATAAATTGTTTGGTCAAAAAACAAAATAATTGATTTAGGTACGTTCAATGATACATTTTGCAAATTTAATTAAAATTCAAAAATGAGTCCAATCAAAATTTTTGTTTGAACATATTTGCCCACATAGAAATTGTTATTAACGACTTCATTTCGTTCATAGATGTTTTTATTAGTATTATAATTTTATAGCGATTTTTTTGTATTGTTTTGTGGTAATCAAATGTATTTCTGGCCATTGCACATTGCATGTTATAATGTGATTGTTGTGTAATCTGCTCAAGTTCTGTTTGCTCAAATTTAATCATCACATCCTTGCAAAAGCCAGAGATAATTATATCAGCCTAGACCACAATAGCGCCTCTGCCTACAAGAAACAAAGAAAAAGATGAAAAAAGCACAGAAGAAAAGTAGCATCTTAGGAGCACAAGAAAAATTAAATACAATTGACACGAACATCAACATCTTCATTTGCCTCACAACAACAAGAAGATTACATCAAACACTAAGACAGACGGACATAAGTGAGCTCAGCATCATTCTGATGCATTCTTATGTGGCCATCGTGTGGTTGTGAATGGATCCGACTGTTTTTGTATCCATGTATCCGCTGGGTTGCATCATCATCCTCAGCCACCACGCCGTGCATTGCTTCTTAAGTAATGCAGTTCTTTGCCGGCGCACACAATAATTGCATGAGTAGTAGCACCTTCACCACCAGCTACTCTTTATTTTCGTGGGTTTGCTGGTGCTTGCTCCTACCTGCTTGAGATGCTGTGGTTTTCCCTTAAAGGCTTTAATTGTTATGCAATTGTAACAATTGTTAATAACGCATCATCTAAGCAGACTTCATAAACACGATTTAGACGATGGTAACAACAGCTCGGCATCATCAGCAACGGCAACATCGTTAGAATACCACTGAAGAAGGCAAGTGAAACAAAATAAAAATTAATAATTAGCAGCAGCAGCCTCGCCAAACAAATGAGGTGTAACGCCGCCGGCCACTGGGTGCCATGGTCTCCGCCTCCTATACTTAGCACTCCCACACTTGGAGAGCTGTCAACACAAAAAAGTGTGAAGTATTTTGCGGTAGATGATTCTACTTTGTTTTTCCTCATTACTTCCCCCAGCGTGCGAATACTAGAACAACAACATCAACAACGCCACCATCAATTGTTAATAATAGTATAATGTTGTTTGCATTGAGAGTCTTGGTGCAACGATGTTGCTGGTCTGGGTTGAATGGATTACGAGGACTTGTTGTTGTGCTGGTGAAAATTGCTTCCTTTTTATTGTGTAGGAGACGGAGATGGCGAACTCCTTATCTTTTTGCTTGAGTGCTTGGCTTTAATTATAAATTAAAAACTTTCAAACACACTCACACAGACAGACAGGCACTCATACATACATATGTACTTTTATATTTCGTTGTGATGAATTTCAGCAACATTAGCTATTTGTTTATTGTGCGGACAATAATTATATAATATTTTAATTGTTCTCTTTTTTTAACGTTATTTTTATTATTATTATATGTATTCATAATATAGTTTATTGTTATCTGTTGTTGCTGCTGCATGCCATAGAACAAAAAGTCAATTGGAATAAAAACCCGGAAATTAATAAAAGAAATAAAAACAATAATAATAAAATGTTTAAAGTGCACTTTAAATGAAAATCGTACAGTATGTATTTTCTTTATAACACACAAAGATTGTATTTCCACCGAAATATCTAGCAGTTGTTGGATGAAACTTCAGTGAGAAAAGAGATTAACTTAAAAATCCAAAAAAATATAATATTTTATTTAAAAATATTTGTTTGCTAAATATAGGAACTAAATCTAAAATAAACGGAATGTCTGAAATATTCCAATATGAACTAATATTAATTTAATATTACAAAATAGGAAATGCATCAAGGATTTTTTTAAGAAAATAATCGATTTCGTCAAAAACTAAAGTAAAATGAAAATAAATCCTATGAACTTTAGGCTGTCTTTTTCTATGCTCTTTGTGCAATAAGATGTATTTTATTACTTTTAGTTTTTGGATCGGTATATAGAACTATTTATGTTTCTTCTAGCATACTTTTGCAATTAGTTCCATACGAATTTAGTGCACAAATTTTATTTAATTTATTATTACGCCTATGGCGATAAATTCCTTACAGACTAGCTACAATAAAATGTAATATAAATTACAACAAATTCATTTAAACTATTGTAAAAACTAATTAAACAAAGTAAATAACAAACGTTTAAACTTAACACTAAAAAGACTAAAATCTACATGTTCACAAATTGTATTACTCGTAAAAACCTTCATAGATTTATGCAAGGGTTCATTGACAACATAAGTTAAAGGATGTTTTTCAATGGCAAAGGGAACGTAATGTCTTAATATTTTAGGTAGTACATTAAACAGAATAGGTGATAGCAATTCAGAACAATCAACATTTCCACAAATTATTCCCCGAAAAAACATAATAGATCCAATATCTCTCCTAGATTTCAGATATTTTAAGGAAAGAAGTAGGCATCACTATAATAAGATGGTATTGGTTGAGTAAAATTCGTTTGCGGTAGTTTAAGTAAATTTCCAACACGTAAATACCGCCGGTTTAACGAGAAAAAGATTAGCATCCAAGTCATGTAAAAACTTTTCAGTAGGTTTTGGTAGTGTTTAAAAAAATTATAATAAAGCTAAGTTTACTGATTTGAGAGAAGTTACAAGTTTAGATATGTATACAGAGATTAGTCAAATTGAAACTTTTTTAAAAAAAAAAATTTTAGCATAATTTTTTTTTTTAATAATTTTTTTTAATAAACATTCGCAGTTCCGATTTTATTCATGTCATTGTGTTGGTTGGTTTCAATGTTGCCAATTTAGCCATTTTCCGGCTAGGTCTAGCGTGTTATTATTAGTTCATCTTGTGTTTATATATATTTAGCCATAAAAATGGGATTGCATTTAGCCGGAAGATCCAGTCATCGTTTTTACTCCTAACAATTTTTTTATTAAATAAGATTTTTAATAAATAAATTAGCATAATTTTTTTTTTTAATATTTTTTTTAATAAACATTCGCAGTTCCGATTTTATTCATGTCATTGTGTTGGTTGGTTTTAATGTTGCCAATTTAGCCATTTTCCGGCTAGGTCTAGCGTGTTATTATTAGTTCATCTTGTGTTTATATATATTTAGCCATAAAAATGGGATTGCATTTAGCCGGAAGATCCAGTCATCGTTTTTACTCCTAACAATTTTTTTATTAAATAAGATTTTTAATAAAGTGGTCAAAAAACAGTCCATTCTAATGATTATAGATTTGGGCGTTTTGCTACTAGTAATTTCCAAACCAGAAAACTTAATCTTGTGAATATTATGTCCAGTTAAAAAAACGTTACTATGTATGCTGTTTGTCCACTGAGTTCTTGTTTCTCTTTCAACATTTGGCCGATGTGATTTAATAACCATGGCGAAGGTTGAAGAATTATATTTTCTTCTTCAGGTATCTGATTGGTAAGGTAACTTGCTAAAATTTTTCTTAATATTAAATAAAATTTCTCAATTGGAATTTTCTTAATAACAATAAGAAATTCAGAATTCAAAGTGAAATTTTTCAAGGCTTTCATGGAAATTTAAAAATTTATGTTAGACCACAAATTTGTTTCCCTAAGTTTTCAGAAAAATCTGTTTAGTCCAAACATACCTTATAGATTAATAAACCTATTTAATCTTTTAAAATGTCAAATAAATTTGTATTAAACTGATTTTTCTGAAAACTTAAAAAAACAAATTTTTGGTGTAAACATAGCATCAAGCTTTCTGCCATAATTATAATAGAATGTAGCCTTTTTAACGCAGTATTATTCTATTTTAAGGCTTTTAGAGTATTAAGCAAGTTATAGCGATTTTTTCCCTAAATATAGCTATTTTTGTATTGAAGAGTGGGCAACAACGGCTGGTTTCACAGTAGGTCATTCTCTTAATATAATTTTCCAAGACCTCCTGCAGACCAAAAATCGTTTAATTTCATGTCCTCAATATCGGGTCTGAAAAATTGATGTGTTATTACTGTAGTTATTACTGATTACTATAGCGCTCACCGTAAATCGAAATGTCGTTTCTAGTAGCATTTTTAACAAAAATTGGCCAATTTCTACCCTTTAACTCTTCACCTTTTGAACTTACTTAACTTGCTATTTCTCTTCAAGCGGGCTAACTTTTTAATCTAATCTAACTTTTCAAAATGCATTCGTGCTGCAACTACAGCAAATAAATCAAATATTTATCTTAAACACATGAAAAAAACTCTGCGTGGTCCTTCCTATCAAATCTCAATAGTCGCATCGAATTAGTTGCCACTTTTCTAGGAAGTGTGTGTGTGTGTGTGTTGACAGTCTAATACACATTTCCTGTCTACGAAGAAGAGACGGAGCGAGAGAGAACTAGGCAACAATAAAAGTAATAGGCCTTCTAATTGAGTGCTATGTTGTGAAATTATTTTGTTTTTGTAATGTTGCAATGAGGAAACGCACACGGTGTTGCCAGCTTGGGGGATTTTTCGGCAACTGGAAAGTTTAAAAATGTTTTTTGTGGGGTTCTTTGCTAAGAACTCGAATAAGTCAAAGTGTCAATTTTGTCCATGTGGAAAAGCCCTGCAGTATTCATCTCATTTAGAAAATGTAGTACTTGGTCTCAATAGAGGCTATAATACATGCTAGTCATGAAGCCTTAGTAGTGAAAATGGTGTAAAAAATCTGTTTTTTTTTTTAAATTTTTTTCAATTTTCTTCTTTTAGATTTAGATAAAATTGGCTCTTTATAAGTTATGGCTAATATTTTCAAAGATTTGAGTATACGCGTATGTGAATAGGGATTGATAATATGATTTTATATGTTCATTTTTGCCTTCTTCAATATCTGATTAAGGAACAAACAGGAAATTTTTCTGAAATCTGAGCTGTGCATGAAATAATAGCGAGTTGAGAGAGCCTAATGATGGTTAAAAATGAATTTTAATTTTTATTGACCGAAAACTCAGCTGCATTTACGAGGTGGGAAACGGTACTCTGGAACATGTAAAAATCGATCGAAATATTGGAAATAAGAGAAAATAAATCAAATTACTCGTACAATATAACACCAAAACCTGTTTTTGAATTTGTTAATAACCTTAAGTCAGATAATTTAGATCAAAAAAATCTGTACATTAAAACCAATGGTTGAACCAATTGGGGACACATAAAGTAAAAATCAATTTTTTACAAAATAAAAAAAACCTTTACTTTGTTATTGTAAACTAAAAAATATTAACATGTTTAAAAAAAACTCTCCAACGTTACTTTGTACGAAAGTAAAGGGTGTTTTTTATTGAGGTATAGAACTTCGAATTGAAATAAAACACAAGAAAATCGTTTTAATGTCCATCAATTTGGCTTTATTGGAAGGATAATTTTATGCCATTAATGTTTAAATATGATTTCGGGCATGTGGCCGCCGCGGCTGGCTCGAATAAAGCCAATTCTACAGGTCCAATTTTCAATCACTTTTTCGAGCATATGGGGCCGTATGTTGGCAATAACGCCACGAATGTTGGCTTCCAAGTCCCCTAACGTGTTTCTGGTTTGTTGGCGTAGACGAGCGACTTCACATATCACCAAAGAAAATAATCCAATGGTCCATGTTAACCGATCCATGGTTAACCGAATTAATTGCTCTGATGGACGATTATGTCGACCATAAAATGGACGGAGCTTGCGGTGAACTTCGCGAACTGAACCATTACTTTCGAAATAAATTTGCACGATTTGCAAGCGTTGTTCTTTTGTCAACCTGTTCATGATGAAATGGCAAACCAAACTAAATATTAATCACTTGCCAGCTGACAAAATGGCCGCCAGTTAAAAAAGTGATGCCAACTTAAAGTTCTATACCCCAATAAAAAACACCCCTTACAAACACTTCGAAGCGATCCGTGCAGTAATTTTGAAGTTATGAGGATCACCATCTTTGAAAATGTGAGTAAACGCTTTAAAATTTTGAAATTAAAAAAAAATGAAAATGCTGTATTTTCTTTAGTTTTGCTCCAAATCATCTCAAATGTGGAAAAAACGCTTCATACATTTGAATAATTAAAATAATTTGAATAAATCTTCCTAATCGAGTTTTATTAGCTGCTGTATTTTTGTTAGCTTTGTTGCGATTCATCTCGAATTTTCACACTTTGAAAATCAAATAAAAAAGCAACAGAAGTTAAAAAACATCAACCCCTTCTTAAACCTCGATGAAGTTTTAAAAGTACACGTTAGACAAGACAGGCTTTAAAGTTATCCGAATGAGCTCAAGTTTTGGACGCTTTACACTTTCAAAACATCTGATGGCAGAAGCTGCTTAGTTTTTTATATTATTTATGTTGTACGAAGGTGAATTAAATCACGAAACGCTACGCCAAATCTATGGAGAAAATGTGGAGGAAAAAGTTAAATTTTGGTTAAAAAACAAAGTCTGGTTTTTATGTTTAGACCAGCTTGTGTTAACACTAAGCTTCCATTCTATGCATTGATTACAATTAAAGCTGAACCAATCGTTTGACGAATTTATGCTCCACACAGAACTCAAAATTCTAGATCGATATACGAAAACAATCATGCTGAAAAGTGCGCATGATTGTCCAGTTTTTTAATAACGTCGTAGTGAGTTCTTTTAATTAGACCGCCTTTCATGCAAATGAAAAACAAAAACACTTTTCGAGGACCTTTGGAAATAATAATTCTTTGATTTGGGGATTTTCGAGCACTGCAATTGAATATTAAATGTAAATGGAAACTCTGGATGCAAACGCATTAAGACGAAGACCAAGAAGAAGAAGTAGAAATCTCTTATTACAACAAGCAGTGTGTTTTTGTACTTATAAGATACACGATACTTACAATTTCCTTTATTAAATTACTTGAGTAGTTGCTGCCGTTGTTGTTGGTGTTGTTGTACTCATATACTCTTTAGCACAAACGTAGGAAGCCGAAGCCATTTAGTTTAGATTACTCGCACACTCATACGTACAACTCGAACTATTGTGTGCAGCTGCGAAACGTCAATTGAATGCAGCAGCAGCACTACTAAGAGCAATATTATGGATACACTCGTTGCATGGGCCGTCTTTTGCCTTGCTCCCGGCCACCGCCCCTAAGTAGGATGGTTACTACTTTTGGCTGTAAGTAAAGAAACTACGTAAGGGGCGCGCGCTCAAATATAGCGTCGTAGTCTTTAGATCGACGAGCAGTACAATTCCTCAAGTGAGATTGCATTAAATAGCTCGTACAGACGAGTACACGGACATATGTACGAGTACATATAGACGTACGTTCTCGCAGTCGTCAGTCGTCGTCGTCGGTACCTAGAACAAATGAAAACAACCTGAATCGACAGAAGGCGAGAACGACGATGGTGATGACGACGACAACGACTGACTGACTGGACTTGCATGACTTGTATTGCAGCTCTAGTGAGTGATTAAAAGTCGTTTTCAACATCCGCTTCCGCATTTATTAAATATCAGTATTCACAGTGTTTTTCTTATTGTTTTTGGTTTTCTTCTCCCTGCTTTCAAGAGTTAAGTGCTGCTGTTGCTGCTGCCATAATTCTTGAGCGCTTAGAACATTTTCTACTAGAATTTTGGCGTGTTCGTACGTTCTCGAGCTGGCTGATCGCTTGGCCCGGCGGTGAGCAGGGCTGGCTGGTTGGCGGGTTGCTTGCTTAGCTTGACTGGTTAAACGCCAACAACGAGTTTTGGTTTTGTTGTATATGATGTTTTTCCTCTTAAAATGCTTTTTTTATTGTTTTATGGCATTTCATTCCTCTGGTGCGCGATCACTCCGGCCCGCGTGTCTGTCCGCCTCTCTGAGTGAGTGTGTCTGTTTGACTGAGTGTAATTAAAATGCGGAACGCGCGAGCCTTTAGATCGTTCCATAGGTACTTGTACTGACATACAGACATACGTTAGAGGTGGAACGAAGTAAACTACATATTTTGTTCACAAACGCTCCTCTATTCTTTGGAAACATCCATACAAAAGTGAATATGTCTGTATGTAAATAATCGTATATATAGTTTTGTGTGCTGTGCTTTGATATCATTTGAAATGTATGAATGTTAGTGTGTGGGTTTGTATGACTGTCTGTCTGTCTGTACTTCAAAATTTTACGTATTCAAATATCTGTCAGTTTGAGTTTGTTGTTTTCTTCTTCTCTTCATTTCTTCTGGTTAAACAAACAAAATCACAAGAGCTATTGTTCTTTGCAAGTTCCGAACTCTGATAGACCAACCTTTTCCAGCAAAAGCACTTGTTGAGCCACATTTCTAATTTTTCATTTCTCCTGTAAGGAAATTTAACAGCAATTGAGCCCGTTTCGAAAAAGTAAACCATAAATTACTTCTTTCTGATGTAATAATTGAAAGTCATTACTTTTTGCTCAGAATTCATCCTGGGGGTAATGAGCGGTCATTACGAGGAAGTGTAAATGGTAGGGAGTTGTGTTTACCAAAAAATACTAAGAGAAATTGAGTTTTGTGTATATATTTTAATTTATTTTTTAAAAAAAAATTACTTAGACCACCTATTTCTATAATTTCAAAAAACAATATGGTTTTGGAAAATCTACGTCAGGTAAAGTGTTAGAATTTCATATAGTTGAGTTTATTCAAGCCAAATATTTGCTGGCTGCTGTTTAAGCATATGTGACGCGCAAAATAGAAAGGGACCTAAGGGTAAAAACCAGTTTTGTTCAGGAGAGCCATTTCAAAGATTCAAATACGTGTATCTTTGGTGTACCATCACTTTCATAAAACGCGCATATCTCTGGGAGAGAACACTTTTGGGGCATGGGATCGGTCTCATTCGATGCTCAGATGTTGTCCACATCAAAAAAAAGGTGAAAATTGTTTTTTTTACCCTTAGGTCCCTTTCCCTATGCGCAGTCACATATATATTTAAATTTTTGATATTCCATCAACTGATCTTTGATTTTTCCCTCTTCATATCCGCCTAGCCATTGTTTTGCTTTAATGTTGAAGCAGGAGTAAACACATTCATACATACAAACATACGTGTTCATGTTTTTTTCGTTGTTGATGATTGTCTATTGTTTTTTGTCTTCAGTCTTTCTTCGTTGTGTCCCTTCTTTTTGCCGCCTTCTTCTTGAACATATGACGGGCTGAATGATATCTTATCGCTAATTTAGCAAATTTACATACGATTTTTAAACAAACTCATAAAAGTATTTCATTTTTTTTATAAAAATATACTTAGACACGCTATTTTTTTGATATAAATATCATACATTTTTTTTTTCGTTTTATAACATCACGGCTGGTGTTGTTTTTACTGCCTCCAGCCAAAGTCAAAGTTGTTGTACTGGTGGTGCTTTTGTTTTTTTCTTTTATGGGGGGATTCTAATGATTTAGAATGTGTTAGAACAGGAAGAAGAAGTTTATGATATTGTTTACACTGTTTCCAGTTAAAGTCGAAGGCATTTCGGCAAATATTCATATTAATTAGGGCCTGTATGCCTCAAAAATATGGCCAACTCCAATTAATGGTATCCTAAAATTTACCTAAGACCTAAAATCATAGCTTTTTTTCGTTAATGAAAGTGCTATTCGTTCTTGAAATGTAACGGCAAAATGCCTACTCTAAAGAGAATTTCGGCCCTTGCGAGAATTTTGGGGATACCAATGCTGAGAAATTAATCTAAACTTTCTATTACAAAGTTTTATTCAAACTCTCTTTAGGATGTAAAGTTATCTCCATTTTGGCATTTTTTACTAAAAGTGTACGTATACGCATTAAATGTATGCTGTTAATATAACGTATACTCATAAGTACTAGACAAATGTAGAAAAAGGTGGATTTATGTTGTTTTACCAAAAATGCTTACAAATTTCGCTTTTTACCATCGATTTTGTTAATTTTTTTTCGTAAAGTACTAAATTTAATATCAAAGATAGCTGACTGGAAATTCAAACGCCTTAGCTTGGTATTTATCAATTTCCTTACCTAAATTCCCAAAAAAGGTAGCTATTGCTCATTTCAAACTTAATCATGGAAATCGTGTGGAATTTTCAGCTTTTTGCACACTTCAAACTTAATCATTGAAATCGTATTGAATTTTCAGCTTTTTGGCAAGTGAGTCAAGTCAAAAAGGTCGTATCAAAGCATGTATTTTGATTTTAACTTCATTTGGTCTGCATACAATCTTATGACATGAGTTGAGTTTCATTCAAACCTTAAAAAAATTGCCGCTCTTACGTGGATAAGTCCAAAAACCTAAAGGTGCATGTGTATGAAGGCTTTATGAGAACTTTTACCGACGTGCTAAAACTTCATAGACTACAGTTTATTGCAATTCCTAAACAACCGCCATGACTTAAAATCTGGAATGCAGTTGTGCATCGAAAGTTGGGCTGATTTTGTCCACTTTCATCCTGATCTAAAATAAAACTCAAAAAGATCGATTCATAGAAAGAAATAGACTCGCCTATACCAAGTATTGCATTGGGTTCATCTGAAACTCTTCCGGTAGAGAATTACTGATTAATTAGTTAAAAAAATCAAAAAATACAAGAATATAGCTGAAAACAGGTAGTCGACTTCGAAAACATCGATAGTTTAAATTACACTACATTAAAATGGTTTTCTACTTCTATCACAACAAAAATTCTTCTTCCATTTCCAATTCTGTTTCAATTAAATAGGTTCAATTAAAACATCTTTATATTATCATTTGTATGTACATGGAGTTGTATGCCATGGGGAGTTAAAAGCACCCTAAAAACCGACTTCATTGTAGCTAAAACGCACTTGTTCAACTATCGGCGATTTCGAACTGGGGTAAAAAGTTTTTCTTTAAGGTACTGATAGTTCCTCGGAAAATAGTACACTTAAAATTATATGCTCAACGTTGGAGTTTATAAAAGATGTGGACTAAACGAACTTATCGCGATTATACTAGTTTTAATGTAGATTTAATAATATTCCGTTTTTGTTTCGTAAAAAAATAATGCAAAAGCAACTGTTAAACATGAACAACATACAAGTATTAGCTGTATTCTATTGAAGTTACTAAACTAGCATTTGTATGAAAGCTGCTCGGTTAGAAAGCAAAATCGGCTATAAGTCGATAAAGAAACGAGTAAGAGTTACCAGACTTATTCTTCCAACAAACTGGCTAACATGACGCACCCTGTTATATAAAAACAACACGAGGTCTTAGCGGCGAATTTGTATCTACTTCAAGTGCAGAAAATTGGATAACTGCTTATTTTAAACAACTTGTGTTTACAATACAAAAGTGCAGCAATATTTTTATTAAATATATTTCATTAATTCCTCTGGATAAAAACTCCGATAAATTCTCGTCCCATTTCACACTCTTTGATTTATACAAAGTGAATCCAAAATATTGTTTAATGTTGCCAGATTACCATATTGCAAACTAAGTAACTAACATTGCTAGTAAGCTACTGTAAAATTGATCTAAATTTTATTTAAATCGGGCTCTAAAAAATCACTAAAAATAATACTTATATACTTAAGTACTACCATGTTCATAATAGCTTACATTTCATTTGAACAGCATTTTTAAAAGGAAAATTTGATTTTTAAACCTTCCCCAAAATTGTATGAATATTGTCCATTATGTATCAAAACCCCCGCTACGAATTAAGCAGAATTCAAGACAATAGTCTTAGCTGGCAGTTCTCTGTTGTCAGTTGTTGGAGAAATCAATTAAATTTCAACAAAAATCTTTCAATCAATATCATGATTTACGACCATTTGTGAATATTGAAAATGTGCTAAACGATCAGCTATAAAAATCAATTACTATGTTTTATTGTTATTATTGCTGCTGCTGTTGTTAATAATAATTTTACTCGTATAAGAGGAAGTCTATCTGAGAATATTTAAAAAATGTAGCTCTGTACGTGTTCTCCGACGATCAATTGATAATACCGGTATTTCAATATCTGTCAATCTCGGCGTTGCCTCTTTGACGACGACATTACAATCTCATGGGGTTCAGCTCGTCGTTTATCAATCATATGGTCGTCGCTGTCGTTAACCAGGTAACAAAAAACCTATAGATAACAGCAACAACAACAACAAAGCGAAATATTCTAAGTTTTCTATTTTTGTTTATAGCGCGCTCGCAGTAAACAAAGATCATTTCCTTAAATAAATCCCACACGTAATAAACGCAAATCTATAACGACGTACATACATACATATTTGTGCGGTTCGCTTCGCATACACCACAGAATAATGATCAATTAAATATTTAAACTGTTTTGTTGTTGGCGTTGTGTTGTTGTTGTCCACTGTATGACAGACGGATAGACAAGCATATGTATGAATTCGAATTCGAATCTCAATCTGGTCGTTGAATTTTGCATAACAAAAGCTTCAAAAAAAGGGAGCTGAGGTTATCGAACGTTTGATATAATCATGTTTTGCTTTTTGTTTTTATATGCTTGTTTTGTTGTTGTCTTTCTCCTCTATTTTTACCTCAGCGAGCATATTTGACGATTTTGTTTTCTTCTTTGAAACGACAGAGGGACGGGGGCAGCACTTCTAGTATTTAGAAACACGTTTCTTGTATTGGTCAGCAACAACAACGGAATTATTAAAGAATATATGCTGAGTGATCAAACATCATTTAAATAATGAGTACTCTGAAGCCCCGTTCTTTTCTTCTTCTTTGTCGTTATCTTGAGTGTACCTGCGCGTAAGGGGGCACGCACGCATGCGCGTAGGTTAAAGTTTTTAATTGTTGTGTGTAAGTGTGTGTATTTGAATTTACCTTTAAGGTGTATGGCCAAAAGTACAGGTCATCAATTAAGAAAAAGCTTTAACAATAGTTCCCTTTTTGGAGAAGACGACAAAAACGATTTACAGGTGCTTTAATTATGGATCTTTTGGTTTTCCTGTATCTGATGCTGCCTACTCGGCTGTTCGAAAGAAACGATAATTATAACGTGTGTATGTTTGTTGAGTTCAGCATCATCCGAAATCACAGCAACTCCAACACCATTAACAACAACCACCGGGGCAACAACTAAACATCGCCAATATAGCAGTGTTTAGAAAAATTTAAGATGTTGTCTTTAGTTGTATACCCGGAATTTGTATAATTTTGCTGTTGTTGCCATATCTTGTGCTGGTGCTGCTGCTGCTACTGGCTAAGTGTGTGTGCTGCTGGTGATTAATGCTAAATTGAAGAATTGATTTTCTAGCTTAAAAATCACCGCGTGCTCGTTTCAGATTCTTGTTTCTACGCTTTGGCTGTTGATTTTGTCAGGTCGTTGACTCTTTTCGGGTGAATAACAAGCTTCTTGTATTTAATGCTTATTTAATGAATATTCGATATCAAATCATGTTCCGATATTATGTTGTAGACAGACGGACCGACAAGACGAGACCAGTCGAGTCGATATGAGACGAGACAACAATACACACGCTTTCATCGTATACTCTACTACACGTACCTACTGTGCCGCTACCGCCCATGTTTGGTGTAGAATAACTTGTACTCGTATGTACTTCTGTACGTATAAGTTTAAGCACATATCTACAATTGAATCACAATTTGCTTGTACTTTTTAATTTATATGGGAAAATGTTTGGGTATGTCCATATGTATACAATTTCGATAATCCGCCCATGTTTGAAACGATATCGCAGAAATCTTTTTTTTTTGTATAACCTTAAGACTCCGATGTCCTCCGTGAAAAAAAAAGTATGGGAAATTTTCAAAAAAAAAAAAAAAATAATAAAATACAATAAAAATTGCTTAACAGCCACAATTTTAATCTTAATAAAATAACTCAATGGGTAGTGATACGTACTACGTTAAGCTAAAGAAAGTTAAACATTTTCTGCTAACCAGTCTTAATTTCCAAATGTAACGGTCAAAGATCAAACTAAAATTTGGTCTGCCTTTGTATTTAAAAAACTGTGGAAAGTTGATTTCCTTTACTTGCTTTTTAATTGTATACGCCTTTTAAATCGTTCCTATAAATTAAGTATTTTAAAACATCGAGAGGTTGGTTGACACAAGAATATTAAAAACGATATTATAAAAAAAACAAAAGAAATTAGAAATTTTAAGGTTTTACCCATTTATTAGTGAGTTATGAGTAGACAACGGAATTTTATGCAACTATACTTTTACTGGAAGGCATAAAAAAGCTTTAAATGGTACACAAATGTGTTCGAAAAACAATTTGAATAGCATAAATATTTTTTTTTTGAATATTTGCATAAAACCTGCATATGTGACGCGCAAAATAGAAAGGGACCTAAGGGTAAAAACCAGTTTTGTTCAGGAGAGCCATTTTAAAGATTTAAATACGTGTATCTTTGGTGTACCATCACTTTCATAAAACGCGCTTATCTCCGGGAGGGAACACTTTTGGGGCATGGGATCGGTCTCATTCGATGCTCAGATGTTGTCCACATCAACAAAAAATAGTGAAAATTGATTTTTTTTACCCTTAGGTCCCTTTCTCTATGCGTTGTCACATATGCAAAAACATTCAAAAATTGTATGTCTTAAAACCAAAGTTTTTACAAATTTTTATGGATAATTATGCTCCTTTAAATTTTAAAAAAGATGATTTTTATATACTGCAGTTAAAATTAGTGACAAGAATTTATTTTACCAAAGTTCAATTTAATTAATATGAATAAAAACAGATAAATAAATTTAAATTCGTAATTTTAAATTGTTTTTACACTCGCATATTTATTTTGAATATGCAATTTTTTATTTGCATATTCCCCTGCAAATATTTTGCATAAAAACTGCATATATGAAATGTGCAGACGAACACATGTTAGTGGACTAACAAGTAGCCTGTATACAAAATGTGACTTTAATCGGACTGCTTTCAGAAATTGCATAAAATTCCGCTTTCTAGCTATGAGCGTATTTTGTTTAAAAAAAGAATGGCCTAAAACTTATTTTCTCAATTTAAATTTTTATAAACAAACATAAACAGGAAATAAATATGATTATTAAGTTATTATTATAAAATGGCTTATTGATCGCCAACTAAAATTTATTTCTATGTATATGTATGGTTATCCTAAAGTTAATGCTACAATTATCAATTTCTATCTGTTTTTTATTATGGCATTGTTTGAATGGAATTTATAGATTTTTAAAAAAAATATTTTTAGTTTAATTGTATTTGCTCTCTGCTAAGTTCGTTTGAGCTCTTTTCCTTTACTTTGGCCACTTGTATTGCCAAAAGTGATTAAATACCGAAAGACACCACAGAATTCTGAAATTTAAGATTGGATGCCTTCAAATAAATATATTTCGATTAGGATTAGCTCAAAAGTTCGTTTAGGATCATTTACAACAGGTTATATACGAGTTAATCTCGGTGATTTTTATTACTTACAACCTTACCGCTTACAACCTGAATACACTTCAGCAAGTTGTTTGAATGAAATGAACACATTACTTTCACCTCAGGAAGTGATCATGCTGGAATTGGTTTAATTCTAAAAGACACCTACTCGTATAAGATATAAATCCTCTAATACAGGTTGACCAGTTAAGTACAAGAAAAAAGAAATTAAAATTGAACAATAACAATGAAAACAAATGAATAACAATAAAAAATCACTATTCAGATGACCGTCTTGGCTTCGCTGGCGGTGCTTTAAACATACATTCTAGTTTTTTAAGGACCTGTTCACTAAGTGCGTCGTTATTCCGGGGACAGCATCTCGAGTTGACATGATATTAAACGATATTTACGTTGTCGGTAATACGACTTAGTAGAATGAATCCTGTTTCAGTATCTCGTCTAAATAGACATTGAGCTGCGGCGCTTCTACATCACCGGATGCACAGTCTGACATAAACATCTCCATTAAAATCAAATTGATCGAATCCTTTTAGTAATGGTAAAACCTTCATTATTTTCCCTCACAGCTCCTGCACTCGATAGGTGGACAACAAATCAAAGCAAACTCGTAAAGTTCTGATGAACTCGAACAAAAGCAGCTAATAGGGGATGATTTTCTGAGGAAAAAACGCAACATGTTTTGGTTTTATTTTTTTTTTTCGTTTACGAAGCCTTCGATAATAACGATCCTTTTGTTCTCATGTGGATAACCTTAAATATCGAATTTCCTTGAAAGATCTTGTTTAAGACTTTTTCTAACCATAATACAGGGTACTTAGGCGAAAACGACATGGCAACGGCATAAACATTTCTGAGCTGTTGTCGTGCAAACAACAACCCCCACCAAGAAGCAACAGCATAAATGATGTTGTCATACTGTCGAAGATATTCATGAAATATCATATCGTGCGTAACGACATTTGAACATACATGTGCTGTACAGAGCAATGATGTCACATTTATGGGGAATAATTGACTTTTGAGACCCTTTCATAAATTAAAAAGATCTTTTCACCAAACGAACGAACATACACAGACGGCACACACACTTGCTCATCTATCGAGTCAAACCATTCATCGCTTGTCTGGTTGGTGGTCCGTCGATTGTCGGCCGTCAAGGAAATTCGTATCAATTTCTTGCGCGCCATACTTTGCACAGCCCCAAGTGCCAAGTGTGAGGGTAAAAGTCACTCAAGTATGGCTTAATTTTAATTAACCTCTGCTTGGTATGTACTTTAACCCAGGCCGGGCCAGGCCAATATTGCGTAGAGCGACTGGTTTTCTTTCCATAAATCCCTTCCAATCGTCCATCAAGTGGCATGTACTCGTACATACGTACGAACGATCACTTTCATACTTATGGCTGCAGATGATTTTTCGGTTGAAAGGTAATAAGAGAGGAAGCCGTAAAAATACTTTGGTAGTGCATACCAGTTGATATACTCATTGGACTTTTTGACGACGATCGTATGTACGTAGCCATTACTCGGACAACTTTTGAGGCATGCAACAAAGTGTGAGAACTTTGCCGTAAACTATGGTGCACCATCATCATTATCCATCGTCACATACTGCATTCAGGCATGATCAATTGAGTAGAACAAATGTGCTTACATACAGTGTACAACAGTATCGGGTTTTGAATAATGACAGGCATTTTTGTGTTTTCCTTTTTAAATATTCTTTAAGTTTTCGTGCAGTTGTTTAGTAAGCAATGATGCTTACTATTACTGCTATTATTCTAACAGTATATTATTTATGTATTTAGGTAAGGCCAAAAGGTATTTTATTTTGTGTTCTGACAATTATTAAAACTAACAAGTAGCCTCTTTGAGATACTCTACACGATTCTTCTATGCGGAAAACTTCGCGCCTCTGTCTGTAATTTAAGCAGGGTCGCACTTGATATGCGACATCAAGAACAGGAGGGACCTACATCATTTGAGCTATATTTTACCAGGGTAAGTTATGGATCACACATAACGCACTATGCTTTAGTTGGATTAGATCAAGCATAAAATTATTCCTAAATAGCGGCATGAACTCAAATCGGAATGCAAAATTGTATTGGTGCTATATCAAAAGTTGGATAGTTAGATAGTGATACTACATCGATCGGTATAAAAAAACTGGGGTTATCTCCTTTTATACTCATATCCTTAGGATACTTATACACATATTTATTCACGTAAATGCTTGTAAGTTAAACTTATTTTTATTTATTTAAAACAATTTGAATTTAACAAAATTGAGTTTTGTTAAGACGTTTTTATCAAAATTGATAACTCTCGTATTTTATGAGATATTTTTGTGCAAGGTTCACTGGCCTGCAAATGCGGCGCTTCGCGGGAACGTTTTCCTCGTTCTGGAGAGTACTTACTTATACATAGCTGATATAATTCAGGGGCCGAATGCTGTGCGATATCCATTCAATCTGCATTATGAGTGTATGTATTGTATGTCTGTATAAACAAATCGATCGGTTATCATGAAATCTTCTTTTTTTGTAAAGAGTCTCCCCTATTTTATTTTCTACGCATTACTTGGCAAAAGCAACCTGTATTACTAAGATTTTTTCCCAATAATCCGGCACACACATACACACGCTGTTGCATAGGTAGTGTATCCCTATGTGTGTGTGTAACAATGTGTACAATTTCAGCTTTCTTTTTATTATAATATGATCTCTTGCTGGCTGGCTGGTTGTTAGTAAATGTTCTTTTCTCTGTTGTCGTTGCTGCGGCGGCTGCTTCTTAATTTACTTTAGTTTCCGTTCAAACCGGTTCTACCATCCGCATACCTACATGTTCCAATCAACCAACCAAACCGATCAACAAACAAAACAAAAAGACAATCCGAACATTTGTTACCCAGCAAACATTACTGCTACCTGTCGGCCGGCATGTCGGTCTCCTCTCCACCGGGTCGCTCATGTCCGCTCTAGAGCTGCTGACGATGATGGTGGTGGTGTTGGTGGCAGAACGTAGTCCAACATTCCTACTTTCGTTGTTGGTATCCATCCAAACAATTCATAAATCTCGCGCACACACATGTGTCGGTGTGTGTGCGTTTGTAGGAACGCCAGCATGCATATGCACACAGATGTGTGTTTGCCAAGTGTTTGGTCGATTAGACAGACTAACGATCCGAGTTGAGTTGATGTTTAACATCTTTTGGAGACCCCCTCAAAGTAAACCCGAAAAATATCTTGCCTTTTCTTCCATCCACTTGAATCTCTATCCGACGCAGTATTAGTGTTTTCAATTTCCCATTCATTCCACATGTGTACGTACTTATATCAGTATGTGTGCCTGTGTGTTTATAAAAATACTTTGAAAAGCTAAAATACAGAAGAAGAAGAGGAAACAACATAAACAATATGTTGTCATAAGGCAGGCTGGCAACGGCAACGGGCAACCATTTGTATCGTTTGTACTCTGGTTTGGTTTCCGTCGTCTCTGCCGCAGAGATCACAGAATTTTTTCGTTATTTATTTACGAGAAATTTTGTTGTTGTTGTTGTTGCTTGCGCTGTCGCTTTTGTATGCCAAAGATCCGATAGTGATGACGGCAGTGTTAAGATAACCCAGAGAACCAACTCGGAAGAAAATCTTTGTATACTCTCTTGTCTTACAACGAGTTCAATAACGGTGCTCGGAAAATCGAGAATATCATTGACTTTTCACGAGTGGCACTACACTGTCTTATTCTCTTCACATGACTTTAAATCGTTCCAACAACCATACAGGTGTGTTTTAAGAGAACAACAAAAAGAAGAACTAAACGAAATTCATATCTTTTTGTCAACTACAAATTCATATTACAAATATTACTTACAAAGGGTAAAGGCTAGCCTTAGACATTGTATTTTTGAAAATGCAAATATTAAGCAGTGAAATGTGTATGTGTACGAATTCTTCAAAGTTTCATTAGTCTGAAAAAGCATATAATTGTCACTCATTACTTGTTAGACCGTCCTAAATCCAAAAATATTGTTACGAGAAATTTACTACTTAAAATTGTCGAAAAAAATATAATAGGTAAGAGATCAAGGCACAAACAGGAGGAAATCAGCCAGTGTCTTCTCTTACTTATTTGACATATTTATAACTAATCTATAATTGGGAAGTTTGTTCAGAATGCTTGAGAACTCATGACTTGTCTTGAAAATTCAATACAATTAAGAGCAAATATTATTGTCTTTTAAATAAATAATTAATATATGCATTCTTTTTAGAAAATATTATTTATTTAAAAAATATAGACTGATGTATTATACAACAAACAATGTGATTTGAAATCCAAAAAAAAACATAAAAACGAAGTAAATTTATCTGAAAAGAATTTATATTTATTGGAAATCGAGATCCACTCTTTTCAAAACCGAATAAATTATTATTTCTTTTAAGCTTTTTATTTAAAAAGGTAATACATTCTATGTTAAATATTTATAACGATTTTTGAACAAGCAAAGCAGCAAGTAGAATGTCTCTTACAGACGTAGAGACGGCAGAAGAATGTGTGTAAAAATATATTAAATTTTAACTATAGTTTAGACTAATTTTTTGCTTTAACTACTTGGGCCTTATACATTTTATTTACAATTGAAACAATATTGCTCAACTATAATTTTTCCTGACGTTTCGCCAATTTTTGGTCGTTTAGCTAGTTTTATTTTCATATTAATTTTGTTTTTAATATCTTAACCGCTAAAACATTTAACTTAAATTATCCAACGTAAAATAAAAATGACACATCTTACAAAAATATCTAGACATTTAATGTTGGTGGTTACGTCTTACATTCACTTTTATTAAGTTTTCCGATTGTTTCCTAAACGCACGTTAATTTGCTAGCGTTTTGTATTGTATTTTACTTGTTGTTTATATTTTGCCTTTATATTAGCCAGGGATGCATACCTTATTAAAATTCACGTTAGTTACGTTCAGTAGTTCAAAGCAGGTCCGAACCAGTGATTCGGTTTTAAAAATGGTTTTAAGGTACCGTGGAACCCCGTTTCTGGTTCGGTTCAATGGGTCAAAAATCATCATAGGAAATAAATTAGTTTAAAGTAAATTATTTTAAGAATTAAGAACAAAAATTATAATTAAAACTGTGGTTGTACATAAAACTGAAGACAAGTTAGGTACATAATAAAATAATACGTAACATGCACATGGATGCGAAATTCATGTTGTAAGACGAAGCACCGAACCGAACAATTTTTTACGGTTTTTGTTTCGGTTCGACAATTTTTTTCTAACGGGGGTTTGGTTTTCTAACAGCGGTTCAGTTTATAGACAAAAAAAGTGTTATAGTTCGGTTGAAACCCGGTTCTGGTTTGGTTCAAAACTGGTTCTGGTTTGCATCCCTGATATTAACGCTTATTTAAATAAATAAATAAATGAACCATCGCTGTGGCTTTTCAAATAAGTATTTATAAAAATGTCTTTCTTGTTTATATAGCGAAACTACTTTTAGTTAATATTGAGAGTGGGATGGCTTCAATCGTACACCTCTTGTTTCGAATGACTTCACGAAGGGTCAATGCAATCAATTATTCCTATGTAGCCTGTAAAGTCTCTTATTAATCTTAACTGTAGTTTGTATTATACTCGTATTGCGACAGTTTTATGGAAAATCGATTTCGGCCTAGTAATTTCTCAGAAATGGTGTTAATCTTTAGTGCTACTCGCATTATTGATTGGGCGGTTTATCGATAGACGATTTCCTTTTTCTTTTCTTCATAAAATACCCGTTTCTTATCTAGAAGGGAGGGATGATGGTATTCATTAATATTTCTTATTTTTTCAGTAAAAAATACAGAATCTGAAATGACAGGTTTTTTTCCTTCCCTCTTCTAAATGAAATATTTTTACCTGCTTTGTCGTCATCAACCACGACTTGAAGCCTTTTAATGATGTTTTGTTTTCTTCTGGTTCCTCTCCCTCTCCCGGGGTGTGTGGCTCTCACTCACACAGGCTCTGGGCCCGCAGGCATCTCCTCTGATTTCTTACAACAACAACAACAACGACCACTTTTATCATGATCGTCATCAATACGGATCTTTTCTGTTGTTGTACTTGAATCGTTGGTGTTGTAACCGTTCGGTTCGTTCATACCATCTTTATCTGAAAAATTATATAGGTAAGGGGAGAAGTATGTACGTACGTATGGATGTATGTATGTGCGTTTGTATGTATGTAAACAGAGATACTTGTGGGTATGTGCGTTTGTAAGTGGATGTGGTGGATGACTGGGATTTAATTTCATTTCACTCGGTCACCAACGTCTTCTTCTGAAATGTAAGAAAGGAAAAAAGAAAACAAGTTTTTTATGATATTTTTCTGATGCTGTTGTTGTATGGGATATGCACGAGAGTAGAGTAGTGCTCTTCGAATGAATGCGGCGTTACGTACGTGTGTGTGTGTGGTAGAGATGATTGGATGGGTTGGGATGAGACGTGCATGTATCGATCGGTAGATCGTTCGTGTTCGTGCATGTGTGCCTGAGTAAATTGTGGTGCACAAGCACCTTCTTTGAGAGTGTGTGCGTGTGTGTGAAAGACTCTTGATGATGTTTTGTTAAGGAATGCGCGCACTTCCGTTTAATGTCTGTCTGGCTAGGCGCACCAACAACAACAACAAGACGTCAACGTCGTCATCATCATGAAACGACCGAGAGCAAGCAACACAACATAAACACAGCAGCACAACACGCAGGTAGTCAAATCTTATGTCGTGCAGAGACGACATTCGGACAGACCGGCCGACGGACTGGCGGACATGTATGTTTGTAAGGAAGGAGGCCGAAACCAGTAACACTCTTTAAATTATACAAAACAACAACAATAAAAACGTACTTTAAACTCAGCCAGATCCCATCCAGACCATCTGAGGCTGGCTAAGATTTCTTTTGCTTCTGCTGCCTGTTGTTGTTGTTCTTTTTCATCGTTGTGTGCATAATGCGGCGGTGCTTCTCGGCTTTTTAGTTGTTGTTGTTGTTCTTCTGATTGTTGTTTATCGTAAGAAGAAGGCATTAAATGTGTTTCGGTGGTGTTCGTTTTGTGTTCCTCATCATCAGCACCACCAAGCAGCACCATAATCGCCTTCTCTTCCTCTTCTTTGAAACGCTGTTGAATGTTGAAATCCGTGTCTCTGTGCTACACTCGAATATTTAGTTCAAGTGTGTGTTCAATAAGAAGTTAAACGTTTACTGAGCAACATCGTTTCGTTGTCGTCATCATCGCCATCAACAACGAAAAGTTTTCTGCTCATTTGTTTGTTCTCACTTTTCCGGAATATAGAATTTGTGTTTTTTTCTGCTATTCTCGCAGGTTTTGCTCAACCGCTCAAAACAACAACAAGAATACCGCCAACAACCACATCAGACAACATAAGGTTGAAAAATATTTTTCCGAAAATTATAAATTATAAAACAATCTCGACAAGAAATTAAAAAAAAATATATTGCAACATAACAAAACGAATTGAATCAGGTGTGTGTGTGTCTGTGAGAGAATGAATACTCGGGACTCAGGTCCGTCCATTAGTTCAAAACAAAATTATTATTCCGTAGTTTTTCGCGTGTGTTTTATTACAATTTGAACCAAAAAACAAAACCAGCAACAAAAATATTCAATTTCTCGTGGGCAGACGAACGAATATTTCGGTGGCACCCTACAAACAAACAAAGAAAAACAAAAATGTGACGGCGGACGGATGTGATTGTTTATTTATTCTTCGTACTGTGTGTTGTTTTTCTATACAAATTTTGATTTGATTTCCTAAATCTTGCCGTACGTCGTTTCGAATGTAACGCATCGTATCAAAATTGAAATTATTCTGTTAAGAGCACAATTTCTCTTCTTTCGAAACGGAAGTTGCCGATTTTATTCGAATTGCTGTGTTTGGTTTATAGATTGGCGTTTGTGCCTTAATTTAAAAATTCATGTACATTAGGCTGTGTCGGTCGGCAATAAGAAAAATAGAACGAAAATCGCATGTGTAAAGTTTGGACAAACAAAAAATATTTCTGTTGGAGTAGAATAAGCATCGAATGCAAATTTGGAATTTATTTTTGCACAATTACAACAGGAGTTTGTCAAGAAAATGTGAAAAAATAACAGATATGATCAAGAATACCCTAAGTTGGAAATTAATTTAATTTTTTTGCCGTCGGCGTACATAGATAGTTATCTGCTCGTAAAAATATTAGTCATCTTGGAGACAGCATTAAATAGTAGGATCTAACCAATAGCAGATAACGATCTTAAAACGTCTCTAGGCTCATTAATTTGGTATAAGTTTTACGTCTGTTTATTAATAGAGTCCGTACCTCACTATCGTTCTTTTTGTACTCAAAATTCCCAAAAAATAGTGCTAATCTTCAGCAAAAAATCTTAAAACTCTTTTATATTTTTTTAATTTTATTTTGCATTCTACTCTGCCAGCAGAACAAAATTCCTTCATCTTCTCCATACTTGATACATGCTATTTCTATTTCATTTCGATACACCTTAATGTACATGCACTCTACATTCGTAAAAAATTTACTTTACACCCACCCATCATCAAACAAACAATAGTTTCGTCGATAGCAAGAATATCAAAGTTTCCAACGAAATCCGCTCTGAAATCGATTTGGTATGTTAATAAATACACTTCGTATTTGGAAAATGAGTCACATTTTAGAACAATTTCTAAATATGGTAAAAAAGCGGATACAGGAAATAGAAGATATTAATTAACATTGACCTAAAATTGCTGGATAAGATGTGTATCTTAAAATCGTATTTTCTACTAAACTTGGTGGTCATATTTAGAATGAGTTAAATGCCTATTGGCCTTCAGTAAATAATTGTAATAAATTTTATTAAAAATATTTTGCTACGAAAAATTGAAACAGCTTTCAACTTAATCATTTATTTATTATTTATAAAGACCAAATTTATGTCCCTAATTCATTTTTAAACAAAATGAGTAAATCAGTGTTATAGGAATGACAGCCAACTGTTATATGTTCGATTATACAAGTATTTGCTAAAGAAAATCTCATTATTACGAATCCTTTAAAATAATTTCTTCCGATTTTTTTAAAAGAATATATCAACTGAATTACGGCCAGATTACTTTAATAAAAAAAGAAAGTTTTTTTCAAACTGTAGGAATCAGTATTCTTTAGGATGCAATCTAACTATTAAAATCAATTTTCTATAATCGATTTAAGTTATAGTTCCCTTTTTGTTATTAAACTTAAATCTAATCGTGAGGTTTCCCCCTTGAACTGCTATACTAACTTTTTCCTTTTGTTCTTTCTAATTTTTAGCCAAGAATCTGTGAGTGTCTTCCATATCAATGTTTCCGATATAATCGTCGTTAGAAATTCGAAGCTTTGACGAGAGAACGTAAAAATATTTTCAAATTTGTTGCAACAAGTTCAAAATGAAAATGCTTCCGGTACAGTTATCATTAAATCCTCCCCTGGGCTTATGGAGCGATATGCTCTGGCGTTGTCCGCCCGCACCGCCCAGTCAGCTGGCCGAGCTGAAGACACAGTTGCCGCCGTCGCTGCCGTCGGATCCACGCCTTTGGAGTCGCGAAGATGTTGCGGTGTTCTTGCACTTCTGTGAGCGCGAATTCGATTTGCCCAAAGTCGACTATGATCTCTTTCAAATGAATGGCAAAGCGTTGTGCCTGCTCACACGTGCTGACTTCGGCCATCGGTGTCCGGGTGCTGGCGATGTGCTGCACAATGTTTTGCAGATGTTGGTGATCGAATCGCACATGATGCAGTGGCATTTACCAAATAGTCCTGTGACCCCAACCAGCAGATATCCCCTGTCGCCCCACAGTCATCCACCTACCCCGACTTGGCCGCCCATTGGGGCGCCGGAAAGTGCCTTCCATCAGACCTCACACTTAGCTCCACATCATTTTATGGCACCGAATTCGGTGACGTTAAGTCCCCCGCCTTCTGTAGATTCGCAAGCCAGCAGCCCGCCCCAGAGCCAAGATCCACAGAATCAACAGCAAAATGGGTCGTCGACACAGAATAGCAATAGCAGCAGCAGCAGTAGTAGCAGTAGTACGAGTAGCACAGGTAGCTCTTCCTCAGCTTCGGCTACAGCTGCGGCAGTAGCAGCAGCGGCGTTGAGCGCCAGCAATGCTTTCAGTGCCTTGAAGCAACAGCATAATGCCACCAGTGCCAGTAGCCATCATTCGGACTCAGATGAGGAAAGCTATTCCGAACCTCCCGCAGCCAACAGTACGATTGTCAACTTCTCCGCCCACTCATATCCGGCGGCAGCAGCTGCTGCAGCCGCCGCCGCTGCGGTGGCCCAGTACAACAACAGTCCGCCCACAACACCCATACTCAAGGATATGCCACAAAGTTTGAAACAACAGATCAAAAACACCTTCGTCAACTCGTGGTCTCAGCAGCAACAGCAGCAACAACAACAACAACAACAGCAGCAGCAACAACAACTAGCACATGAACAAAAACTGCCACAGCTCGGAGGTGGCTCAGTGTCGGCCCCCACCACGCCCAGCTACATGCAACCAGTGAAGCGAGAATTTTTCCCCGACAAAACCGACAATCGTTACATGCAACCAGTGAAACGTGAATTCTTCCCCGAGAACACCGAACCCAATACAAGTAAGTCCATTCCTCGCTCCTTTTTTTGAAATCTGAACAAAAACTAAAATCGACTTTTTACAAAATTTCTCCTCTACAGATGGACGTTTATTGTGGGACTTTTTACAGCAGCTGCTCAATGATCGCAATCAGAAATACAGCGATTTAATTGCCTGGAAATGTCGTGACACGGGCGTATTCAAAATTGTCGACCCTGCCGGTCTGGCCAAATTGTGGGGTATTCAAAAGAATCATTTGTCGATGAATTACGACAAAATGTCACGTGCCTTGCGTTATTATTATCGTGTAAATATCTTACGCAAAGTGCAGGGTGAGCGCCATTGCTATCAGTTCTTGCGCAATCCCACGGAGTTGAAAAATATCAAGAACATATCCCTGCTACGCCAGTCTGTGGGTCAAAACAACAATAACAACGGCAGTCCAGGAGCAAACAATTCCAATAACGCATCCGCTAACAATCAATCGCCATCGTCGATAACAAACTCCCCATCCACCAACGGTACAAATTGGGCCATGCCAGCTCAAGGGTCATTACAACATCCCGGAGCCGGTCAGCAACAGACGCCTCAACGCCCCTCATCGCAAGGCAACCAAAATCATTTGACTTTACCGAATGGCATTTCATCGGCGGCAGCTGCTGTTGCAGCCGCGGCCGCAGCAGCCTATGGACCACCCCCGTCGTCGCCACTGTTTATGCATGCCATAAATGGTGCCTTCCACTATTTGTCTGGTGTACCACCAAATTCTCCAGCCGCCCTGCCCACAACTCCAAATGAGAAATTCCAATTCAACGTTATGAAGGCTGAACAAAACTCAGTGTCACCGCACGAGACTGCAGCCGCCGATGAAATGAAACCAACTGATTTGAGTGTAAGCGGCAGTAGTAGCGAGAAGAGACCGTATTCCAGTCCGTCGGCAAGTGACGATTGCTATCCGTAAGTAGTATACATGTTTTCGAATTAATAAGCAATTTCAATGCGTGACAAGTAAAAACGTTGTTAAGTTCGCCCAGGCAGAATCTTATGTGCCTTCCATTGTTTAACAAATACTGAAGGAAGTACCTTTAGTCCATTAAATGAAAACTTTTTATCACCTCCACCGAAGATTGGTATACTAAATTTGTCAATCCCTTTGCTACACAACGAAATATTGATCAGAGACCAATAAAATTCTAAGACGATCTAGTCATGTCCGTCCGTCCGTTGAAAGCATGGTAGCAACCAAACGAATCAAACTAAGACCCTGAAATTTTGCATGGTATTGGCTTATGGTCAAAGCTATTGGGGTTGTAAATGGGAAAATTCGGCCCAGAGGGAAACATTTCTCTTTAGGAAACTACCGTTATAGGTACAAAAAGTCGACTATGACAAGTTGCCTGACCGTCGTACTAAATCATTATAGCTTAAAATGTTCACAATGACCTACTCTTTTCATGCACTTCCCATTTTACCATATTTGATTACATAAATTAACCACGATATTTTTGTTGTTTTTGTTTTATAGGCTGATACGAAACGCCGATGGACTAACCACAATCAAACTGATACGTTACAATGAAAACGAAGGTGTTACAGCTCAAAACTCAGCTGTCAACGACAGCAACGACAATCAACAGCAGCTGCGCAACACGCCAACACCGATGGACAGCGAATCCAGTGAGATGGAGTCCAGTCCCACCCACGACAGCAACATGGGTGCGACAGATTTGAGAAAATAAGTGCAAAAGGAAAAGGTATTTCCCTCCCCCCCCCTCCCCCTTCAAACAAACGCATAACAGCGACAATCTGACATGGGACATTATCGCAAAGATCGCAGATTTGCCAGACACAATAACGTCGTAATACAGCCAGACGAACGAACGGCGGAAATGTAACGTGCGTAGCTGCTCTTTTATTATTTTGTATTACCTCAGCCGATTGTTGTGATTAATCCAAGTAATGCCGATTGATCGTATTTCTTTATGTAAATTATGTACGAAGAGAGAAGAGCCGCAGGAAAAACAAAGCGTTTACAGCCTGCCTGTACGATGTAATTGTTAAATTAGGAAATTAAGAAATGTGCCAATTTAGAAGTTTATCTTTTCTTACTTTTATGTACAATTATATGAAACAATTAATAGATCTTTTTTATGTTAAAATTAAAGGAGTGGAGAGTAGCGCGAACAGTTAGAATTGCATTGAACTGTCCGTCGTCTATCCTTCCTACACCTCCTCCCCCGCCCACCCTTTGTTGTTAGCGACGATGAGTGACACTCATTGGTTTCGTAATACCACCTCCAAAACCCCAATCTCTTTTTGAATATTTGATGAGAATGAGAACAAAACCTTGTTAGTTGTTAAAATTGAAAGAAATCAAAGTATAATCAATCTGTATTTATTAGAAAGAAAGCTTTCGAATGAACGGCTTTAACCAATTTGAATTTCTTCTCAGAAATTATTACATTAATAACAAACCAACAAACAAAACAAAAATAATAATTGCAAACAAAATGTGATAGCAAAAATTTAAAAAAAGAAAATGATTTAAATATACCGTATACCACAAACAAAACAATTCTATATTTAAACACATATCTTTAATTAAAGAAGAAAAAAACAAATTCTCTAAAATGAATTCGCTTTAAGTTGGTCTCTCACTTTTTTTCGAGCCCATTTCACTAAAGCCTAGCTTAGTGAAATGCACTTCTCTATTAAACAAGAAGAACTTAAAGATTTTGTTTAAATTTTTTACGAATAAATCATTTCTTTTTGTTACAAAAAAAAACACACACTCTTCCCTACCCTTGGCTTCCATTAAGAGTAATTTTTATATAATTTTTTAAAAAAAACTTTAGCAGAAAAGGAAAAATCTGATATAAAATTGCTTTAATATTTTCAGTAATAAATAAATATATACATATTTTTTTTATTAAAGAAAAACAAAACGTATTTATCTAAACAAACATTTTATATAGTTTTAGTTTGAAAACTTATTTTTATTCTTTTTTCATTGTTTTCTTTTTTGTAATTTCTTACGACTAAGTTTAGTATAAGCGAACATGTGTAAATATCTGAAAGGAATTATGATTTAAATAAAACAAAAAATATTTTATGAAAACAATAACCGTAAGATGATCAAAAGGATTTCAACAAAAAAAAAAACAAAACAAAAAATCGACACAATTTTTACAATTTAGCCTTATAGCAACAAAATACGTATATATATACAACAACAACAACAGAAAACAACAACTTATATTTACATACTTCGATACGATACAACATCAAATCATCTATTTACAATTTACAACAACCACAAAAAAAGAAGATTTTGAAATTTATATTTTCTTTCTTTCTGAAAAACCACATTTAGCTTTAATTTAATAGCTCATAGCTGTATTATCAATTAATTAATTTAATTAATCGAAACAAAAACAAAAAACAACATACAAACAAATGCAAATTATACCATGAAATATAAGTAGTTGAATAAAACAAAACAAAATGCACTTTTCTTTTGTCTTCAGAAATAAAAATCACCTTTAAACCAAACACTCCAGCTCCAGTTGTTTGTGCTACAAGGACACGTTGCAGCATTAGAGCCCGAACACAAACATGTCGTTGTCGTGTGGCGAGCAGTTCTTGGGCATGTATTTCATATGGGCGAGCACACTTGACAAGACGCCAACTTAAATTATTTTTTATTTTCCTGCCGTTTTACAATTATCGTTGCCACCTTTTTTTTAAAAAAAATTAAGTGTTGGGTTTCACTAGTATTTTCCAAACATAATTTTTTTTTTTTTGCAACTTATATACATTTCTGGCATATATTATTGAAAAATTAAGTTGCAATACTTTTTTTAATCAAATTTAATAGGACAAAAAAACGAAAACATTTTTTTTTTAAAAAGGACAAGATTAGACGAAAGACGATTGTGTTTGTGCGACAAAAAAAATTACATTCTTCGTGCGCTATGCGACATGTTTGCGGTCGGGATCTTAAGCGTTTCCATAATATGGGGTTTAGACTACAGTCATTTTTCGTAATTCGCTCTCTCAATCGTTATTTAACCCCCATTTACATTGCGAAATGCGTAATTCACCATACAAAAAGCGAATTACGTTGTTTGATGGTAATTTATTTTGCATTACCTTATGAATTACGAACAAATCGTTGCCATCTTTAATTTTTATCGGAAAAAATCGAAGCTGCTGCCATAATAAAAATTCAAACATTTACAACAAAGAGAAAAAGAAAAAGTTTTTGTACTTATCTTTAGAGCTCATAGTGTAGTGTGCAACAGTTCTATCAGAGCTGTCATAGAAACCATGTCGTTTTTGCAAACCAATGTTGATTTCATTTGGTGTCATGAAACCAAGTTGGATTTGTCCATTTCGAATGTATATAAAAGCAATGTTCGAATCAGCTGTTGCTGATAAAACCCATAACATTGGTTTTCATGACACCAAAGCATTTTATCTTATCGTTTTCAAAACCAATAGAGACAACATTGGTTTCTATGACAGCCATGTATAGTTTTATTAAAAAAAACAGGAATTGTAATGTAAATAAACACAATTTTTTTCTTTGGAATACCGAAGCAGCTGTCAAATCAAATTAAGTACGTGTAGTGTAGACAGGGTATTTCGCGTAACTAATTCAGAGAGCTAATTAGATAATTCACGATGTAGTGAGGACATGGCATAAATGCAACATTAAAAGTCAAAATGTAAAGGTCGATTATTGAGGTGTCATTTATCGATAATTGTTCCGATCACAAAATGTTCATGGTCATTACTATGTAGTTCAAATCGAAAGACAAAAAGTTTCAAACGTTGTTTTCGTTTTAAATTGAAAATGGTTCATAAGAGCACCGCCCTTCAACTCTGGGTTCCTAACATGTAACTGGATTCTACTGTTAAAACTAATCGAACGCAGTAATTTTCGTAATTAAAATGGTACCATGCAACACATTCAGATTCGAGTAAAATGTTGCCACTTGGGGTTTTTCGGGAATTTCAGTTTATTACGATTCCCAGTTTACCGGGAGATTTAAGGATGCGATTTAAAATACCATAAATTGTGGTGTTTTAAGTTAATAGTGATTTTAATATCATGTTTCTATTAAACATACCTTCGATAGAACTAAAACCTGTTCAAAAGGCAGTTAAGAAAGCTGCTGGTAGTGGAGCATTCCACCGAACAATATCAACACAATCAAATCGATCCCACGACAGCAGGTTCTAAGCATCGGATTAACCAGAAGAAGGAATTCTTCGGCCAAGGGCTGTCGCCCCGGTACTATGTGCCGCTAAAACAATCAAATTACCCTCCCAAGGGTTTCTTCTTGCCTTATTTTTAACTATTTTTTAGACATCTGGGTGCATTAAGAAGGGAAAATATCAAGCTCTAATACCTTATTGTGAAGTCTTATTGAACAAAGTCAGAACAGGTTCCTCGGAAAATTGTTTTAAAAAATAGTAATGTTGCATCTATGGTCCGTTTGATAGATGTCATTTACAAACAATATATTTTTGCGGAGTGCTATTGATATATTAAGTTCAAGCAACTCGTACTTTAATTCGTTGATTTTAGCCATTATTAAAACACTCTTGTGCACTGGTGCGTTGTCTTGATGAAAAATTATTTTTTTGTGTTGTAAGCCAGGACGTTTTTCTCGAATTTGTACATTTAATTGATCTAAAAGGTTGCAATAGTACTCTGAATTTATTGTTTTACCCTTGTGCAGATAGTCATTCAATAAAATACCGTTGAAGTCCCAAAAAACCGTTGCCATTACCTTACCAGCCGATTGAATTGTTTTTGTCTTCTTTGGGGCACTTCCTCCAGCTTCAGTCCATTGTTTGGATTGTTCTTTTGTCTCTGGAGTATAGTGGTGGATCCATGTCTCATCAACAGTTATGAAACGACGCTTAAAATCCATTTTATTTCGCTGAAAACGATCCAAACAAACGTTTTTGGTCGACTGTTAACAAGTGCGGCACCCATCTTGCAGAAAGCTTTTTCATCTGTAGTTCTTCATGCAAAATTAAATGGACTCGATCATTTGAGATGCCCATGATATTAGCTATTTCACACACTTTTATTCGTCGATCATTTAATTCCATATCATGCACTTTGGCTACAATTTCTGTTGTTGTTGCTGTTTGGACGTCCACTACGTGGTTCATCTTCAATGCTTGTACGACCACGTTTAAATTCAGCAACCCAATTTTTACTGTTGCATATTAAGGAGCACTTTCACCTAACACATTCACCATATCATTATGAATTTCTTGTCCCGATAAACCTTTTTTATGTAAATATTTAATGACACCACGCATTTCTAATTTTTCCATTGTAAAAAAATCGCGGATGCGTCTTTTGTGAACACCTGTTTCTATATGAAGGAGTTGCCAGATCGAAACAAAATTTAACATGTGTTCATAGCAGAGATGGAAGTTTCCAAAACACTTAAATTTTTTCTGTTTATACCGCGCTTTTTGTGCTAGGCTAAGAAGTTTCCGAACCGCCCTCGTATGTGCCGCTAAAACAATCAAATTACTCTCACAAGGGTTTCTTCTTGCCTTATTTTCAACTATTTTTTAGACATCTGGGTGCATTAAGAAGGGAAAATATCATGCTCTAATACCTTATTGTGAAGTCTTATTGAACAAAGTCAGAACAGGTTCCTCGGAAAATTGTTTTAAAAAATAGTAATGTTGCATCTATGGTCCGTTTGATAGATGTCATTTACAAAAAGTATATTTTTGCGGAGTGCTATTGATATATTAAGTAAGATAAATTGGCTTAGGGACTATTTTCTTATGAAAGATTCGTCGAAACTTCGTATTTTTTCAAACTGAAGCAACGACATTAATTTGGCGTTATACATAAAATAATTATTTTTATTTGGTGTTAAAAGTTAAAAAAAAACGATTTATTTTTAAAATCTTTAGTCGCTCACGTATGCAAACATAGGCTTGATACCGTCAAAATTATATAATGCTGCCCACACACGATGCAACATTGTTTGAAACATGGCCATGTTTCAAACCATGTTGCATCGTGTGTAGCAATGTTTCATGTTTACAATCGTGTTTAATTTTTGGTTTCAAAAATATCAAAATTTTTTGATATTTTCTGTGTTTGAAACACAATGTTGCATCGTGTGTAGCGATGTTTACTGCTTTTGCTTTCGTTGCGAGCAGTCGTGCTGTGAGGTTCTTTTTTATAATTCGCGGAGTAAACGAAAGCGAAGAGAGAGAGAAAAATGACAACAATTGGAAATAATGAAAACTGGAGAAATTTTATAAATGAATATAAGAATTTACCAGAGTTATGGAACGTAAAATGTGATAGTTATAAAAATAATGCGTCACTCATTTCAAAATATTTTTTTCCTTCCGCGTATCTTTGTTTACCAGAAAAACTCACCGACTGATGTTTCATTTATGGTTTCAATTTTGGTTGCATCGTCTGTAGTAAAAAATGAAACCAGGTTTCAAAAACATGTTTCAAACAATGTTGCATCGTGTGTGGGCAGCATAAAGATTTGGACTTATGGCGTTAGATTTGTTAGGGCCGAAAATGTTCTCGGAGTTGTTTATGGTGCATGATATGATTACAGTGTTAATCCTTGTTGCTATTTCAAAAATAAGTGAATTTACTTGCTATATGGGAAGTACTCTTTTCTTTTCTAATAGATTTTTTCCCGGCCGGGATATGAAAAAAAACGGAAAAACTCTTGTTGCCACACATTTGGCGCAGGTTTCGAGTTGTTTTTTTTTTGTAAATAATTAACTTACTCTGCACAATGTTTGATTCATTAAGTTTGTTTTGTTTTTTCTATTAAGAGTACAATAAAGAACATTTTATTGCCTTTTTCCGTGAGCCATAAGAGATGCCTTAAATGACGAATGCAATGTATGTATGTGAGGATCTTAATTTTTTTGTATTTGGTTAACATTTCCAACATTTATTCTTTGTTAAAGATTTTTAAAAAATGTTGACTTTCGAAAGAAGCAATCAGTTACGTGATGTTGATCTAACGAGATTAACGGTGGTAACTAGGAAAATGAAACTGGCTACAAATCGAACAATACCGATTTAGTTGATTCGTTTAAAATCCTGCAGCTCCGAGATCGACAACCTGGAGTATGGTGACGGGAAATTATCGAGCAGTATTGAGGAGAAGCTGGCGCACCATCACACAAAATCATAATGCACAATGATAATAATTGTGTCAGACCTTAGTTTTTGCCCAACTTAATGTCTCTTTTGCGCAAGAAATTCAATGGCTATGTTATCTCATGTAGTGGCGATGTTAATTGGCACCCACGATCATGTGATTCGACACCGTTGGACTTCTTTCTTTGGGGATATTCAGGGCTGTCATAGAAATAAATGTCGGTTTTGCTAATTGTCGTTTTTGCAAACCGATGTTGGTTTCATTTGGTGTCATGAAACCAAGTTGGTTTTGTCCATTTCGAATGTAAATAAAACCAATGTTCGAATCAGCTGTTGCTGATAAAACCGATAACATTGATTTTCATGACACCAAAGCATTATTTCTTATCGTTTTCAAAACCAATAGTGACAACATTGGTTTCTTTGACAGCCCTGATTTAAACGTAAAAGTGTACGTCAATATGCCTATAACAATTCAAAAGCTAAAGGATGAGATAATTCGACACATTCACCCTTATCGCCAATTACTTGCGAACATTTTATTCCCTCGGATTTTTTTGTTCCCTCGAACAAAAATTTGGTATCGCGAATGTCCCGTGAACAATTGTTCACTTCGAAACATAGGGCTGATTTCGAGAATGATCAGCTGTTTACAAATTTCTGTTGAGAAAAAGAAAAACGTTTCTTGGTGGTTTTTAAATTACTTTATTGATTAAATAAAAAATTCCAGTGCATGCATAACATTAAAATGTTTCGAATTGGTAGTATTGTGTTACTTCATCAAGAAAACAATCAAAGGAAGGCAAAACAAAGCATTATTAGAAGAAACCTTCGGGATGCCTCAAATCCTTTGGAATTGACAAATTCACAGTAAGTGCTAACGATTTTGTTATACAGCATCAATCTAAGACTTCTCTTTTCAGATTTTCTAAATATTTTCGGGTAAATAAGGCTGCATTTACATATCTTTTAAAAATGCTCACAAATTCTTTGCCACCTGCCAAGAAAAAGTCTGCGATACCGCCAATTATAAAGCTGAGTGGCTGCTTACGTTTTTTTGCCGAGGGTGGTTACCAGAAAGGTGTAGGCAAAGATTATGATGTAGCAATGGCTCAGTCTACGTTCAGCGAGGTTCTTTCGGAAGTACTAAATGCATTGGAAGTTCCTCTTTGCCAAACTTGGATAAGTTATCCTACTCAAGAAGAACGCAGAATCAGTGCTCAGTTTTTTTTTTAATAAATTTGGAATTCCCGGTGTTTTTGGATATATTGATGGTACACACGTTACAACAGTAGCCCCCAAGGAGGCAAAACATCTATACTACAACAGAAAAGGACGCTTTAGTTTAAACGTAACATTGGTAAGTTGATATAAATAATATCAATGTATATACTTGACCAAAAACGTTTTTATAGATATGTGACCACGAAATGAAGATTCGATATGTTGATGCCACACATCCTGGAGCCTGTCACGATTCGTTCGTTTGGAGTATGAGTGGATTCAAAAGAGCATTGGAGGGAGAATATTTGGAAACAGGAACTAGTATGTGGCTGCTGGGTGAGTTTTATCTATTCAAAAAGACTTCAGTTTGGTATTAGTATAAGTATTTTTATATCATTTTTAAAGGGGATGGCGGCTACCCATTAGAACCATGGCTTTTAATTCCCTACAGAGACCCAAATGATAGTGTGAAAGAAAAATTCAACGAAGTTCATAGCAAATGCCGGAACATTATAGAACGAACTAATGGAGTGGTGAAAAATGGATGGAGGTGCTTACTAGGTGCTAGAGAACTTTATTATACTCCAGAGAAAGCGATCAAAATTGCAAACATTTGCTCTGCTCTACACAACATTTGCATCCATTACAAATGCGATCCTATAAATGATTTCTTTGTGAGCGAAGATGATATTGAAGTGGAATGGGACACCACACCGGCAAACAGTGGATACCTCTCTGCAGGAAAGCGGATTCGTGATAGAATTGCAAACACATTATAAGTTTAATTTTTTTATAGAAATATTTATTTACATTACAAAGGTTTTAGAAACCAAAAACAATGAAATCTAATAGAATACGAGTAATAATAAAAAATTAAAAATCAGTTGATGTTCTTAAAAATAGTTTAGTGAAATAAAAATGAAATTAATCAAAAATAAAAAAAACATTTCAATTGCTATCATTTCTCTGCAGTAATCTTATTTTTAGTTCCTCCCTTACATTTGCAGCAGCCTTTTTGCGGATATACCTCTTCTGATCCGTCCATACCTATAGTAAAATCATAATTTATTAAGCATTTGCAATAACCATTATTAATCATTAGTATATTCAAATACCTTTTTCCACTCAGCTACAGATTTCACAGGTGGTCCAGCACTGTTCAGTTCGTTGTTCACATTTTTTCAGAAGGATGCTACATCTTGTTTGGATTCCTTTGTATAACCCCCAGCTATGGACGGATTTTCCTGCATTCTTTGCAGCAAAATATCCATTTGGTTCTTATTAGTTGAATTATTCCTGAAAAATTTTGTTATTTTTAATTTCAAAATAGAAAAAAACGGATACTTACATTTTAAGGGTGATTAACGACATTGAACCTCCATTAAGTCTCAGAGTCATTGAAAGTATGGCCCATTTGGCTGATATTTTGTTTCGCACATACTCGTAATTGTCATAGATCCTTCTATCATAATACAAAAATATTAAGATAATTCTGTGAAAACTTTTTGTTTTATTTACAATTAACATCGTGAGTTTTAGTTAGACCACCCTTTATAACATTCCTGATGCCCCAACTCCTTGGTAAATATTTTTGTCGGGTTTGCCTTTGCTAATTACCACTTGGAGATATTTTAATTTGGTATATCATTATTTAGTGTTTTCTGTTGTCTTTCTACGACCACTGTTTTGATTTTCGGTCTGTTTGGTAGACATCGATATCTCTAAATTTTCCTGTAGATTCGTCTCGGAATTTGCCAGGAGTATGAGATCGCCAGCATTTGCGAGCTTTCTTTTTCATTCTCCAGGTTCCCATTTTCAATGATTTGAATTTCTTTTCGGTCGGTAAAATGTTGTAGTTTGTTTGGATTTTTGGCTTTCTTTATTATCAATATATCAATGACAGTATAACGATTTCGGCGGTTTCTTGGAAAAAATGTGTAGCGACATAGCTTTTGATATTGCCCTATTTAACACAAGTATTATTAAGAAATTCGTTTGATTTGGCGTTGCTTACTCTTGGGTTATTTCTGCAGTTTTCGCAGAAGCTTTTAATTCTTCTTAAAAATTCGTCGTCGCTTCCCCTTTTCTAAAAGCGTACCATATTCGTGAAGTGAAATTCCTCTGCGGTTATCTCCCGGTCTGTCATCGCCTTTTTTAAATATTGGAGTAATCTTTGTCTTTGTGTTGTGGCAATGTTCCAGCAGCTTTGGATGATGTTTTATTTGACAGGAACACAAAATCCCATTAAAACCCCGCTAAGGCAATAGTTTCAAATCAGTATCAATAAATATCACAAAAAAAAACTTTGTTTACCGAAAATTATAAATCGTTTGTTCAATTCATGGTACAATAAACAAAACATAACCACTAGCCCAACAACAAATAAATAGTTCGCTTTATTGTCAGTCCTTTAAAAGAGAGTGCCAAAAATACATTTTTTGTGAATGTTTGATATAGAATTATTACTTTACAAACTTCAGAAATTGTCTTTGGTCAAAATTCAAACCTAAAATACTACAAGAAATAATTGTATATCAGCTGATACCATAACACTACCTTTATTGTACCATGTTTTATTCATTTTTCTCTTTCAAAATAAAACAAAACCAATGATCAAAAAAACCCAAAAATTGATGAATTTTGATTTAGAGAAAAAACGTGTTTTAAGAAAATGCATTAAGCTGGCAACGGCAGACTTATGTGAAACCGTTTAGCATTATGTTCGAAGACTATACACAAAGGGTAATTCTCATTAATCATAGTGAGACTCCTGTATAAGTCATTTGATTTGTAGCCGAAGTAATCGTTGCCAAAGACTGCTGAAGAAAGACCTTGGCGGGTTTAGAAACAGCTGTACAGTCTGCCTGACAACCGTAGCCAATACATTTCACCAATTTTTTAGTTGATTCTGAAAAGAAACATGAAAATGGTCTCGAACTAGAATAAAAACTGTTCAAGTCATAATTTTGATGAATATTTTAATTGTTAGTTTTAATTTACAAAAAAACAATGTTAGACGCTTTAGTAAAAACACATTTTAGTAACAAAAAATCTCATTTATTTTTTTATAACCGCTGGAAATTATCGAAGTTAAAAGCGAATTTTTCGCTTGTAAAACACTCTTAGGATTGTTGCTGATTATTTTTTAACACTCATTTGAGTGTGTCAATTAACCCGTTACTGCCTGCCCATAGATTACCTTGTACGGTTTTTATGAAATTTGGAAATTTATGTCAAAAGACCAAAGAAGTTAAAGGAAAAAAAACTCAAGATATGACATGGGTATAAATACCCGTGCAAGCTGTTTGTTTGAAGTGCTAGGTGAATTTTCATCCCGCTACTTGCTTTTTGGATTATCACAACGTTGTTGCACCAGATCAGAAGAAAATTGATAAGGCTAAGTGATTTATTTCTTTTAAGAACCATTTTATTATAAAACTACCCATTTGTATTTGAACGGATCTAGAGGCCAGGTGTGTTGACGTATCATTACATAGTAGACAACTTAAGCTATTCGGTAAAACTAGAAATTTTATTTTGTACCATTTGCCTTTATTTGACAGCACTTTTCCGAAGCATTTTGCGAAAAAAAAAATCTTCGATTTTTGCCTGCAAAAAACAAAAGATAAAAAATCCTGCTAAATGCTTTAATTTAGCCCAATCTCTCATCTTTTCTATAAAAAAAAAGTGCCAGGGGAGCATTCCCCGGAGATTTCACCTGAGGAGCAGGTACTACTTTGGCATACGCGCGTGGTTCTGGATGGTGCAGCCGCCTCAATTCTTACTGGGCACGAATTGATGCTTACGTTCTGGACATCTGTCCCGCCTGCCATCAGGGACCACATGATGTGCTGCACCTCTTTAATTGTCCGGCCAAGCCCACTTAGCTGAACCCCAGGTCTATATGGACGCATCACGTTTCCTCCACCTGGGTATCGAAGCAGATCCCCCATAGACTTTAAAATAAATATATTGTTGTTACAACAGCAACAACAACATGTTTCAATAGTTTCTTGGGTATTTATAAATGGGTTAAGTCCACTTTTACCAATATTGTTATTGATCACTCAACACCGCCCATGTGATGGCAATTGCATTCCGCATGACATTTGCGATTACGACTTCAAATCGCATAGTATGTGTGATGGAGTTCGCAATCGCTAAAGATCTAGCGACTTGGAATTGAAAAAAAAACAGTTCGCTAAGGTGAACTGGTCTTTTTTAATTAAACAGAGCGACAAAGGGGCACCACAATGATGCAAAAATAAATACATTTATTTTCATGTCTTATAAAAACTCAAATTAACAATTTTTCTCAAATGACTCCTGCCCTGGCAGTATTTTAATACATCACAAAAATAAAAAATAGGGCGTTTGGATTTGTAATTGTGTTTAGAATGTTCTTGTATCCTTTTTTTGGTTGTTTTTGTCTTAAAAAAATGTTTTTAAATTTTGAATACAAATTGGACAAAATCGAATCGAAAGTAACCCGCACAAACTCCATTACATGGCTAAACAAATCGTGCGATTCTAGTCACATGCCCAAACGTTATATCCGAAATTTGAGCAAAACTTGATAAAAATAATCTGGCCTGTTCTAAAACCACGATATTTTTAAAGCACGTACGTTTTTGAACCAAGTTTTGATTTAATTCGGGTATTGGCCCTGTGTTACAAATTACCCGGTTTTCAGTAACTGTCGCGATGTCGGTAGTTTGAAGTGTTTTTTTCTTAAGCCTTGATAATTAAGCTTCCACACTATGAAACCATCTACTAAGTAATAAAAAAAAACAATGGATTTGAGAGACGCTGCCATGGCCACCTTCGACTGTTAATGTGAACCCGCCCCTAACAGAAATCACATTTATGCTTCTCGATCCCATGACAGCCGGTTCTTAGGATCGACTCAATGGAGGAATTCTTCGGCCAAGGGCTGTCACCCCGGTAATATGTGCCGCTACAACAACAACAACATTTATGCTTCTTAAGATTCAATACTACTACATCTTTACAAATAATAAACACTTGTTATTTGGAGATATCTTTATAAGAGTTTATGTAAAAATATTAAGACTTAATAAAACTTAAAATAATAATTTTAAACTAATGACCACATAATCGCAACTTCTAGGGTAATCCTTAAAGGATTGATGTTTTCAAAATCTCTGCATATTGTTCTGGGCTAAAAACTCTTTCAAGATATTCCTGCAAGAAGCCAACAGTGATGAACTGGTAAAAGCTCTTCTACGGTTTCTACGCATAAACACTTGTCTGTTGTGTTCACCATTCGAGTTGTTCGTATCGGGATGTTGGGTGCTCTCACCATGCCCTGAATTGATAGGTTCGCTAGTAGTTGCAGGCACAATAGGCTTATCTCCTGATGTAAACCGGGCATCTGACACTGCGTGATAGTGCATTAGCATCATACCAATGGCTGCAGTGACCTCATCTTCAGTGTGCTCATTGTTGCTGCAGAGTTCTGCAATTGAAAAGGTTGAATTAGTCAAGTTTTTTGAATAATATACGTTGGTCATAAGAGGACACTTACCAGCTTCTTCCTGAAGTTGCTTTAAGAGTTTTTGCTCATCCACCCTCGTGAAATCAGACTGATTGTAGTCGTACAAATATAATTCTGTTGTTTTGGCTTCCATGACATCCGATGTTCTGGCGAAGACTGATGACATTTCGATGAGATGTTCCACAATTTATACCTATCCTGCCTATATACCTGCGTACTTATTAAAGTGGTCGGGTTAAACTTTTACCTGTTTTAAATCCTTAGCTTGTAGCTAGAGTGGATTTTATTACGGTGACATCTGTTCGACGTACACCGGGAGAGGAGGATTAACTAATTTTACGAGGAAAGAATTACAGTTATTACCTAGTTTGAGTTAATCTAGCAACCGATTGGAAATTTTTATGCAAGCCATATTTTAAACAGTAATGTGTACAAGCAGATGTGATTAGTCAGTTCATAAGAAAATGCATAGGATATTTTGTATATTTATGCTTTCATAGGTACAATTTCGAATTTCTTGGCAAAAGAAAAATATTAATTAACAACAAAAAAACAAACATTTCTACCTAACCAAAGTGCATTTTACAATTAAAATTTACAATACGTGAGAAATTCTACGAATGAATTTCGAATAGCTTCGCGACTTCGTTGAGATCGTCGTATTTCTTGTTCTGGTTTATGATCGTTCGTGCTAAGCCGATGCGATTGAAAATGTTCCAAAGTAAAATGCCAACGACTTTGTCGTCCTTTAGATAGAAAACTACACCCCTGCCGTAAGTATCCGTTTGTTCATTTTTAGATTTAACATCTGGCAGATCCTGACTTTTGTTTTGGCTGCTCTCGTTAGACTCCACAACGCGGGTTTCTGTAAGATTGTCTGTTTGGCGATCTGCCTTGGAGGGAAGGGCGAATACACCTACTGTGTGCAGTGAGGAATCAATTAAACCAATGCCTTCATAACCGATTTCGGGTCCCAAATCAGACCAGAACATACTTTGGTGAGTATAAGGTTTCTCTAAATAGACATGAAAAACAATAGAAAAAATATTCCATAAAATGTCGAAGTATAGGTTCTAATATAATCTTACTCTTTCCCACCATATTCTCGCCTGCTAAACGACCCGATACCACGGAATGATCATGATGTTCAACTCGTCTCCTGCCCAGCAGGGGATCATAGAAGCACGAAGCATCACCTGCTACGAAGAGATTGCGACGGGCCTCCAGCTCCGCATTCACAACAAAACCGCCTAAGCTTCTGTCAACCTCTAAGCTCGACGTACTGGCTATACTGGTATTAGCGTCACAACCCACACATACAACAATCTGTTGAATAATTGACCTTAGAAGCTTTGGACATGGATGACATATTTTAACTTACTACATCCGTGAGTACAGTTTCACCTGTACTTAAAACTAGCTTCAGCTGGGAATTATCTCTCTGCACATTTTTAACACTTGCACCCGGTACGACACATACACCCTGTGATCGCACCTTTTCCATGGTCCATTTACTGAGATAGTCCGGCAGCACTTTGGACATGTTACCGGCCTCCTGGAATATCTGGAATATGCTGCCACCATCTGTTTTACTCTTGCTGTAGTTCGCCAATGAACAGCTTAACTCACTGCCGATAAAGCCATTGCCTATGACTGTGACGTTCTTTTTACAATCCACGTAATGTTTCAGTTTTTCAAAATCTTCTGGAGTACGATAGACCATAACTTTTTCCCTCACTCCAGGGGGAGCGTCTGTGAATATTTGTAAGTTCTTCGGCGTACAGCCAGTTGCTATCAAGCATTCGTCGTAACCGATTTCATAGCCATCGCTTAGCGTTACTGTGCGCTTTGATGGGTCGATCTTTTTCACTTTGAAGCCTTGGGCGACAGCAATTCCACCATTGACACTTTCAAGTAGCTTGCTTGCATCAATGAAAAACTCTTCGGGCTCAAAGTACAAACTGCGTTCGGCACCAGTCCACTGCTTAAAACGATAGTCTGGGCTGATTTCGCCATTTTGAGCAGAATACCACAATTCCTTAGACAGCGGCGGGCGCATATACGGTTTACGATATTCATCAGTAATCATTAGGACCTGTAAAATTTAACGAAATCGTGGTTAGTAAAACTAAAATTCTGATATTACTTTTACACAATAGAGTTAATCTTGGAGGCATCATATAAATATCGTTAGCAAGATTAAAAAATGTCAACTGACCTTGGCTTTGGCGTCATTGGATTTGATAGCACGGAAAGCTGAAAATGCAGCTGTACCACCCCCAATTAGCAGGTATGGAACATGTTTCGGCAAATCCGAGGATGTCGTTGGCGTCGAAACAGGTTTTTCTACACCAGACGCAGATTTCGTGTCTGGTTTTTCAGTCATAAAGTAAACTAACTAAAGAAAATATGTATTTTTTCGTGTATAATTGTAATATGCGAAAGAACATACCAAACCACCTACACCCAAAGCAGCGGCAACGGCCAAGAGCACAGTCTTCATTTTGTTATCACCATCTTTGCCTGATGGACCCTCGGACTGGGTATCACTAGTTTCGGCACCGCTAGAACTTTTGCCAACACCACTGGCTTTTCGGCTAACGTTGCAGTTAGCAGCTCTCAAAATTTCTGTGTTGTACGAAAATTTTGGACGGCACGAATCCTAAGAAAAACATTAATTTAAAAAATTAGTAAAAGTCATAAATGTCATTCGTCTGTGATGATCACGGAAACTGAAACTCAGCGTAAATTAGGCATAAATTCATGTCTCTACTGTTATTTGGCTTCAGAACTTTTTTTTCAAATGTCGAGGGATTATGGTGTCATTGGGCCAGTTTCACCTTGCCAGGTCTTTATACTTTCTACCGACGGGTAGGAAGTTCGAAATACCACTATCATTAAGATGATTTTATAAACGTGCTCAATTCGCTAGAGTAGGACTGCTGTAGAGGGATGTACTGCTGATGGAATACAAGTTGTTTTCCACGCTCAGCAAGGTCATTTAATGAACGTAGGAAAAAGCTGTGGACTGGAAGTCAATCCTAGATGTATCGAACTAGTTTTGTGCACATACAGACAAAGTTAGCGAACGTTAAAAAACCGTCATTGGAAGAGAAACGCTGAGGAAAGATATTAGAGGGGTTTAATTACGATGTTTAACACATGTAGAAACATGGATGACCGAAAAATGTAAGGATCTGTAACCTTAACTAGACAAGAACAAAAATCCGGATGGAAAATAACAAAAGTGATATCATAATTTTGGTCGGAGTCCTGACCGGAAATTTTTGTTAGAGGGGTTTCGAGAAAGTTGCAGGTGCGAGTTGTCAACTACAACCGCAGGTGTTGCAGCACCTTTTGTGTAGATGCCCGCCGCATAAGAAAAGATGGCTCAGTTACCAGGGAAATTACTTTCTTATGTTTATCATAGCTTAAGGGCAGCTTCCCACAGAAGGTTATTTGTTATAGACTTAGGACAACCACAATGAGTCCTCTACCAGTTTAACAACGGTTTAAGCGGAGACAATAAGTTGAGATGTACTTAATACGTCAAAAAACGTGGCTGCTTGATGTTTCGCCTCATGTGGACCATAAAAACGTCCCATATGGTCAGAATGAGCCATCAATAGTCAACATACTTATATAGGTACTCCAATTACAGCAAATTTTACTACAAACATTATAAGGATTTATTTTGCAGGTTTGGCTGAGATAAGGTCGGCCTTATGGACAGAATGAAATCGGCATTTATGGCAAGAGAGGTAGAGCGGTAAAAACTGACACACAAATTAAATATGGGTTTGCTACGAATCCAAATAACGACGTATATTGAATATTTGGCAGAAATTAGGGACCACTTCAATAGCGAATTTTCGGTGAAGGGTATTTACTACTCGGACTGGTCGAACTTAACGTCTTGGGCTCGCCTTTTTAATACCATACACAATGTCATAATACATGTCATAATAATTTATTGGTATGCAGAGGACCGCTCTGATGGAAAAGTGGGCGAAGCCACACACTTGCAACATTTTTCATATTGGTCAACATAATTGAATGTTCGTTAAATGTTTGATAGCATGCAATTCTTTATATGAATATTATCATAGACTGGATAAGGCCATACATAAGGCAAAAAGGCGGAGGGGCGTTTAGAGATTTAATTCTTCCTTGAGCCGCCGTGGTGTGATGGAAGTGAGTGCGACTATCATGCCGGTGAACACGGAATCAACACCAGTTAAGAATACCATCCAATTTTTTAAAGAAGGGTTTCAACCGCGTCAATGTCGGCGACTTTGTAAGAGATTTATGTGTAACAAGTAAAAGCTTTTATATAAACACATTTTCCATTTTAAGGCTGCATTAAACAGTAGGCCGTGCACAGCTCACTGATCTGAGAGAATTTTCCCCTTGTTCCTTAATCGGATGTTGTGGAAATTAAATAAGTCGGTAGGCGATGTACTATCTCTGACACAATCGACCACATTCCTCTCAAAGACATTGTTTAAAAGTAAAATAAACTTTACATACGTTGTGTTTTTATACTGGAATTCTTCTTATCGAAATATCCCAGTGGAAAAAAACAATTTTGTAGCCAAAAACCAAATTTTGAGAGCATGAACTCACAACAAAACCACCGAGTCGAATCACCGTAAGCCACAGCGTAGGATTGAGATATTCAAATCACTTTATCCATATCTTGGGGCTTGTTGGGACTGTGATCCTTGGTTTTGAATGTTGTCGATGAGAAGGATGAACATGATTTTGATGACGATGACTTTGTTTCTGAAGGTGCAGCACATTCGTAAAGAAATTTTGATTTGAGGATATTTGGGGATTTTTGCTTTTGGGAAGACATAGGTAGTTCAGCCGAAACTGGACGTTCACTTCCATTCAAACATGGATGGTTGTTGGGAAATACATTTGGTTTCTGCTTTGTTTGAGCTTCCAAAGTACGTTTCTTTACCATTTGATACAAAGCGCTGTGCGCCTCCCGTGTAACTAAAAAAAAATGAAGAATTGAACAATGTTAAAGATCCCATATCATAGCGCAGTTGGAAATTATATATTTTTCTGTTTTGCCAGTAATTTGTAATTTCCAACTACATAACCTCAATACGTAACACAACAGAAATGCAAGGGGCTTACCTGCTTTGGCCGGCATCGCAATCGGAAAGTGGCGGTTGGCCAATATAAATGCACGTCTACATAATTGCACATTGATGCCCTTAAGGCTGTAAATACTCATGTTCGATTTTTGGAAAGGCGAAAGTTATGGAATACTTATTTATTTTTAAGTTAAAACTAGATAATAAATAAATTTGCTGAGAAAACGGCAGCAGTGATTAGTGATTGGTAAAACGATTCCGATTACAAAAGAAATTCGATTTGTGATAAAAATAAGACTCCTATGCAATCGATTGTCATTTCAACCATCTTTTACAATTTATCGTTTTTGATAGTAAATCCTAGTATTCACCAAAAACGAAATTCTCGCTCTTATAAGAAATGCATGGAGCAAAGCAAACGAAATTTACCATTGGTAAATTCCGTTTAGCTATTTTCCTTTGGTGGGACTCAGCTAAAACGAAAAGGTGGCGGAACTTGCAACTGTTACAGGGATGATTATAAGAGCAGTGTAGACTTTTTTCACAATCTGCAAACGAAAATTAATGTTCTGTTATTGTTTGGTTAAGGAATTTTTAAAATTTACTGAAACTTTAGTTATAATTTTTTTAGTACCAAAAACACTACTAATATAGGTACTTTCAGCCTTGCAATTATTATAATCCACTATGGGTAATTTCCAGATTTTCTGGGCAAAAACTCTCAGCGCAGAGTTATCGGCCTGAAATTTGACAGCTGTGTATAGAGGATAATTTAAGTAATAACTGCAACTAGTAGGGCAATTACAACGTTATGCATTTTAAAAACGTATTACTACACCAATTCTTTGCAGGTTACAAATTTGGAACATACTAAATGTAAGTACTAATAGTTTTAGGCATATTCTTTTAATAAAATTCGCAGACAGGGGTACTAATCCACTTGTTAGATGAAATAAATAGGCAGATATAATTACAGTATATATAAACAAGGAATTTATGTTTGTAAGTATACTTAGAAAGATAGTCAAGTAAGGACAATGACTTGTTTGACTTGTTTATCTATTAGGAGTAATAAGCGAGCAATCAAAAAGTTTTTTTTGTATAGCTTAAAAATTCGTCAAAGTTAAAAAAAGTTGATGTCTCGCTTAATACTTCAAATGGATCAATAAGAGATTGTTTTTTTGTTTGACATAACTGTTGTTAAGCTGATGGTTTCGTCATGTTTGCCTATATACTCCCTTTATGCTCTTTCAGGAGATCAAAAAGATTACTCCCCTTGTCCTCCTTTCCGAGATCAAAACGAATACTCCTTTTGTAGTCCATAAGGAGCTCAAAAGGAGTGCTTGTTTTTGCAGACGTGCAGTGTTAAAAACGAGAACAAAATGCATGATGCTCGGAGTTTTATGGAGTAATCCATTTCTCGCAAAGGAGCGATCCAAGATTAATCGTTCGATGATCTTTTCTTTTTTTCTGGGCGGTTGCAAGCAGAGATGCCATTGTTGACAATTTATCTGCATTTTTACGATTATTAAACTTTAATTTAACGATTGATTGATTAACACAAAAATATTTAGCCAAAGATTGACATTTCAGCCGAATCAAGAAAATTATTTTTTTTTGCTTTTTTTATATGTATGTATATACGAGGGCGACCGCAAAAGTAACTGGCCTAACATAAAAAGAACCGTTTTTTGGAATTATTATTATTTATTTTCCAACATAATCTCCTTCCAACTCAATACACTTCATCAAACGTTTTTTAATTCCATCCGAAAAATAAGATTTTTCAAGACCTTCAAAATATGCCTCAGTTTCAGCCGAGAAATTTTTTTAAATTTGGAAACAAGAAATAATCAGAAGGAGCTAAATCTGGACTATATGGTGGATGCGGAGCAATTTCAAATCGTAATTCGGCCAGTTTTTGTTGAGTTAAAAATGCAGTGTGTAAAGGAGCATTATATTGATGAAAAAGAACTTTTTTTTTCTAAATGCGGTCGTTTTACCTTGATTTTCACTATTTATAGTTTTTCCATTCTCAAGATAATCAATAAATATTATACCCCTTGCATCCCAAAATACTGTGGCCATTACTTTTCCTGCTGACTTAACAGTTTTCGCCTTCTTGGCACCACATTTACCAGCTTCTATCCATTGTTTTGACTGTTCTTTGCATTTTGGGTTGTAGTGATGGATCCATGTTTCATCAACAGCTATGAATCGGCGCAAGAACTCTATTGGATTACGCTGATAAAGCGCTAAAAGCTCCTCGGAATTGGTCCAACGGACGATTTTTTGGGGCAAAGTCAACAAACGCGGCACCCATCTTGCGGATAGTTTTTTCATGTGGAGTTCATCATGTAAAATACTCCAAACTTGTTTTTCGTGTGTTTTAACAATATCAGCAAGTTCTCTGAGCTTTATTCGTCTATCTTTAGTCACTTCATTAAATATTTTTCTAATGTTTTTCAATAGTAGTAGCAGTTTTCGGTCTTCCAGAGCGTTGTTCATCTTCCGTACTTGAACAACCCTTTTTAAATTGTTGAACCCAGGATTTCACGGAGTATGATGGTGCATTATCACCATGAACAGAATCCAATTCATCTTTGATTAATTGTGGCGTATAACCTTTCATATTAAAGTGTTTAATTACCGCACGAAACTCTTTATTTTCCATTTTTCAAAAATTATAAAACTTGTTTACTTCAATCACCTGTAACATAGAAAATAATCATTAAATATTTCGGAAATTTTGACAGATGGCTTATAAAAGATTGCTTTTAAAAAACAAAACAAAAAAGTTGCTAGTAAAACAGAAAATGTGCCAGGCCAGTTAGTTTTGCTCATATTAAAAAATGGCAGTAATTAGTATATCTTGCTTGGAAATGAGTACAGGGCAGGTCGACATAAGAAGCAGAAGATATGTATAGATAACTCGTCTTTCATGAACTTAATTAGTTGATTGCGTCATAAAATCATTTCTAATGGTTCTAACCTTGCTTTATCCTAATTTGGTAATATTGCTATTGTAAAGTTATTTCTCAACAGAAATTCCAAAGCGAGTTTTATTGTTTTTTTCTTCAGATGCTAAAATTTTTTTATTCCTGAAAGAGTCTGTTTTACTATCACGTTCTGATTTAACTAATTTGGCGGCATCTCTTCTATAAAGTATTTTTACTAAATAATTGCGAAACAATTCAACTTCAGAACGAAGTCACTTTTTGATGCATTTTTTAAAAAAGCTGCTAAAATACCACTATTTTAAAATTAATTTTTTAATTTATCGCATATTTCACAAGATATATATTTTTAAATGAGCTTTATAAGGATTCTCAATAGCTCAGATACGATACTGAATATATTGAAACTTTTGCTGAAAAAGTCACATTGCTTTTGCCATTTTTCCAAATATTAAACAAAGTACAAAAAATGTTTAGTTCTAGTTACGTAAGCAAACAATTATTTCCTAAAAAAACAGAATATTTGAACACCCCTATATTTTTGTTGGTGATATTCTTAAAGATATAAATAGTGAGAACTCTTTTATTTAGTACATTTCTCACTGCATCTTTTTCAAAAAGTTATTATACTCGTATGTACCTAAGAATAAATTTAAAAAATTACTAAACCGAAATTTATTATTATCATTAGCTTTCCACTTCAGTTTATATGTTTATCTGTTCTTTTTTATTCACCGTTAAAAACCCATTTTTAATACGGAAAATAAAATTTTCCTTTGACAGCTGATTGAAAAAATTTACAAAAAAGCTAGAATTTTACAACAAAAGTGTCTTCCTTCTAAAGCTATGATTTTACAACAAAAGTTTCTTTCTTCAAATCACATTCGATTTTTTTTATATCGACAGAATTGAAAAAAAAACTACGTCGTACGATTTAATTGTGGAAACCCCTTTATGAGATACAAATTATTTGTCTGGTTTAAGTCTGGTACAGCGTTCGTTCATGCGACTCTCTATAAAATTCGGTTATGTCCTGATTTTTGTTATTTAAAATAAAAGACGAGTGCCTCAGAATAACCGAAAACACTTTTTACTGGCATTTCAAAGAACTTTATTTTTTATGGATTTTGGCACAGTTTAACATGAAAAGGCAATCTCAGTACCAGGCTTTAGTTTACAAAATTTCAAAATTTTCAGAAGTGGTAAGGTTTTGTAAATGAAAAGTAAATGAATAATATCTATAATTATAATAAAGAACAACAGAAAATTTGTCGAAATGAAATTGTCAAAGTTGCTGGTTAGAGTCTTTAAAGAAATCTTAAACTCAAATGTCATTTAAACTTTGTTAAAGGAAATTTGACCGCATCGCTGACAATAAAAAAGCTGATTTTCGACATTACCTATATTGTTGTGTTGTGTGTTATACTCGTATTTTGTTCAGCTCATTGTGATTAGATTTTTTTTTCCAGAAAAGCAGGAAATTTTTTCAAATTTCCCTGGATCGCGGCCAGGAAATATCAAATGTATATTTGCTTGACGTTGAACCAATTTTTGTTAGAAAAACGTAAAGAATGATATCCTTTAAGCACACAATACTTATACAAATAGGAACTTAAATTGCACTGATCAGCACCATAAACTTTTGTGCAACTAATTCTCCCTTTCACATTTTTAAGTTTTAAGTACAAATCATTCCTTCCGGTACTGAAGTTGGCGACAAAAGAACAATTCCGGCTTAAGAATTAAGGTTGTAGATTTGAAAACAAAAGATTGTTTTCTTTTTGAAACCGAAATAAAGTATATCTCAAAAATATTAACTCTTATAAACTGCGTACATTTTCAATTAGCTGGAAACGATTACAGCTTTTTCTGGATGAATCTGAAATAAAAAATTGTTTCTGGTCCCATTGAGCCTATTTCAAATATCAAACACTCACCAGTTTTCAAACAGTAACCATATTTCCGCTAAAATTTTACCTGCTTAACAGACAGACGATATCAAATAATTATGTATTTTGTAACACCATATTTTCTGCGGAACCTATTCTGTCTATATTTAAACTGGATCCTTCTACAGGGTATGATGCCGTAGTGTATTCAACGAAGGTAAATACTGTGAAATATGTTAAGATGACTTAAAACTCCAAATTTCTCCAAAATGGTAGAAGTTTGGAAAAATCATTGGACCTGAATAAAAGCATTTGATTTGAACCATGCAAATGAATCCTATGTTGGTCAGAGGGTTTTTAGTAAATTCCATTAACTGCATTTAGCAAGAAGTTATTAAATTTTAAAAAATGTAAATTATATATTTACAACTTCTTTAATGGTTGCCTTTTATATGGAAATATTATTTAAAATTATTTTTCGCATTTCCACTAATCAATAAGACCTATTCGTTTTAATCCTTAAAAGCAAAAATTATCCACTGATGGCCATATTCCAAGAAAGCAAAAATATTATATTTACTGATTAAAAACCTAATGTCACAGAATATTATTTAATGTGCAGTTTTATACGCTTTTACTTGAAAGAGGATTCATCTACCAGGAATTGATCAGGAAATTACTTTGGTACAAGTGGTTTGCCCTTTTTTTATTGGCTTTATGAATAGGTGTCGGTTTGGGAAAACTAGTACCTATTTGCAAAGCATTCCTTCATGAACCAACCGTTTAACATGTTTTTTCTTGTACCTCTGGCTTTGCTAGTGTTTTTTTGAAGCATTTGTAATTTTTCACTGGGTAAGTAAAAATGCAGAAATAATCACCAAATTACTATGGATCTAAACATTTAAAAAAATAATCTCCTTCAGTTTGTACAAATATACAAAATATTTAACGTAGGCATGATCGTACAGACTATCGGCAAATTTAACGAATTTTGTACCAATATAATTTGTACAGTATAATTAGTACAGTCTGCCTGGTACCCGTAGCCAATACATTTCACCAATTTTTTAGTTGATTCTGAAAATGAAACAACAAAAGGACTCGAACCAGAATAAAAACTGTTCAGGTCATAATAATGATAAAATACCGAATAAATGTAAACAAAACAAAAACATATATAATTTGAGAAAGTTCTGTAGTTTATACAAAGTGATTCTAATTTTGTGATAATAGGTGTGTTTTATTTGACAAGCGAAAAATCCGTTTAAAACTCCCTATAAAGTGGTATTTTTAAACCATTACCAAAAACATTAATGTTTTTTATTTACCTAAAATGTGTTGGATACACGCGACAAAAATAGTTTGCTTTGTAGATTCAAAATAAATTGGAAAAAAGGCTAAGTGGCCCGCTAAATTCCTTGGTAGTCCCTTAAAGCTTTTTCTTCAATAACTTCTTTTTTATCTAAAAATTAAATGTTACAAAAACAAACGATTTCAAATGGATATATCTAAATGTATCTTCGTCTCTTGATAACGATTTAAAACTATTGCCTAAGCGGGGTTTTAAGCGGATTTTTTTCTTCTATCAAAGAAACGCGCCTTATATCATCTTTAGTAGGCATTTGGATTTAAAGTCAACTTTAAGTTTACATTAGACATTTTTGAACATGTACTATCGAAAACGCTTAAGATACCACGATATATTCTTACATACGATACGAGGAGTTATGCAGCATATACTGAAAAAGAATTTACGCTGCAAAAACTTGTGAGTTAAATATGGCACTTATATCGTCATTATCGCCAATTAACTGATGTTGTAACTGAAATTAAAAATAAATCCCTTTTAATCTGATATACTTACAATGAATTATTACCAAAACACTTCAGAGGTTTTTTTATTAGTTCTATTTAGCTGTAATCACTGGATTTTTTTGTTTGTTTGAACAAAATTCACAAAAAAAACCATTTCAACGTGTATGGGGTGTACGGAGCAGGGGACTTCAGATGTAACTATCACGTAAATGCATAGGAACACCAACGTGATAAGCGCGTGTTAATATGTCATCGAGCATGTGAATAGGCAGACATATAGAGGACGGTACATGCACATGTATATATTCCTCCTGATGGATTTGAATATAGAAAACTTTCAATTTTCACCAGCCGTTTCCTAGTAAACCTACAAAACAATAAGATTTTCAAATCTTTCAATTAACTTTATAATATCTCCAACATTGTCACGGTTTGCAATTTTATAGTAAAGGCACACATTTTTTTCGCAATCACTATTTCGATAAAAAAAAAATCGGAAATACAAAAAGTACTTGCGGTCAAAAGAAGGTTAAGTTTTTTTAATACCATAAGCCTTCCCGATAACCAATGTAAATAAACAAACAAGTTAACTTTATTTCGCCAAGTTGATAGATACCGCCGTGTGGTAAAAATAAAAATAATTTCTTATTCAACAAAAACTTACAACAAATGCCTCGCACACCACTAACAAGAATGTTAGGAAGGGTAGTAAATATGTACTTATGACACTGCATGGCAAACACATGGAAATATTTCGTTTTTATCTGTATTTAAAATTTTATTGCCGTTACTCTTATGACAATGGTAGCCTCTATAACCAAGAATTATTCGCATACAAGTTCATTTGCCTTTTCAAGTTGATGGTCACCGTAGAAAACATTTTGAAGATTCGACTGCAATCTAAGGTCAGCCTAGTACAATGTTCGGTCGAGTGTATATATGTATGTAAGCATTAGATTCAAATTAATTCTTCACAATATTTCTTCGGAAAGACAAAAAATTGCAATATTGGTATTTTCGACTCAAGCTAAGATGGCCAGCAGCATAGAACATTTAAAATACCATGTCATTTCATAACAGAAGCTTTCAACTGTTTTTGAAATAAAAAAAAAATCATTTTAGGTTTCTTTAATTTGTGGGTGGCTGCGCAAATAAGTCCGTTAAGGCGGTAACTTTTAAACGTTGTAATAAACTCATGAAATTTTATTTTAACAACTTTTTGATTCTATGCATAATAAAACGTGTGTTTCGAAAATATGGAATTTTTAAGAAAAGTCATAAATAAATCACGAGCAAATAACAGAGATCGCTTATTTTTAAATAGCTCATTTTCCATAAAAGAACGAACGGTGGCGCTAAATTTTAATATTCTCTAAAAATAACCCCATTTTGCAATTATTTTACTATAGGCGAGTTGTCAATCAATCAGGGCCTCTGTGTGCATACTCGTACGGTCTCTTTGTTGACATTAAGAATATAATTCAGATGATCTTTCAATTGTACTTTTTATATTACTTTTATAGTGTGATCCATCCAGAGGTATTTTTTCAGAACGAAAAAAATATAAAAATTCAAATCAAGTGTGGAATCTTTATTGGTAATAATTTTATGGCATTTATTTTTTGAAAATAATTTCCTCCGAATGTTGGCAACAGTATTATGGAAATGAGCTTTCGGTGAGAAACGGGACCAAAATTTTGTTAAGTGAAGAGGCCCATTTCTGGCTCAACGGCAAAGACAATAAACAAAATTGCCGCATTTGGGCTGAAGAGCAACAAGTCGAGGTGGCATTATTCCCAGAGAAAACTACTGTTTGGTGCGGTTTATAATCATATTATAATCATCGGTGCATAGTTTTTCAAAAATGATGATGGCCGGAACGTTACCGTGAATGGTGCTCGCTATCGCGCTAAGATATCGATCTTTATGATACCTGAAATTGAAGCCCGTAATCTTGACGACACTTGGTTTCAGCAGAACGGTGCCACTTGCCATACAGCTGCTCAGACAACGGATCTATTGATAGGCCATTTCGAAAAGCAGCTAATTTCACGTTTTGTACAGGTGAGTTGGCCGCCTAGATCGAGTGATATCACACCTTTAGACATTTTTCTTTGGGGTTACGTAAAGTCCAAAGTCTATGCTGACAAACCAGCTACGATTCCGGTTTTGGAAGCCAACATTACGCATGTCATTAAAGCCTTACCGGTCAAAATGCTCGAAGGAGTCATCCAAAAGTGGACCTTCAAAATGGGAACCCTAAGGCGTAGTTGCGGCCAACATTTAAAGGAAATTATATTCAAATAATAAATGTCATAAAATGTCCTTTCAAATTACCAATAAAGATTACACACTTGTTTTTTAATTTTTATATTTTTTTGTTCTGAAAAAATACCTCTAGATGGATCACCCCTTATATATTTATTTACATATTTTACAATTTATATTATAATAAACTATCGGCCAAAATTGAACTTGATTAAAGCTTGTATATAAGTATACGTTCGCAGCTTTAAAACTACGAAAATCCCATTTAAAAAGGAATAACCTTTCTCGAGTAAGAATTTCGGTTAACTGTTAAATCAAAAAATCCATTTTTAAACCCTGAGGCCGAATATAATTTTCACACATGGGCAGTTAAACCGATTACAGGTCAGCCTATGCACCGAATCGAGCCGAAGAAGCAATTTTTTACCCCGGCACTATGCGCTTCGCGGACTGTATTTTAAAATGTTTGTATAAGAACAAGTAAAAAATCTGAAATCGGACAGAACCTACTATATGATATGCTTCATCACTTTGGTATACCGACGTTCATCGCCTCTCTACGGAATTTTACAAAGATTTGGTTTTAAATGTGACTTTTGCTTATGGTGTTTTCGTTTGTACAAAAAAATGTTACATTTTCCGCATGTTGCACTAAATTCAAATTTTAATGATCGTTTTTTCTTTAGTACAAACTTTTAAATTTGGTTCCTGTTTAAGATATTCAATATTGCAAAAATTATAATCGTGTATGCATTAAGACGACGATATAGTTTTAAATAAAACATTGGGCAATAGAAATCTGGTTTACTCGATCTTTTAACTTAAAGTTAATTAAAGTTAACGGTCATCTCCCAAATAACCCACATCTATCACACAAGTAACCCTGATTTCCGTTAAGTCATCAGGGGATGTTGATGGGAGTAACTAAAGTACTCAATCCTGTGGTATATGGCAGTGCTAAGCGTGTGCGGAACTAAGCTTTTAGAGACGAGTTAAAACGAGAATAAAACATTATTTAACGGTCAATAGAATGTTGAAAATGGTATGTAAGCAAGTATTGTGATTGATCTTACTTTAAACTGTAGGTGGCGATCGGAGTATATCGAGATCAAATTTATATATCTGAACAAGTTTTCCATTATTGCCTTACTGCGATACGAGTATTAAGCAGTGTTTAGACTGAGGCTATTCGCTATTTCGCTGCTCATTGCTTCAATCGTGCCTTTCTTTCACAAAACAAAGTACATACGAAACTGTGTAACGGCACAACTATCGCAGCAGATTCGCATCGTGTCGCGGCGGTCAAAACACCGCCTTAAGTTAAACACGTATCCCCAAATTCATAGTAATTTGCTTTAGCTTTAAAAAACATTTTAGTAGGCAAATTTGAGCCATAAAAGAAGAAAATATAAATTTTAAATTCTCCGGCAATTTGTATGAGTATGACTCTATCTGTTTGAAGAATAACAAAAAAATTAAAAAAAAATAAATCATGTAAATAAAAAATTGATCTCTTATCATGCCATTATTATTATTAAATATACCTCTGTCTCTTATTAGAACCTAAAATTCATAACATAACTGTAGATTTATACAAAATCATTTTTTTGAAGGTCGATTCGAAAAATTGCAGCTGATATTTCAATTGAGTTAATGCAGGAAGTTCGAATTTGAGATCAACTGTAATCTCAAAGCCGTTTGTCACTTCCAGAGATAACTGTACCTTGAAATTCAAAATTGTTTGGCCTTCCACAATAAAAATTAGCACTGTAGCACTGCAGTTAACCAGATAATATTAAGGTGGGGTGATCTATTTTAAAGAACACATCTGCAGTATGTGTACATTGACAGATCATTGTACTGTTTTGAGAATGAATTTCAAAATAACAGAAAGTACATATATAAGTACATGTGGATGTTGACTATATACCAAAAATCAAATGCAAGTACTAATATTTACAATGCCAAAGCAAGTCGGACAAAACAAAATGCCAGAATTTTCTAGATACAGCTTGAAATGGGAAGAGATGAGCACAATATTGATTTAAAATTCGTCGCCGAGTAATGCCCGTAAGCGAGCGGCACAAGAAGACAAGCTGGACAATAATGGGGGATTTAAAAAATACATTTGTTTGTCCAAGATTTTCAGCGTATTTGTGCAAAACTAAACACGATGTTGTGTTTCTCGAAGCAAAACTGAATAACAAAAAACAAATACTGAACTGAATGTGGTATGATAAGTAAATTAAATAAATACCCGCTGAGTTCCAAGTAGTTACAGGCTTACTTTTGATCCTATCTATCTATTGTTATTCTCATCTGGCCGAGCTTTGGCTATTCGACTGATAAGGGAATGCAGGCAGAACGTTAATGATCGATGCATTTAACTGCAGCCGAGTAAAAACGATAATGAGCTGCCCCGTACTGCATTTTTTGTTTGTTTGCCTTGTTTTGTTTTGGCACTGCCACTATAGGTTATTTGTCTACGGGGTTTTTTATTCAGAACGTTTTCGGTCGTCATCACAGACTCATCTGCTTAAGGAATCAAAGAACGTTTAAAAAACTCGGATTGCTTCAAACCCACACACATAGTGTAACATCTAGCCTATTTCTCAATCCTAAATCAGAGTGTATAAAAAAGGATAATGAACGTATAGATATAATCTACAAAAAAGGATAACTTCTTACAATTAATAAAAAAAAAATAAAATCGCATTTAGTTTTTGTTTTGTGAAAATTTATAAGCATGACGGAAACGGAAATCATTATTACCAACCCAACAGAACCGACTACAAAAGCAAGTTTAATTGTGGTATCGAACCGTTTGCCCTTCATTTTGATCAGAAATGCCACATCCAAGTTGGAACGTAAAGCCAGGTAGGTGGTAGAGAGTACCTATTAATCAGTACAAATCTTCAGTGTTACGGACGGCATCGTATGTGTAAAGTTCACCCGATTTCGATTTGTAGACAGTGCTGAAAGTCACTGACATTGAGTCCATTGTCACTGTGTCCTCGTAATGCTAGCAGATGATACGCATTTCACAAAAGGCAGAAATAATTACTTTTTTTAAATCTCGGACATAATTCTTATCAATATAGATTGTAATTTGTATATTATTGCTTTGTTTTTCCATCAGTACGAAAACTTGCATTAATTTTTGCCCTACGTTTTTATTGGACTAATTGAGTGGGGAAAATATATTTTAGAGATCTGTGAAAAAATATTTTTTATGTATATGTGCTTTATATTTTATAATTGGGGCAGCTTCATAGGTGCCTTGCAATAATGAATCCTGGCATAAAAATTGGAATTTAATTTAAAATTTTTTTAAATTATTATTTTGTGAAACACATAGTTTTTGTTTACAACTCAGCTTGACTGGCAGAGCTCTAAAACAATATTAATTATTTTTTTGTCACTAAACTCCTACGCAATTATAGTTTCAAACATTACGATTTGCGACTTTTTTAATTTTACGTATACTTTTTGTATCATTTTTAGTGCTGGCGGCTTAGTTACGGCCGTTTGTCCTGTTGTTATACGTGGTCATGGTTTATGGGTTGGTTGGTCTGGCATTCATTTAGAGGATCCCAATGAACCAATACCGGAATCAAATCCAAATGATCAAACGCCTACAGCTGGTCTTAAATCCGATCAGGTGAGTTCCGAATTCATTTATCATTTTATAAAATCTACGCCGTAATTTGGCTAATCTATAATAATTCATATTGAATTGGACCGTGAAAGAAAAAAAATGTGTCCTTATATTCTAGTTCGAATTTGAAATTAAATCGGTACTGAAGGTTTTAAATTCAATTTTTTTAAACAAAAAAAACTAAACTCACATTTACAATAACTACTTGAAAAATAAACTCAAAAAAAAATATTTTATTGCCATAAAATATTAAAACAAGCCATAAAAACTCCAAAAGTTTTGTTATTTATTAACAATAATCAGTTATATGATCCAAACATCGTATGTTTAAAAAAAAATAATTTGCTAAAAATCCAAGGTAATTTGCTGCGACCAGTTTGATGCTAGGATACCTATTTTTTTTGCTAAATAAAATGTTCATTACAAACATATACATATTGAAAATATTTATAATAAGCTCAGTGCTTTTATGTTTTTTGTAAACGATTTAAAATTATCACATTTAAACTTTTCAGCTGTTATAAAAAACGAATATTGGCCGCGTTTTATTCGACATGCGAAAAAAATCCGCCAAGGCGCTCATATCAAAAGGGTTTCACACAAAGGTTACACACATTTCAAAACTTTTTTATTCACCAGAAATATTTTGGATTTAACCGTCAAAAATTGTTTACTGAAAAATTTTTGAATTACAGAAAAAAAATATTAGGCGTAATTTATTTGACAAGAAAAAAATTCCGGTTTACACCCCGCTAAAACAATACGACCATTTTTAGGTTACCAAAACATCTTAAACTTTTTTAAAGATATGTTGGATAGACCCATATAATAAAGTTTGTATAAAAAAAATCAGTTACAAAACAAGTTATTGAAAGAAATGCGTTAAGCGGACATCAACGAAATTAAGAGCAATTTAGCGAATTCGCGTTTTTGTGAATAATTTTTAATCCAAGTTTTGAATTTTTTAAAACAAACTGTTGATATGTTTATTCAGAATATTTTTACGAAATAAAAAAACATTTAGATTTTGACTTCCAAAAGGAGCACCATAGCGGCTACAGAACAATTCCGGTTCTGTAGCCGCTAATGTTAGTACATGATAGGCTGGACACCTTTAACAAATGTCTATGATATATGCAATTGCGAATAGCTTAAACTGATTTCATTGAATTTCTAAGAGTCGAAAATTTCAGAAGATGTTTACGGTGCTCAACAGTGTAATCAATGTTAATATTTTAACAATGAATGTATATACTTGCTTAATTGGTAGAAATCTTTACTTTTGTTAAACAAAATTGGTTTAACTTTGAACTTCAAGCTAATTTAAATTTTTATTTTTTCGGCCGGGATCCCGCGAAATTTGTAAATTTCCCCAAGTTGTCGAACAGCGAAAAGAAACGGGGAAAAACAATTTTTTTTTTTTAAATTTGTACACCCTCCACCGAAGAATCGATTGATTACTAAATTCGTCATTTCGTTATTATTGATCGTCGTAAAATTATACGAAAATGTAGCTATGACTAATTTACCATGGATCCTCAAATTTTAAAAAATGCTGGCCTGTAGTCATGAGTTGTTTGTAAACGGGCGAAGTTGGACCAGGGGAAAAAAGTTACACTAAAGTCAGTGAAGATTGATACGTGTACAAAATTTGTTTTACAAAACAAATTGTTGCTGTTTCCGCATAAGATGCAAATGGTACATGAAATTTTGACTCAAGACTATGCCACCGGCTTAAGCCTTTGGATGGTACCTCAGGTTTCGACTAGATGGACTTAACGCCTTTTTTCAATTCCATGATCAAATAACTAATACAACATTTCGATGCAAATATGCCGCGAACAGTAAAATCGGTGATCGACAAAAGGGGATAGCTGAGGTAATCTTCACCAGACGCTGGCTAATAAAAGGTTTGATGGTATGAAGGAATACGCGGTATATCTGTAATAAACTAATCTAAAGCCCCCAAAAATTCGTTACCTTTTTGAAATAATTTGAAGATAAATTGTCAGATACACTTTGAACTTCAGGATCTGTATGTCTTTTTTCTAAAGAAAGTTTTTCGACGACTTTATAAGAATACCAGAAAACCACAATGTTGATACGGAAGAAGAAGCCATACAATTAGCGCGAGATGTAAATTTTGTGCATTTTCAGGCTGGGTTTCACATCAGAAACTGGATATCTAATCGGAAGAATGTTTTGGAGGCATTGAATGCAACAACGGTCGATCTAATGAGCTTCAACATAGAGGGTGTATGAGCTGCAGAAAAGGTTCTAGGAATGTAGTGGGACATGGCGACAGTTTCGTATACAAAATATCGCAACGTTGTTAGAACAGCAGCGACCTACTCAAAGAGAAGTGCTAAGCCTAATTATGGCAGTCTGATCCGCTTGGTCTGCTTAGATTTCTCCTAGTATACGCCAAAATTATCTTTCAAGAAACATGGCGCATGTAGCTGGGACTAAGATGAATGGCTGGGGCGAAATTATTGGAGACGATCAGTACACGAAATGGATTAGTCTTTTGCCTGATGTGCGGGCTATTTAAATTATGAGATGCTACATAAATATTAACTCTTAAAGACATTAGGGAGATAGTAGTTCACACCTTCTTAGTTGCCAGTGAGGAAGCCTATAATTAATAATTTAGATACAGTGTTTATTCAATCCACAGACAAATTTGTTCTACTGACAATTTTGGAACTTTTCTTCATAAATTTCAACAGCGCCTAAAATGTTTTTGTCGTTCAAATCCTTAATTGAATTACTGAAGGATGATTAAACGAAGTTAGTATTTATTTCGTTTATACATCCGTTTCCTCTATGAGTCGCCGTAGTTAGATTGTTAGTGTGCGTGGCTATCCCTCAAGTAACCTATGTTTCACATGTTCTTGGGGAAACTCCTGAATGGGTGTGAAGGTAAAATACTCATTGGTCTCTACACTGCTTTAAGTTGAAACATTTTAGCTTTAGATTTAAATATCCAATTACAACATCAATTTCGATATCTACAAATGATTTTAGTATTATATTCACATAATCAGTAAATAATTGATATGCTTTTGGTAAATTAATATTTTTACGCTTTTTAATAGGTCGTATCCGTGAACATAAACCCGAAAATTTTCGACAGCTATTACAATGGTTGTTGTAATAAAATCTTCTGGCCTTTATTTCATTCGATGCCTGGTCGGGCAACATTTGGCGATGACCATTGGAATGATTACATCACTGTGAATAAACATTTCGCCGCACGAACCATAGAAGCTTTAGAAAAATGTTTAGCCAAAACTAATGGTCACGATAAAAATCCTCCAATTATTTGGATTCATGACTACCATCTTATGTTGGCCGCAAACTGGGTGCGAGAACAGGCTGAGGAGAAAAAATTACCCTGTCGATTGGCGTTCTTCTTGCACATTCCCTTCCCACCATGGGATATTTTCCGTCTGTTCCCATGGTCCGATGAAATTCTACAAGGGATGCTAGGTTGTGATTTGGTTGGCTTTCATATTCAGGATTACTGTTTGAATTTTGTCGATTGCTGTCAACGCAACTTGGGCTGTCGTGTCGATCGTAACAATCTATTGGTGGAACATGGTGGCAGAACAGTTAGAGTACGTCCTCTGCCAATTGGCATTCCCTATGAACGTTTTGTCAATTTAGCTAAGGAGGCACCGAGTGTTTTGAAATCAACCGAACAACAACAAACGATCCTCGGTGTGGATCGTTTAGATTACACCAAAGGTTTGGTCCATCGGTTAATGGCATTTGAAGTTCTGTTGGAAAAGTATCCTCAGCACAAAGAAAAGGTGTCCCTGCTACAGATTTCAGTGCCTTCGCGAACTGACGTCAAAGAGTATAGAGAACTGAAGGAAGAAGTGGACCAGCTGGTGGGTCGCATTAATGGCCGATTTACGACGGCCAATTGGGCGCCTATACGTTACATATACGATTATGTAGCCCAAGATGAGTTAGCTGCTTTATACCGAGATGCTGCCGTGTGTTTAGTAACACCCCTCAGAGATGGCATGAATTTAGTGGCTAAAGAATTCGTAGCTTGCCAAATTAACCAAGTGCCCGGTGTTCTTATTATTTCACCGTTTGCTGGTGCCGGAGAAATGATGCATGAGGCACTTCTCAGTAATCCTTATGAGGTACATCAAGCTGCTGAAGTTATACATAGAGCTCTAACAATGCCCGAGGATGAGCGAATACTGCGTATGAGCCGTCTAAGGCATCGCGAGTCGGAATGCGATGTCAACCACTGGATGCGTTGTTTCCTTAAGGCCATGGGAACTCTGGAGACGGATGATGTCGGTACCACAACAATGCAGCCGGTTACCGTTGATGATTTCGATGATTATTTGCTTAAGTAAGTGCAGGAAACGTTTAACTAATTTTTCTATTGCTATCACTAATTTTCCCTTAAGCCTGGTACTAAGTTCGTTCCCACGAAAAACATAAATCGCCAAAAAATTACTCATAAATGCGATTTCGATTTAGTTTTTTTTTGTGTAAAAAAATAGACCTGATAACCAGGAAATCAAAAAAGTTTGAGCAATTGTGTGCTAGATATTGATCAAATTCACAGAATTTTGTAACATAGAGTTTGACAAATTTGCACACGAAAATACAGTCTTAGTGCTAGCTTTAAGAGGCTTCTAGAACTTCAGTTTTTGTAAGTTTTTATTTTGTATATGGAGTTTGACACGAAACGGCAATCTTAGTACCAGCTTTTAGATTCTGCTAGAACTTCAGAAAATTTAAGTTTTAAAATTTTAGAGTTGTTTGAGAACATTTCCTTTTTAAAATTAAACATCCACGTATTTTCTTTAATTATTATCCAGATACATTGGATACAATCACAAACTGGCCCTGCTACTGGACTATGATGGCACTTTAGCGCCTATAGCTCCTCATCCAGATTTGGCGACATTGTCTCCAGAAATTAAAAACGTTCTCTTCAAACTATCTAATCACTCGGATGTTTATGTAGCCATCATATCTGGCCGTAATGTTGACAACGTCAAGAAAATGGTGGGCATCGAAGGTATAACATATGCAGGCAATCATGGCCTAGAAATTCTGCATCCTGATGGTAGTAAATTTGTACACCCAATGCCCATTGCTTTTGAGGATAAAGTCAGTCAACTGCTGAAAGCATTGCAGGATTCGGTAAGCCATACACTTGCATTTGATGTTAAAGACAATATAATAACCTTTTTACTTTTCCCAAAATAGGTTTGTCGTGACGGAGCCTGGGTTGAGAACAAAGGTGCTTTGCTAACATTTCATTATCGGGAGACTCCAAACAAACTGCGTCCAGCCATGATAGAAAAAGCACGCAGTCTCATTGTGAAATACGGTTTCAAAGCTACCGAAGCTCATTGTGCTTTAGAAGCGCGTCCACCAGTTCAATGGAATAAAGGTCGTGCTTCCATTTACATATTGCGTACGTCATTTGGTGTGGACTGGAGTGAACGCATTAAAATAATTTATGTGGGCGACGACTTGACCGACGAAGATGCAATGGTCGCCCTCAAGGGTATGGCTCGTACATTCCGCGTCACCTCCTCCGACATTGTAAAGACAGCTGCCGATCACCGTCTGCCTTCGACAGATTCCGTGTATACCATGTTGAAGTGGGTGGAACGTCATTTTATGGGGCGCAAGGCCCGGGCAAACTCGCTTACGTACCGTAATCCTAAAGGAGACAGTGTCCGCACTCAGATGTCATTGGAAATAGCTTCGAATTCGAATAGTCTGGATGTAGAACATGTGTAGAATTTCTAAGTATTCATTCTAAAGAAGAATTATTTCTTATATTGTACCTTATCCTACTCGCTGATAATTTGTATTAGCTTGTACCCTGCGACAAGAAATGTATTTTGCATGATTTTTTTTAAGATAAACGTCATAATAAACGTTTTTGTTTTCAATAGAACATTTTACGCAAAAAACAGTTAACAGTAGAACAATGCATACTGCTCGTAATTGTCCACTTCTTCTTTTATAATTCTTACATTTGCTTTTCAATAAAATGTCACTTGAAATTTCTTCAAAAACGTCAGTTACGCTGCCACTTACAACCTTTCTTGATATTTTGGACTTTTATTTTAAGATGAATTTTAGATTCTATACTAATGTCGAAAGTACATTCTTATTTTCGGCGTAAAAATCCAGCGTTAAACGAATATTTATTTTTAAATATTTAAAATCATATAATCCTTTACAAGCGTTTAATCTCTCAACTATTTAAAATCTTTTCCAGATTATGAATTGACTGTTTGGAGCCGGCTATAAGAAAGTTAAAATGATATTAGAATATTGTAGGAAGAACTTATTTCGGGACGAAAAGTTAGTCTAACAAAATGAAGCGAACACAATGTTAGGAAGTGTTGCAGAAGGCGAAAATGAATGAGTCGTTCAAGATCAGTTTTGATACTCAATTTATTCATACAATTTCATTAACTTATATACTACTTACAATTCTATATTTCCACCCTTTACTAAAAGGGATCAATATCTTAACACAAGAAAGAACGAGAAGAATGCAATATTACCAACATCGTTCGCGGCCTATCTGACAAACAGCATGTGTATTAGAGAAAAGGACTATTAGTTTAGGAATGCCATGGACATGAGCGATAAACCAATATAAATAAAGTAATTATCATATGCATCATAGATATAAACAAAATATGATAGTGGTCTGAAGTAGGACGCTGATGCGGAAAAACCTCACATTAATGGGAAATAATCATGTATAAGTGATAGAAAGAATTGCTATGTTCATTCTTGAACACACAACGCCGCCAGGTAGATGCACGTTTCGTCGCTGGTGAGAGCAGACTTGTCAATACCTTGATAAGAGGGAGAACAAGCTGATTCACTGAAACAATTATTTCCAGAGAAATTCTTTTCTTTTATTGCATCATTTTTTCTATACTTTTGGTAAGAAATGAAGATGTACCTTTTTTTCTGATATTTACACTTTAGCCCGACTCAGACCAAATTGTCCAAATTTTTTCATTTTAACGGGAAGAAAAACTGTTTTTATAACCGGATTCGCTTTTCTAAATTTACGTTAAATAATTTTGTTATAAAAAAATATATATTTTTGTATGCAATAGTAAGTGATTTCTCTTTTATGAATTAAATCAGCGGCAGTTTAACTACATTTTTATTTTTTCTAATATGAGATATTTTTTTGTCTATCAGCAATTGGGTAAGGCGCCGAATTTCTGAAGGCCCGAATAAGTATAGTAGATTTATCAGTAAAGGTGAATGATTTTTCAACTGAGTAACATTAGCTCATCAACCTGAAATTGTTGTTTTCGTACAGTACACAAACCGTTTTAAGCACCTTCGATCGGATTTTTATGTCTTCCTGTTCCTCTTCTAGGTCAAATATAAGGGCAACTAGCTGTTTGGAGTCGTTTTTATACCTTAGGCCACGGTAATTTCGGATAAAAATATTGTGCACAGCTCGCTAGATCGCTCTTATCAGAATAAATTCGATCAAAATAGTTGAAATTGCTTACTTCTAACATTAGAAATGCACTAAAACCTTTTTTTCTACTCAAACCCCGAAATAACCCAAAATCACACTTATTAATGGGTTTATGATTTGGTTGTACTAACCTAGATTTACATTTTCAGTCTTTAATTTAAGAAAGTAATAGAAGCAGACAAATTTTGATGTTATGTGTATAGATCGGGCATCCTGTTAGAAACATTCATCGCCACACGAGTTGCGTGCATAGTTGGGGCAGCCAGTTAGAACCATATATCCTTCAGTCCAATTTTTTCACTTTGCGGCAATAAAAACCTATTGATATTATTTAGTAGAACATAAATCCTTCAATCATCCCACTAAGAAAAACAAAAAACTTCTCTCAAATCAATGAGCTCTGAGCAAGTTAATTTTTTAATACTTACGGCTGGGGCCTATAGTTTAAAGACGGCTAAATGCATTATGTAGGAAACTTTCACAACATAATAAAAAACTGATTACACCCACAGTTCATGCGAAATTTTCATACTCTTCCGTTAACACAGTATGCGTTTAAAGGACAGCATCTTATGCATTTTCAGTCAACTTTCCACGCCATAAAGATGTAAAAGTGAGTTTAATTTTTCCTTGTTTTTCGGTTTTGCCGGTACCTTTGCAGAACCGGTAAAATTTACAATCAGTTAACGAATAAATTTCTAATTATAACTAATACATATATTATATTAGTGTTGTCTTTACCCAAGGATATGTCCATCGACAACGAACTGCCATTTTGTAGGTACAATTTTTGTAAAGCCATTTAAAATTTTTCAGTTTAATTGTATTGAAAATTATGTATAAACTACTTTCTGCAAAATGAAAATATATAAAATAATATACGTTCATTCAAATAATAAACTTAAATCAAAATGCCAATATTATTGCTATTTTTGCTAAACGAAGATCCCTTAAAGTTAAATGCATCATCGTCCTTCAATTGTGAGATATCACCAACCAGGATATAATAAAGAAAAATAAAAAGATAGGATAAACTGCTAGCGGCTTACGGTTAGGAGGTTGACTATCGCCCAGGAAAATGAATGAAGCTAAATAAACAAACAATGTTTTCAAATAATTTCTGCAACTAATTTTGTGTATGCTTACCAAAAGTTGCCCACGAAAATCCTATTGTCGTGGTGAGAAGACGTAAAAAGAACAAAATTGGCGATTGTGTGGCAAGTAAAATAATGCGGCATACAATTAAAGATATGGCCACAGGCGTCAAACAGTAGCCCAGTACGCAAACAGACTGAAAAAAGGAACTATACCACAACATATTTAGAAAAGTTGGGTGCTCAAAGTCTTGGAGCTACTTACATATTACCACCTAGTAATTTGGAATTTAGGGTCACAATAGCAGCACCTATCCAGACAATGACAAAGACTTGGGCAAACTCCGGGCCACCATCGTATTGTCCCACAGACGATCCCTGTAGAATCGTGGCCATGAACGTACACAGTACCAAAGGACCCCACAGGTCCCCTAGAAGATGCATTTTAATAATCTATCAAGCCTCTATTAGTTTAGTATCAACACTTACAGTCTTTAAGTAGGCTAGATTTTTCTTTGGGATACAAAACGTGATAAAACTTCACACCAACTGCTCGCATGTCACGTAACTTTGTCAGGAACGATAACAAAGGGGATATATATATAAAATGAAGTACTTAAAAAAACGAATGTGGTACTACTTACAACGGTCTCTTTTATGGGTTCATCCAGTGTATTGAAGTCTGGGGCTCCTATGGGCGCATTGTTTCTACTTGCGCCTGGTATGGACATATCCCCTTCCAGGCTGGCATTAGAGTAATCATCCATAATCTAGAAAGTTTGAACGGTACAGAAATTGTATAAATAATTTTGGCAGTAGCTACAACTCACGGGACAAATTTGAATAATAGCGTCCACAAATTAAAAAAAAACCCAAAAACACTTTAGCGGGACTAACAACTGTTGTGGCTAAAGTCTAGTTAAATGATCGTTGGGATAAAATACAGCTGTTTTGTTGGGCGCAGCCCAAATGTAGGGAACACGAAAAACCGGCTAAGTCACATTAAGCAAATACTGACATTCTTGGGAAAACCTTACATTAGACCTACCGCCAAAATTGTATATCGAGACACGTTCATATTTAATTCAGAGAGGAGTGATATATGTACATATTTTATATGTTAAATCTTGGGGAGTTGATAAGGTAAATGTTAATGTGTGGAGCCACTATTTGTGTTGACGTTCGGGTTCCAGGATTGACAGATTTTTCTTTTCAATTCTCTTCTTTTTTTGTTTCCAAAAGTTATATTGGCATTGAAAATTTGGTCCTTTTACTGTATATAAGAATTACTTACGTCTAATTTAGTCTCCATTTGATGGAATTGGAATGATTTTTGCTAAAACTTGAAATTTTTGATGATTTGTCCGACTTTATTTGTCTGCCGTAAAAAAATCTTCTTCTTATCGTTGTTTTATTTACATACATATGTCAAAATGACGTTCATGAAAACATATGGTGGGTTAAGAGTGCTGCCTAGTTGCATTGGGAAACCAGTCTATAACACTGTGTTACAAAAAAATTAAAACCTCTTACCCATTGTTCGCAAATACATTAAAAATCGCTTTTTCTTACGCTGCGTATTTTTCAACTTCTGGCAGTCTAAAAACCATTAAAATAAACGTACTAACCCAAAAAAATTGATGACAAAGAGTTTCTATGCTGATAATGAATGATCTTTTTGTTGTTGTAAATTTTTAATAAATATTTTAGTGGTTTTCAAACAACCAGAAGTTATGAAAAAATCAGTGTTTTTCATAACTTCAGAGTGCCTGGGGTTTAAAACATATTTTGGATGAAAATTCAAATTTATATCGAGAAAAATTAAGAATAGTGGCGCTCGGGTCCTGGCCCATTATACCACCCACTTTTATATAAGTGTGGGTACACAAACGAAAGGAAATTGCTCAAGGATTTGAAAAATGCAAACAAAGGGCGTGGGCCTAGGGGGGGGGGGGGGGGGGGGTGTTGCTCATTCTTCAGAGTCATTATTTAAGTGTTAATATTTTTACTAATGTTTCGAGTCCTTAAGGCTCTCTAGGTCAACTTTATTGCGATTTTAGGGCCCCCTTACCAAATATTTCTATGATTCTTAGTTTTTGTCCTTTAATTCTTAATCCCGACCATGTACAAGATTCTTTTATTTTACTGGATATTTTTAAATCTCCGACAGTCGTAAAACGATTTTCATATTTTGAAGCAGAATTTTTGTATTATATGCGCTAGACTCCGTCGATTTATCGTCATTTTGACATTACTTAAACTCAATTTAAGCAAAAAACACATTAATTTTTGATTTTGACGATTTTTTTTAAAACAACGTTTTTTTATATCGATTGGCAGCCCTGATTGACATACAGCACACTTTTCATTTGCCGTCGATATACACCTTTATAGCAAAGAGGTCTAAAGATTCTACAAAGAACCTTTCTCACGAACACTCCCAACATCGCTTTATCGGCTTACGCGAGTACCCACGTTTCAGTGTGGTTTCTATTCGTTGTTAGAGGGCGTTCCTTTTTAGCTGTTTGTAAAACGCAAAATATCACCTGTTATCAAATAGAATTCATGGTTTTATTTTCAGGCTGACACCATTAATTTTGTTGATGGCGGAACTCATCAACCACATCGAAGTTGCAACTGATCTTATGGTGCTGTCCTGACATCGTTTTAGTAAATGCACTAGTAGCTTTATGTATCCTCGTTCGAAACCAATCGCGTAACTAGAAGTAAGACTAACAGAGAACATGAGACAGCAAACATGTGTTTATTGCTTGAACATGTAATACGCGACACGACAAAAAGCAACTAACTGTCAATTTATATATACACACTTCCTAATGGAACAATTCACACCAAAGCGACATGAAAAAAAAATCGAAATCGGTTGAGCGATGACAAGATAACATTAGGAGCTGGCAGTGTTTTTGACTCACAGTTTTTTTATTGTCAAATAAATTATTAAAATACAATTTATTGACTGCGAGCACACAAAATAAACTGTGAAAATTATTTTTAAATGTTTTGTATTATTTTCATAGGGAAGTGACAGCGACACAACATATTTGGTGTGAATACACTAGCGGTTGTCGCGTAAGAGGCATGCCTGTGGCAGCGGTAGCTTTTTTTCGTGTCGCGCTGGTCTGAACACTTCCTAAGTTCATTTGTTGTAAATTCTTAGATTCGCCGAAGCTAGCGGCTTCTATTGTGTTTAGTCCCAAAGGCGTTCGAAAAATAAAAGGTGCTGCCAAGTCTTATGCCTAAAAACAGCACTGTTTTTGAAGTGCATTCGTTTTATATTTCTACAGTAAAATTCTAGCAAGACAAAATTATACAGTTGCATGAACATGCAAAATTTCAAAGGAAACTGATTGTCAGCTTAGGAACTAAGAACTATCGGTAAGTGATGGATGCAAGACATTTTACAAACATTTCCCGAGTTTTCGATTTCCAATGAATATAAGTCATTCTGCTCTCTCGTATTAAGATTGGTAAAAAAGTGGACATTTCTTTCAGGACTTTCCTAGTACAATTTCAACAATGATCAATATTTTTTAACTTTTCGTCAAGTTTTCTTCTGCGGCTACTACGACAGCAGCAATTATGGTATGCATCCACTTTTGATTTATCGTAGTGCAGTATATCGGACATAAGGGAAATTTAAAATACTTATACAAAATATGCCATCAATGGGTCGAGTAATTTGTGAACATTTTTAAAAAGGCCCTACTGTCTGTGAGATTCCCAGCCACATAAAGTTATCTCGGTATGTAATGGCATAGAAGATGTAAATCTTTAACAAAATTGAGGTAATTTGTTGGTCTTTATTGTTCCTTGTAGACGCGCGCATTCAATATTTTTTTCGAGTCCCTAATATTGTTTCTTTCATTTGAGTACCCACTAGGATGTATGACAAACCGGTATTTTCGGAAAACCGGCATTTTTTAAAGCCGTTTTAAAAGACCGATTGGTACGAGTAGATTGTTTTTTGTTCAAAACTAACTACATAGTAAAATAGCTAAAGTCGGAAGTGGCCGCTATAGTATACTTCGGAATGTGTAGAAAATTCAATTGAAAACAGGTGTTTGGATCCCTTAAACAGGATCTAAAATCAGCTAGAATTAAAAAAATAGGTAATGTTTTGGTTTTTGTGAGAATTTTACAGTTTTTGGTGTATATATGTGACGCGCAAAATAGAAAGGGACCTAAGGTTAAAAACCAGTTTAGTTCAGGAGAGCCATTTTAAAGATTAGGTCCCTTTCTATTTGCGCTTAGAATCGTCGACTTCACTTTCATAAAACGCGCATATCTCTGGGAGGGAACATTTTTGGGGCATGCGATCGGTCTCATTCGGTGCTCAGATGTTGTCCACATTAAAAAAAAGTAAAAAGTTGATGAAAAGTTTTGTTCAGGAGAGCCATTTTAAAGATTAGGTCTCTTTTTATTTGCGCTTAGAATCGTCGACTTCACTCTGGGAGGGAACACTTGGGGCATTCGATGCTCAGATGTTGTCCACATCAAAAAAAGAAAAAAATGAAAATTGATTTTTTTACCCTTAGTCCCTTTCTCTATGCGCTGTCACATATATGCATTTAAAACAACATCGTTTATTTACTTTAACGTCCTTCAGTTATAAGGTAAACTTAGTGACAAAAATATGAATTTTCCCACCCCGTTTTGGTACCCCTCCCCACACAAATGACACTTGCAGTGCATATCAGATTCAAAATAATTGTCATGGAGTTTACTTAAATTGTCAATTCGAAAATATTTTTTTACAACACCTACATATGTAAGCGAGTACGAAGTAAGTGATAGACACGCCCCTTACAGGAAACTCTAAAACAAATGGTATACGCATAAGTGTTCATATGATTCTGCTGAAAATTCGTAATTAAGAAGTACTCCAACTAAAAATAAATTGGAGCAGTAACCACGCCTTCTCTTCTACCTTCCACACAAATTACCATCAAAGCGGAGATTGAAAACCGCATAACTATAAACGTAATGCACCAATTTCGTTTGCATTCTGACACATGTTTATTACATCTATGTATTCGCATTAGACAAGAATGGTAGCCACGCCCCATTTTAGTACTTCCCACATTAAAGTTTTAGAACCTCCCACACTATTTATTGGATTTCAATAAAATCGGTACGTTTCAGGTAATGGTTGTAAATATGAGTTATGGATATTGATGTTAGATTAACTTAACGACAGAAAATTTAAAATCTAGCCACGCCTCTTAAGAGTGTGGGTATATGTGAGTGATCAGCCGACTGAGGATTGGACCTCAAACGGTGTATAAAATTTGCATCGATAAATAACAGGCAGATCAATCCTCAATACACGTAAGTTGAGTTAAAATGCAACAAGGCGGTGAAGTGTAGGTGTATGCCTGAAACTCTAATACTCCCCATTCCACAAACACTTTATGTGAAATCAATTGTTGTTTTCAAAAAATATAATTTTAAAACGAATTCATGCCGTTGCGGACGTTACATACTGTGTCATTCATGTTTTCCTGTAAAGCGCTATATTAACACATACTTATATATCGTCGTAGTTCCCAGTAGAAGGCCTATGAGCAAATTTTTTATTTCTTTTTATTTTCGCTTCTAGTGGTCCTATCGGTCATAAACGTACCTATTAAACCGTTCTTCGATATCTTTATTGGTTCAGGATTTAGAATAAGGCCTGTGTGCATTATAGAAATTCTCATAAAATTATTGTAGAAGGCCTAAGTGTTTTTCTTCACAAAGACCTTTTCAATTTCCGAATCCGCAATTCTAGTTAGCCTTTTATATATTGCCCATGTAAATGACAAACGAAAGTAACATTCAGTATAGAAGGCGCTAAGTTCATTCGAACCAAATATTGTATACCATATACCATGGATCATGTTCAATGCAAAAATAATAATTAATAGGCGTCTTTGTGTCAGCTAAATTAAATCATGGTTCAATATTGTCCTTAACAGTTAATTGTCATTCCATAGAACTACTTTGTACTACATTTTGTCCGGATCAGACATTAAATGTGTCTTCCAGAGAGTCATTACCTATAATCGAATGAGGGCTGGATAAAATCATTGACCGATATGGTCTTAATTATAAGCAATTAATATCCATGCCATAAAACAACTTCGTGTCAAATTCCATCGAGATCAGACTATATATATATATATATTTTTTTTTTCATTTTTTCTTTTTTTGATGTAGACAACATCTGAGCATCGAATGAGACCGATCCCATGCCCCAAAAGTATTCCCTCCCAGAGATATGCCCGTTTTATGAAAAAACAAAACTGTTTTTTCTATTTTGCTCGTCACATATACTGGACTCTGATCATAAACATATACACTTTATAGGGTATCAGATCAATATTTAGAGGTGTAACAAACGAAATGCCACATTTGGTACAACCCTCTCCCATCCTTTGGTGGAGCATATACATTTTTTTTTTATTTTAGTACAATAAGGGAATACTTAAAGGGTCTATGCGACATTTTGTATGGATTGTTGTCACAAAAAATCACGCCTTAAACTCATTTTTTTTTTAAGTTAAAACCTGGCAAATCGATTTTCGAATCGACTGCAATTACTAATTTTCCGAAATTCCGCGGAATGAATAAATGCAACAGATTTTTGGCTTTCCTTTAAATTATCGGAAAACACCTAGGCCTTCTGCTGGAAACACCGACGATGCATTATTAGCACTCTTTACGGACGTAGTTCGACTAAGGAAAAAACAACAAATTTAAAAAAAAAACTTGTTTTCTTGGCGGACTTTTCTAAAGTTGTGTGCATCTTTACACAACTTTTTTATCTTCTAAATGTCTTTAAAGCGATTTTTACATTTACTTGTTTGCAATTTAATAGATTTTAGGTTTTAGTTAGGTTTTAGGTTTCTTTGTACTGGGCTATATCATAACGTATGATCGGTATGACCCATTTTTATCTGAGCTGATTACTGATCGTAATGAACTGTGCCAAATTTAATCAAGATTAGTTGTAATATGTTGCTTCTAGAACTAAAAACACATCTAAATTTATGTGCGGGAGCTATATCTAAATTGTAACCAATTTTCCCAAAGTCAAAAGCATTCGCCCTTGGAACAAATAATTTCTGTCAAATTAGGAAATTTGAAAAACGACAACAATTGAGATGTGTGGTTTGAAAACAAGCTTTAGATAGACAGCTGACGGGCGGAGAGAATAATGAGTCAATAGGTACACTTAAAGGTTGGTGGAGATAAGTATTTTGGGTAATTACGTATTTCATAGTTTTGAATTTCCTAACTGGTTCATACAAAAACCAATAAACCGAAAAACCCACAGTTTTAGCTGTCCGGTTTGACATTAAAACCGGATTGTCGGTTTTGGACATACTAGTTCCCACACCTATAAAGTCCCGAAATGCTTGACCGTGCTGGGAGCTTAATTTTGATAGCGTGGCTGCATAATAAACAAAAGTGCAGTACATTAGGCGGTCCATAATAGTATTCCGATGTATGTATATTTCACTATGTACTTTGAATAGTGTTTTTGGGGTTTCTTGAGTTTTTATAGAAATATTATCTAGTGCAAAATTTTTAAACAAGCCCGCGGGTTGATTTATTTCTAAAAATTATAAAATCGGTTCAAATTGCCGTTTTTATCGCGTTAATTTTTTTTTGCTGTGCCAAAGATATTATCACTCTTACCCCCTTCACATTTCTGGTGTTTTTGGTTAAGCCTCGATAAATGGGACTGGATAGCCAAACCGCAATAGTTAAATCATTCGTTAACAAAAAGTGCCAATTTTAAGCACGTCTATAGAAAAAACACTTCTGCACTCGATTGTGGAAAAAAACGTTAGAAAAATATTTTGTTGTAGCCGTTTTAGTACAAAATCTGTAGTTATTTGGGCTCAGTACAAAAATTGCTACAAAAAATTAATTTCCTCTTTCCTTATTTTTTGATTTAGAATACAAGTACTTCGGGACAGTTTTTTTTTCGATACGAACAGAGCTGGTATTGTTTTTTACTTTAGTATTGCGGTTTTGCTATCCAGCCCTATATATAGAGGCTTAACCAAAACACCACTAATGTAAAAGTCGGTCTTAGTTATCAAGGTTTAACCAAAAACACCACTAATGTTGTCTTTCCTTCAATTTGGAAGCTCAATTTATATTAACCTTATTATCCAAATCAATTCAATTTATACCTTATGCGAAGACAGCAGTGACGATATCTTTTGTAAGCCAGTAAAATAAAAATCGTAAATAATTCGTCAGTTATTTCAAGTGACATAAAATCTGTAAATGGAAGAACACGTTTTAAAATCCTACACAAATTACAAAAATCATGTGAGAAATGTTAAAATATACCACAGGTGATATAAAAAAGGCCTCAAAACTCATTAAACTCTCAAATAAAGTAAAATTAAAATTTTATGTGAACTCTTCGCAAAGAGTTACCAATACTGTCTTCTGGATATCGGGCAATTAAACGAACATACGATGCTTGTTAATACGTAACAAAGGTTGGACCCCTGATTACAATCCGCACTTCCTTTTTAATGTACATATATAAGATATTCGTTTCACGCAGTATTGGGAGAAATAAACATACGATATATAGTAAATTAATTCCCACTTAGTTTATTTCTTTATTATAAATACAATAATTTAAGTTTAAAAATCCATTCACTCTTTTCCGTAAATGTTTTTAGAGAATATGTTTGTTTTTAATTTTTTTGTTTTGTATTACAAATTTGTTACAATTAAATAAGTAATGGGTACCAAAAAAGTTACGTCCGCCCCTGGTATTATTTTTTTAATGTTAAAGACTCTAGTATTATTAATATAATCCATAATCCTGCAACTGTTTAGTTCTTCTTCTTTTCGTAGTTGGCTTGGATGGCCTTCAACAACCAACCGACCTCCTCAACGGTCTTAATTTGGTAGTTGGCATAGGTCTTCAAGTTGGGCAATTCGGAAACTCTGAATGTTTTGCCAATGCCGGCCAACATTTTCATGGCATCTTCATCGGTGGTGTCATCACCGCAGTAGACAATCTTCAAGTTCTTAGCCCAGTCGGCAGTGAATTGTTTTTCCAAGATCATCTTAGCGCCCTCTCCTGTAAAAAAATATAAAAAGAAATAGATAATTTTTTAATAAACTGTGTTAAGGCTTTTAAATAAAGAAGATATTTTTTAATGGTATGTTTATCCTAGGATTATCTGAAATAATAGTTCATGAATTTGAAATACAATCCCAATACGAAGTTAGTCTCAATGCGAAAGGACGTTAGAGACAACTTACCTAGCAATTCTAGGTTTAAACGTATTATAGCATAAACTACAAATTTAAATAAACATGTAAATTGAAATGTAATTTCATTAGACTGTGCCTCTTTGCACTTTCGGTGGTTTTTAAAGTCCAAAGTTACATCTCTGCAAAACTAATTTTTCTTTTACTGATCCAAGAAAGATCCTATGATATCTATGCCGTCTGGGTATACTGGATGTTAGACAGTTTAATTCGGCATATTCGTACAAATTTTGCTTTTAATTTCATTGAGTTGTTATAAGCGGCTTTATAGTCGACAAAGATGTGGTGTTGGTTAATTTATATTTATCGGGAATCTCCTAGAATTTGCCGCAATATTATGATTACATCTCTAAAAACTAATTTTTCTTTTACTGGTCCAAGAAAGATCCTATGATATCTATGCCGTCTGGGTATACTGGATGTTAGACAGTTTAATTCGGCATATTCGTACAAATTTTGCTTTTAATTTCATTGAGTTGTTATAAGCGGCTTTATAGTCGACGAAGATGTGGTGTTGGTTAATTTATATTTATCGGGCATCTTCTAGAATTTGCCGCAATATTATGATCCGATTAGTTCTAAATTTACCAGGCCTTACTAGCACTGGTATGAACACGGACCAATGTTTTTTGATATGTTACTCTATGACTAATAATCGTTAGACTTGAACATCGCAGCCAGTAGACCACCGTCGCTTACTGCTTTTTAACATTAAAGGTGCTCCATTTTTCCTTCGACATTTTCCAGGGCAACAAATATTGTTATTGTGTTGTCGAAATGTTGACGTAATCGACTTTCACATTAAGTTACAACCACACATCTGCCGGTGACGTCGTTGATCAGGCCAGGCGATTCCATAGTTATGTCTGGCGAGCCGCCATAATCTGTGGTATCGTCCTCATTTACTGTGCGGAACGAAGAGGTATGAATTTGCTCTGTCTAGGAGAGAATGTCACAGTTCATAGTGGACATTAATGTGTCCTAGGAACAGACGGTTATTTTCATGTAGCAGATTGTTAATATCAGGGAAATAACCCAGTACATTCCATGTATGCATAGTATGGTGTGACAGGAAAGCAAGTTCTCCACCTTCACGTCTCGTTCGATCCTTCCGTCCCACGTTGTATTCGTCACAAATGTGCAGGCTGCAGGAGGCATTCAGCTTAGTTTCTTGGATCGCAGCGACCATGATGTTTCTCCAACTCATAAATTCTTTTACCTCACTGATTTTGTTGCGTAGACCATTGCAATTAAATTGCAAAATTGATACACTGTTAGGAGCAGCAAGAGCAATCTGTGGTGTTGGGCGTTATATTTGATGATGCTGCTGTGATTGAGACTGCGTCTACCAACTATGGTTGGACGGCGATGACGATGCATCCTCGGATCCACTGCGGACTAAAGCAAAAGGCAACAAAGTCCTGATTTGGTTCAGACCTACACAGCTCCTGAAGTGCAGCTTCGAAGAATTTTCGGTCAAGAAAGTGCACCTAATGTGCCAACCATTCGAAGAGTGGTCAAATAATTTTAAAAAACTCGGTCGATTGTGGACAATAAGTTTCCTGTGCGTCAAGGTACCGAGCTGCTGTAAACGAGTGATTCGCCGAAAAAAATCAATTCAACTCGTTCTCAATAACTTTTAATTTCACGAAGCCGTAAATAGAGTAATGGCCTAAATGTGAGAGAAATGGGCCTAAGCTCGGCCTATTCAGAGGTACATTTGTATAGGGGCTACAAATGTACCACTCGACTTAGGGTCTAACTCACCTATGAATGACACTTTTTTTTTATCAGATTTCTATAAAAGTTATCAGTTCAAAAGTCATCATCATAGTTCGCACATACCACAAACCACACCGAAAATTGACTTATATACACACTTTTAGTTCTTACAACTCTAAGAGTGGCAAATTTTATCAGCTATGTATGGGTAAGACAACTCGCGGTGAAAATATACCGGATCGGTCCATGGTTTTCTATACTCAAGTTCAACAACATTCTTTTAAGAACCGAGGGAAAACATCCTTCAAACCAGTAAGCTGTGAACGAGGTGGAAACCTCGCTGAATAATTTGTTGATGTTTTTACGCAGATTTAAACTTCGGTTTACTTGCATTATAGACGTTTTCACTATACATCACACCACAATGGCTCACAATTTTCAATATGTGACGCGCAAAATAGAAAGGGACCTAAAGGTAAAAACCAGTATTGTACAGGAGAGCCATTTTTAAGATTTAAATGCGTGTATCTTTGGTGTACCATCACTTTTATAAAACGCGCATATTTCTGAGTGGGAACACTTTTGGGGCATGGGCTCGGTCTCATTCGACGCTCAGATGTTGTCCACATCCAAAAAAGTGAAAATTGGTCCCTTTCTCTATGCGCTGTCACATATACTATTTTCTGTAAACCCGCTTTTGAATTTGATTTTTATAATTTGTGATGGTCTAGCACTAAAACGTCATTTACTACGCTTAGATATGTTTTCCTAAATTCCAAGATATAGCCCTAGAATTTGAAGATGCTTAGGATTAAAAATGGATCGATCGAATTGGTTAAGAAGTAATTATGTTTTCTTTAAAATGACCCAAATTATCAGATAATAGTATTTATTATAAAATAAAACAAAGCAAAAGGTTAACTTAACTCTTATAGCAATTCTGATGAAAAAGAGTTCACAAATTGTATTTAAATTTGTATATACATATATTGGCAAACAACAAATGCCCTCAATTGAAAATAGTATCGTATCGCTTTGAAGGAGACTTCATAGAAACAAAATGTTTCAAAATGACACTTTTTGAAAATTTACGCCTGATTTAATTGAAAAATCGTTTGATGTTACGCTATCTAGGTCTCCTCCAAAAAAGAACAATAATTAATTGTCATGTCACCCAAAAATAAGGAGAAAACACAAAGAAATTCCACACAAATCAAAAAACATATACACATTTTTCCAAAAGAAAAGCAACAAAAAACAAATGAATAGAAATCATAATGAGCGACTATACATTTAGTCTCACATCTTTCGTAAAAAAATCATTTGAAAATACACCGCAAATAACAACAGAATTTAGAAATCATTGGTGCCGTCTGAAAAGACTTGAGGAAAATGCATAAACCGTCTGTCTGCGGCGATTGTGTTATACTCAGAACTGATTTCGGATGCATATACAGACAGACAACAGCAAGTGATAAAAAATAGAATATACCCCAAAACTGTTCTATGTTATGCAGAGTACAGGGTGCTCGATTGCTCGGTATTGTTTTGTTCGGGTTTTGTCATTTGATGAGAATGTGTATGCCTGCTTTATAAGAGGTGTGTAAAAGATACCGATCTGGAGGTGGAATGGATTCACATGCATACACACGCAGAAGTTAACAAACAACTTGGAAAATTTGTGTTGTCAGTTATGAATTTATACGAAAAAATATTCGAATTTTTTTCCCACCAAAAACACTCCTACACAAGCGTGCACAGCACACACTGAGACAGAGCAACACAAATTCTATATGAAAATCGAGCTAAAAATATCAAATGTTCAAAAAAATGAACACTAAATTCTACAGCGGAGGAAGAGGTACGTACATATGCATGTGGTATGTGTAGTCTTAGCGATATAGCCGAGAAACTGGGATACAGGGGAGACTGACACACAGAAGGAGGCTGGCAGTAAACTTATTTTGTCTTAAGGAAAAAAGGCCATATATTATATCATGTTGTAGGGGATTTAGCTGCTTCAAATGGCGTCATTAACAAAAAATGTTTCCAAAATCAATTTGGTTATTTACTTGGTTTGGCAATATGTGATTTGATTTGTGTGTTCTTTTTCGATATTTTTTATATGTCCATAGACTAGAATCCACAAGAAAGTGGATGTAGAAAAGATTTTGGGTTTCAAATTACAAAGGAAATCCATCTGGTACATATACTATGTACTCGTAAACGCAAATATATGTTAATGCACATCACTAAACATATCGCATGTAGTTCGAATCTTGTTTTATGCGCATTTACAATTGTTTTTGTATAGTTTGCATTCGTATTGAAGGATTTATGAATGTTCAATAGAAAATTAAATAAACGAAGAGTCTGAGAAAAAACCACATTGGCAAACTATTTTTTCTTCTCATTTATTTTAAATGTTTATTTTTGTTTTCCGGAAAAACTGTTTTCTACCGCTGTTTTTAAAGTACTCGTATGTGTGCCACACAAATTGTTTACTTTGAAAACAGCAAATAAATGTTTTGATTCTAATTGCGGTATACGTTATGAACCACTTATTCACAAGTTTTTTTGTTTGAAGTTTTCGACTTTTTAAATCTACTCATGTCTTTGTTAGGCCATTTAGCTTAAATTATTCACGAAAAATATTTGCGCAGTCGCCAGCGCTTGCATTTAAGCCATGATAAATATGATCAAATGTACGCTGTTTGGAAATGTTAGCCGAAAGTTTTTGTTAGACATTTCGTTTTGAAATATGTAAAAGTTTCGATAGATAAAGATCTTTTAGATGGAATCTATGTTTTCCATTGGACTTTTAAAACAGTTCATTAAATGTAGCATGTAATTTCTGCAGTAAAGCCAAATGCGAGCAGGACCAGTCTACAAACCTACTATTGAAACGGCAAAAACCAATGGTTTAATGTATGGATTTACTATGCATGTATATCCTTGCGTTATATTCTCTGTCCAGAATTAAATAAATGTCTCGGTGGTAAAAGATATGCCAAATGTGAAGACGTGCAATCGCCGCTGGATAAAAAGTTTGGCGCTTCTTGGAAAATTAAAGCTATAGTCGATGCTAGGTCTTGAAGTTTTGAGAACGTCCCTATTACAAGCGGTTTCTTCTAAACGAAACTTATTTATTTTTGTTAACGGCTCTTCCTTTACATTTGGGCGGTTCTCCTTATAAAATCGAACCTATTAACAACTATGCTGAAAATGTCTTGATTGTATAAGTAGATCGCAGGGATTAGCGACCGCCTTCGTTACTGACGTTTAGTTCAAAACATGTTTTTGTTTTGTTTCGACTCAGGAGGACATTAATTCGCCAACACGTTCGTTTTTTTATTGTCATCGTTTCGCGTCTTTTATTATCATCGTCTCCCGCGAAATAAAATGTGTAATAACAACTCTTTGAAAGACCAGAAGAATGTTGTCTTATTTGCTTCAAACCGCCAAAAATTATTTTTATTTTAAAAACATAAGATTTAACGTTTTCGGCCACATGTTTATAATTTGAATGCCAAATGTAGTTATCACATTGCTGTCCACTAGACATTGCGAAAAAGATTCGTTCAATATGCTACCCCAAACGAAATCTTTATTAAACTGTTTCTAACGAAAAATCAAGAAATTTAATTTCCAATATGCCGCCGCTCCTCTACCCCTAGCAGCTGTAAAGCTTAATTTTATGAAACGTTTAATAAAACAAATTGTATACTTTGTATCTTGCCATTAGACAAAAGCGCGCGCCATGCATCACGGACGCAATGCATCAAAAGCCAATGACCCGTATGTGTAACACAGACAAAAACTATTACGACAAAATCTCTAAAAAAGAAAATCATTTTTCATATTTAAACTAATGACTCAGTGCGCGTGTGTGTATTGAAATAATTTAAATATTTTTAAACAAATCTATGCAAATTTTCAAATTTGTTACTTGCGCTGACAGCCACAGCGCCAAGTGGCCGTTGCTGTCGGCCGTTATGCTTGCGACAGTGGCTGTTGCCGTGGTTGTCTATATTTTTGTCATTTTTCACAGAAATACAAAAATAAAAAAAGTGTTGGCTGATCTTTCAGCCAAATATTGAACCAACGCCTACTCAAGATAGCCGAAAATCATTATTCATCCGCCAGCCACATACAAACGAAAGCAAAGATGTGTCTATAAAGTATTTTCCCCGAATTTAAAAGTTTCAAGAAAAATAAGCACTGGCATATACTATGAACATATTGATGCTCTTGATCGAAATCGTAATACGTTATGTACGTATATGAAAATATAAACAGGTGCCCCTTTTTGGGGCCAATTAATCATTTTTTAGCTTTTCATGAACTTACCCTTATCCCAGTTGACACGTGGTTTGCCTTCCAAGGCGTAGGGGGTTTCGATCAATTGGAAGCCGTGGCTTTGGATCAATCCCTTAGCGGTTTCAATCAATTTGGCTCTCAACTTATCGTTGACACCCTTGTAGTGGTAGGTAACAGAAATTTTCTTATCTTCAACCCAGGCACCGGAGCAGACAACCTATTGTGAGAAAAATAGAATCGAAAGAAGATGCATTAAATCGGTAATATTGATAATCAAAAAATTTAAAATTGTTTTTTGGTGAAAGGTCAAAACGCTGTAGTTACCTTTTCTCTGAGTTCAGTGACCAATTTGTTGTGCTTTTCCAACAATTCTTCGGGCATTTCAATTTTGAATTTCTTGCCAGAAGGATACTCAACTTCCAAACCGTGATTGCCGGCATAGGTGACATTGGGGAATTTCAAGTGATTCTTGATTTCGCTCAATTCGCGGCCGGAGAAGACGCACATGAAGATTTTGTCGTTGGCAGCCAATTTCTTGATGTTGATTTCGGTATCCTTGGGCATGACCGACAATTCCTCGGTCAATGGGGCCAAAGTACCATCGTAATCCAACAACAAAGCTACTTGATCGGTGGGAGTAATGAAACTGTAACACACACGCACACAGTTAATTACACGATTATAATTTTCCTTTTTAAATTTATTTACCCATCCAAAGCCTTGACGAAATCTTCCTCTTTTTTCATCAAAGGAGCCTTCTTCTGTTCAGCCATTTTTGTGTAGGTTTTTTTTCAAAGTTTCCTAATAAAAAAATATATCCACGATCTCTCCGTTGTTCTCAACAAGCGGACAACTTTTTTAATACTGTCTACGCGATTTCCCAAAAGATCCTCAATCACCTCTTTCTCGTTTCGCTACGTTCATTTAGAAAGGTGGCGGTGTTGGCGTTGGCGTATATTGGAAATCCGTCTCTTGAATAGTTTTTCAGAATATTTCTAGCATACAAAAGAGATTTCCAAATTATGAAAATTCTCTCTGCGCACTTTCATTTTCTTTCTTTCTTTCTATTTTAAAATATGGTGGACACACAGTGTGTTCACCATCAATTCTTGAGACAAATTTCTCAAAAAGCGGTGGAAGGAAAAATGTACGTTTGCATATATCGTGAATATGGAACACATTCACACACACACACACACTCTTGATCCTAAAGATTTTCTGCTTGTAAGAGATTAGTTGTTGCTCTTTTGGAAAATGGAATATGTATTTCCATACATATATTCGACTTGAGCGAAAGCATAGTTCCTACGATCAATATATATTTTGTTTATATTTTTCATATACATACAAATATAAATAAAAACTTTTTCACATAGACATTTAATTACATACATGTGCAAAATATATCCAGAGGCGCAGCGTTTCTACACAATATCCATTTAGAACTAAAAAGTTACAACAAATATTTGGTTAATATTTATACTGAAGTTGGTAACATTCGATAGTAATGGTGACCTGTTCGTAATAATAGTCTCTCGAAATGTCGCATTGCCGGCAGTTTCTCGTTTAATTGGAATCTGCCTGCTCTCATGTGAAAAGCCACTGATCGTGGTTTAATCACATTGTTTGGGTCATGACCCTGCCTGCAACTAAAAGTCTTGTCGACTGCCTCTTAAATCTTTTAAATGAAATGTTCAATAGAAACATGGTCTCCAATTTGATTATGAACATTCATCAATTTTCCGAGCTGGCAATATAAAAGGTTTTCCAATAGGGACATAACAATATCGTATCTTTATTTCAACGCACCCTCCAACATTTTTAATGATCTTTCAGTGTCAAAACGTTTGTCGAAGTCAATATTTTTATCATGGTAAAGTTCTCTTACGAGCAACGTTTGGAAATCATAAAATATTATTTCCTACCAACATTTTGAGACGGTGGTCGGTCGCAACTTTAAGAACGCATACTCTAATTTTCATCATCTTCAGCTTTGAAGCTCACTTCTGGCCGAGTAGGTGGTTTGTCAATAAACAAAATATGCGTTATTGGGCAGCAACATACCCTCATGTTCTTCAAGAGACACAATTACATCCGCAAAAAAATACTGAGTGGTGTGGCTTGCACGTCAGAGGTGTAATTGGACCGTATTTTTTCGTCGATAAAAACAATTGTCATGTTACCGTCAATGGAGAGCGCTATCGTGCGATGTTAGAGATTTATTTTTGGCCAGAATTGGATAAGCTTAACACCGCCCATACGTGGTTTCAACAAGACGGTGCCACTAGCCACACAGCATGCGTTACAGTCGATACAATCGTGGTCACAAAACATAAATCGAATTTCATTCTTAAAATGTAACATTTGCAGTACGCCTGGAATAATTTCACTGTGCGACAGCCACAATCGGTTTGGGATGAAACCACCGGGGAAAGTTATATCGGTCAAAAAAAGGTCATACGTGTCCCAGCGTTTCGTTGGGTCTCATCTAGGAATCGAGATATATCGATTTGAAGTTAGTAAGTATCGTATAGGGGAATTTGTCACGTTTTTCACGATTTTCATGATTTATGTCTCATTTTGGTCATAGGTTATGTGACTTTACGTGAAAGTAATAGGATTTGACACTTTTTACCGTTTTGGATTTTTTATGAATTAAAAAAAAAAAATTTTAATTTTTAGGCAAAAATAATTTTTTTTTTCATACATTTATTTATAATTGCGAAACTGTGGCTTAAGTAGGAAAACGGTTTAAGAACAGATTAGAGGAATTGTAATTCTTAATTTTTCTAAATTTGTTTCAGCTAAATCGGACGAGTGGTTCTCGAGTTATGTCAAACAAAAGAGCCTAAAACGTGACAAATTCCCCTATACGATACTTACTAACTTCAAATCGATATATCTCGATTCCTAGATGAGACCCAGCGAAACGCTGGAACACGTATGACTTTTTTTTTACCAATATAACTTTCCCCGGTGGTTTCATTCCAAACCGATCACTGACCCTTACCATTTGTCGCAGAGTGTTTTGAACTCTATATTTTAAATATTCTGTTTTATTAATACATAAAATTGAACAGGGATTAAACCGGCTCAAGACCTCTTGCTTCTATATTTAAATAGAAGACAAGTTTTTAACAAAATGGCAAAGTGACATTGATTTTCGTAGCTGCACACTACTTTTATCATGATTTCGGGTCCGTGACAACCCTCTTCAGAAAGCCTTGCTGCAATTGTTGAAAGTAAAACCGAACTCTATAAGGCCAGGCTCTCCACAAACGAAGGAGAACTACTGTTGTAAACCTTACTTTTCAAGTTTTCTTCACACAATTGCCCACGAAAATACAACTCACTCTTGCCAGCTCTAAAGAGACTCCACATCGAGAGCCATCAATAGATTTCTTTTACATCAACGTGTGTGTGTGTGTTGTAAAAAGAGTTTAGTTGACTATGTCAACTTGTGTGCCGTGCCGTGCATGTAAGTATGTTTAGCTCGTTTGTTTTATTTCGGTCTGTTGCTTTTACACATTGAACAGGGATTAAACCGGCTCAAGATCTCTTGCTTCTATATTTAAATAGAAGACAAGTTTTTAACAAAATGGCAAAGTGACATTGATTTTCGTGGCTGCACACTACTTTTATCATGATTTCGGGTCCGTGACAACCCTCTTCAGAAAGCCTTGCTGCAATTGTTGAAAGTAAAACCGAACTCTATAAGGCCAGGCTCTCCACAAACGAATGAGAACTACTGTTGTAAACCTTACTTTTCAAGTTTTCTTCACACAATTGCCCACGAAAATACAACTCACTCTTGCCAGCTCTAAAGAGACTCCACATCGAGAGCCATCAATAGATTTCTTTTACAACAACGTGTGTGTGTGTGTTGTAAAAAGAGTTTAGTTGACTATGTCAACTTGTGTGCCGTGCCGTGCATGTAAGTATGTTTAGCTCGTTTGTTTTATTTCGGTCTGTTGCTTTTACACATTGAACAGGGATTAAACCGGCTCAAGACCTCTTGCTTCTATATTTAAATAGAAGACAAGTTTTTAACAAAATGGCAAAGTGACATTGATTTTCGTGGCTGCACACTACTTTTATCATGATTTCGGGTCCGTGACAACCCTCTTCAGAAAGCCTTGCTGCAATTGTTGAAAGTAAAACCGAACTATAAGGCCAGGCTCTCCACAAACGAATGAGAACTACTGTTGTAAACCTTACTTTTCAAGTTTTCTTCACACAATTGCCCACGAAAATACAACTCACTCTTGCCAGCTCTAAAGAGACTCCACATCGAGAGCCATCAATAGATTTCTTTTACAACAACGTGTGTGTGTGTGTTGTAAAAAGAGTTTAGTTGACTATGTCAACTTGTGTGCCGTGCCGTGCATGTAAGTATGTCTAGCTCGTTTGTTTTATTTCGGAAATTGTTATACCTTTAATGGAAAACTCTGTATTCAGAAAGGTTTGGCATTTTTACCATGCATCGTCGTCATAATGGTTTCACTGATTTAGTGTGGTTACCCTAGCCACTAACCAGACATATATTGGTGTGATGAGAAGAAAAAATAGTATCGAAGGAGACACAGAAATATTGACTCGGCGACTATCAGCTCATTTGGGCATCCCTAGATGCTCGAATTTGTGTAATTCTGTGCAGAAATTAAAGCCGGAAAACCATAAATAAAGAAAGCCCGATCGCATAATGGCTACTGAAATGCTTTAAAATGCGTGAGTATTTATTCACAATGGGATAAACGTAGCTTTATAATCTAAATTGAATATCCAATATTGCTGCTGTTTAAAAAAAATATGATTTCCTGTAGTTTTTATCTGCCCATTTTGTAGATCCATCATTCCCTTAACATTCCATTAAGTATCCAACGGGGAACTTCCCTCAAGTATATACGTTTTGCACTATATAAGTAATTGTACTCATTAATTGGGTCCTACAGTGTATAATGCCGGATATAAATGACGTATGAATTTTATAGCGAAATTGCAAAATGGCTTTTAAATTATTTATTTATTAATTTAGATTTGCAATAAAAAAGCCTCAAAGGCTTAAACTATAAATTACACAAAAATAAAAAATAACCTTAAAAAACAAATTAAACACAAGATTACGAGAAAGCTGTGTCAGCATAGTGAAGATAAATTTGAATTTAAAAATTATTTACACAACTACTGCTAGCTTCTAGATGATGTTAGTGCGTGCATTAAGGAGAAATGAAAATACTTTCGTCTATCCGACTACTGCCATATTATTGCTACTAGTGTTTTTCTGAAATAATTTTCAGAACATTGAATTTCTCACTTTAAATATGAAATTTGGAGGAAATTACTTAAAAGGGGATCTTAGTGAGTCCATTGAGGACAAATTTGAAATACTTTCGTCAATTAGACTACCGCTAGCTTATTGCTACTAGTATACGCCAACAACGCAAGGCCGTTTGTCTAAATTCATTTTCAGAATATGGAATTCTTCACCTGGACTGAGAGAATTGCGAAAATTGCTTCAAAGCGGGTCTAAGTCCGTCCATGGAGGACAAATAGAAATATATAGTTTCGTTATCAGACTACTGCCGGCTGTGGGTCCCAGTCGATGGCATTTCTGGTTGTAATTTTGGAGTCTTTGCCGACCCCATTTCTGGTTGTAATTTTGGGGTCTTTGCAGAGCATGTCCAATCTATAGCTATTTTCGCTGTTTGATTTCAATAGCTTTTGGAGTGTGGTCTGTTATGACCCACAGCCACAGGTTGCTGATGGTATTTGGCCAAAACATTTTTAGAATTCTCGTTAGGCAGCGGTTTCTGAATATTTCTAAAGCGTTTAGGTCACGGCTTGCATTGTTCCAAACTGCACAACCGTATAACAGCACAGATTTTACGGTTTCGCTACGCCCACTACCAAAATCGGTGATTTTTTGTCTGTCTTCACTACATTTTCGCGATACAAAAATCCGTACCATTGTGTAGATTTTACAAATAAAAATTTGTCGCTTTTAATTTGAGCCTATTTTGACATTTAAAAACCTTTAACCAAAATCAACGTTTCTATCTAGTTGGTTTGGCTCAGCGGTTCAGAGGAGTTCTGAATCGCTGGTTCGATTTTGAAAGTGGGTTTTTAGGTACTCTTGAACCGTGTTTCTGCTGGTTCGGTTCGATGGTTCAAAAATGGTGCAAACTATGATTTTTGCAAAAATGTTTTTTGATATATTTACAGTTGCCGCTACAACAACATCTTCTAAAAATCAGGATCATTGGCCATCTTGTTTTGGCCCATTCACCACGATTTGCACACATTGTTCCGGAGTAAGTCTATTCATTATAAAATGGCAAACAAAACTGAACATAAATCAAGTGACAGCGATACAAAAATCAGTACCATTGTGTAGATTTTACAAATAAAAATTTGTCGCTTTTAATTTGAGCCTATTTTGACATTTAAAAACCTTTAACCAAAATCAACGTTTCTATCTAGTTGGTTTGGCTCAGCGGTTCAGAGGAGTTCTGAATCGCTGGTTCGATTTTGAAAGTGGGTTTTTAGGTACTCTTGAACCGTGTTTCTGCTGGTTCGGTTCAATGGTTCAAAAATGGTGCAAACTATGATTTTTGCAAAAATGTTTTTTGATATATTTACAGTTGCCGCTACAACAACATCTTCTAAAAATCAGGATCATTGGCCATCTTGTTTTGGCCCATTCACCACGATTTGCACACGTTGTTCCGGAGTAAGTCTATTCATTATAAAATGGCAAACCAAACTGAACATAAATCAAGTGACAGCTGTCAAAAAGTCCAACTCCCCAAAAAATTGTGGCCAGTTTGAAAACCACACGTCTAAAAAAACACCCTTCACAAAAATAAGAAAAATTTGTAAATTGTTGTAGCGATACATATTTATAAGTATATGTGATTCGCAAAATAGAAAGGGACCTAAGAGTAAAAACCAGTTTTGTTCAGGAAAGCCATTTTAAAGATTTAAATACGTGTATCTTTGGTGTACCATCACTTGCATAAAACGCGCATATCTCTGGAAGGGAACACTTTTAAGGGCATGCGATCGGTCTCATTCGATGCTCAGATGTTGTTCACATCAAAAAAAATGAAAATTGATTTTTTTACCCTTTTCTCTATGGTCCTTTTCTCTATGCGCTGTCACATATGGATAAGAACATTTAATATTTTTTTAATTTTATTCGTCGTTGAAAAAGCTGACACACGTAACAAATTAAATATTTTTTTTTATATTTTTCGTCGATTTTAAGGTCCGTTTTTTATATATTTCGCTATCCAAATAGCATTATTAAGAAAATTGGAGTAACAAATCACTATTGAATAAAATATTATAAGTGCTTATAAATAACAAGTCGAATAAACTTGCACCAAATTAAAAGTTCAGATAACACTGGCGGATACTTGGCGTGTGTTACTTCGCTATAAAAAATTTGATTGCTTTCAATAAATAATTGGCTTTGAAAAAACAGAAATTTTCTAAGTTTAAACCCGCAACACTTAGTCATTGCCCTCGATCCTTGTTGAAGGTTATGACAAAACTCAGACGCACAGAAAACTGTAAGCGCTTTCATTCGAAGGATATATCGGTGGAAGTCATTGAAATTCGTGGTACCAGCTCAACTTTTCCTTTATATTCGCCGCTGATGATTTTGTTTTCGATAAAATTCGTTTTTTAACAGAAAATATTGTTTAGTGACCGCAAATCATCGGTGTAGGGTGTCAGTATCGGAAAAAACTTCGGGAACAACATTTTGAATAGATTACCCATTTGGCAAAGTTGCGCAGAAAAGTTATTTCGCTAAGTCGTATTAAACAAAAGTTTTCGATAGTCCATTTTCCAACGTTTATTTTTCGATTATTTGTCGGAATGTAAGATTCTCTACGTATCTCTAAAGATGCAACGCTTTGAGGCATATATTTGGTGTTGATCATGCAATCACTGGCAACCTTTGCTAAAAATTACCAGGAAGAAGCAATGAAGCTTCACCCATTGGTCGGTTATCTTTTCTGAAAACTTTAAGAATTAGGTCAGGGACTTAGTGTTTCGGTATGGGTTTTGTTAATAAAAGCATAAAAGCAAAATGTGCTGTATGCCCCATAGTTGATGCTGCAGCTAGTATTATTTTTTTCTTGTGTCACTTGGAAATTAAACTCTGTATGTATGTATAAGTACATTTTTTAAAAAACAATTTTAAAGACTTTAAAGGTCATAAAATAATTTATTGTATAGTACATAATAAAGTATATCTTTTATTTTTCCCGCTTGAAACAACCAAGGACAGCAAAGTGGCCCATAACCTCAGAATCAACCAAATATAGATTTGAAAAACATTGAATTCGAACGTTGCATGCGGTTTCCTGGCTTGATTTATGTAAAATCGGCAAAACATTTGAATGCATGCATATACACAACTTCGATGGTTCTTTTAGAGTTTCTTACATAATATATATTTTTAAACTAACGATTTTGTAATTTTGGAAATTATAAAATTTTATATTTACCCAAAATATAGGTAAAAAACCTGCGATTAAAAATACCTTTATTATACAAAATTTAAAAAATAATATAAGATACGACATTAACATTTTATACATATTCCCATTTTTCAGAGAATTTTGTCAGCTTTCCTTGGTCTCGATATTAAATTATATTTTTTTTTGATTATAATTTATGGTTGACTGCGAATTAATGTGTATATTCGGATTTTCTATTTTTGTTTTTCCATATTAAATTTTATAATTCGAATATAATTTATTGTTTCTTATTGCCAATTTGTATATGCGTCTTTCCAATACAAACATGTTTTTGTTTAGATACGAGGGATGGCTGCAAACTAATTGGCATATCTGCGGAAACTCATATTTCTGGTTGATTAATTATATTTTGCCAAATATAAATAATGCAACTATCTGATCAATTCTGAAAAAACGCGGCAAGGATATTGTATACAGTTATCACAAACAGTCGATTTTTACATGCCATACATTCGATTTTTCCATTGTTTTTCAAATAGATTTTTCAATTGAGCATGAGTAGAGTTTTTCGGCAGGAAATTCGGCAAGCGTTTTTCCCTATTTCGAGAATTTTCTATAAGAACCTGCCGGATTGCATATGATAATTGCATTATTATTGTAGCACACCCCAAAGATAAGGTTTCCTGTTTGTTCCTTAGAGGTACGAGTATATTAAGAAAAGCACGCTCGAAATAACCATCGTATTCTTTCAGCGCAGCTGCTGCGTCAATTTTTGATATAAGCGTATCTATTTTAGCAATAACATCTAGATTGTTAGCCTCATTCTCGTCGAAAAAAGGGTTATACGTAGATGACTTAGACTTATGACTTAACGTAGGTCCGGAGAAATTGTTCGTGTGTTTTCATGTTCCCCTTTTTGACCCAACCTTTTCCTCCTTTAGTTCATGCGATACGTCGCCTGTGTGGCTTCGTGTTGTTGGAACCTCAGTCTGGTATATACGTACTCGTATATTGATGTACTTAAACTCAGGCCACGAAAATTCGTATTACATCGCCCTTTACCGAGGCTATTTACGGCAACGCTGTCTCCTTTGTCATTTCGAAGGGACAATTTACGATTATGGCGCTATACTCACAAAATTTTAAATCTGAACATCACCATACAATGCTATATCATATGATAATACTGCAATCATACAGGCTTGGGAGAGATCATAATATGATTTCAAGAAATGTTCTAATGATTTAATTTCGGATATGCGAAATATTTGTTATTGCATCCGCATTCATAAAATTAAAATTATTTAAATTATCTTCTACATAAAGAATTTTTTTACACCAGGTCCAAAGCTTACCGAATATTTGGTTAAGGCATTTTTTTTTTAAATATATTGAATTATATGCTTCATAAAGTTCCTTCAATAGGTTTAAAGAGAACTGTTGGAAGGAAATTGAATTTGAAAATGTTTAAAAATTAGGCAATTTAAAAAAAATATACGAATGTTAGTTACTTATATTTTGTTGAACACCCGCAAAAGAAACATGTCTTTTCTTAACATTTACTTTTGGAAAAAATTTTACTATTCAATCATGCGTTAACATGTTTAAAATAAACCCTTATATATTTATATACGGGGCTGTGAAAGTTCTACCACCTTAATAATCTATTGAAAAAGTCATACAAAATCCCTAATTGGATTATATCTGTCAGACTTTGGAGTAAAATTCACCTAGGAGATTATGTGAGTCAGTGCACACGAAATCCACGCGCAGCATATTCGTACAAAAATAAATATACATATAGAATGGAAAGTGTGATTTATATAGGGTAAGTGAACCCAGCGGAACGACAACTTTCAGTGGTAAATAGTATAATTAATTTTAATATTTCAAATCTGTTTGATTGCCGGAAATTAAAATAAATCTACTAATTTTTCTGTATTGATTATAAAATAATAATGAAATGATTTTCTCTTTAAAATACGATTATTAACACATCGCTGTACATATATTATTATACTTTCCTGCGACCTTAGTATAATTTTCTACAATCATTAGTTGCAAATTAGATCAGATATTCTCAGATCAGTCTCAGATCTACTAATTTTTCTGTATTGATTATCAAAATAATAATGAAATGATTTTCTCTTTAAAATACGAATATTAACACATCGCTGTACATATATTATTATACTTTCCTGCGACCTTAGTATAATTTTCTACAATCATTAGTTGCAAATTAGATCAGATAGTCTCAGATCAGTCTTTCCCTTTCGATCCACCAAAGCGGATTCATGATTTTCGATGTGAAAATGATTGTTTGTGCTATTTTCAAAAGAAACAGCAAAGATAGAGTATACAGAGTATATAAATTTTGAAAGCATGTTATTTTCATCTGAAGTAACAATTTCGATATATAAAATTATTAAAGATAGATTTTTTATCTGATGTAAATTTTCGATATAATAAATTATTAAATCGGCAACGAATTATCCATCTATCTCTCCCAATTTCATTAGAAAAACAATTCTCCAACCAATGATATTTGTAGAAATTTCCAATTCATATTGCGATATCAGCCAAAGAAGGTGGGGTGCCGGCACCGTTCTCACGAAACCAATGGTACGACGACGAGTGTAACGAAGCTACAGAATTCTGCACAAGAGGTACATGTGAAAAATATAGAACGGTTAGAAAGATTGTAAAGCGTCCAACCCGATTAATGATTGATAAACGGAACTTTGTGACGAGTAGGTTTAATGCCAGAAAATTCTATCAAAAATCCAAACTTCAGGCTCATAGTCTAATTAATCGTCACCAGATTTTTGATACAGCAAGTGTTCCTAGTATATGAAGAGAACACTAGTGCAATCATTGATGACACAGTCTAGAAGAAGTCAAGACGGCAATCGAACAAAAAATAACAAGGCTACAGGTGCCGATGGTTTACCAGCTAAGATGTTTAAGGATGGAGTCGATGATTTGCTTGAGAGCATGTACAAACTCATCTGCAAAAGCACGCCAGATGAGTGGAATCTCATTATACTGCGTCTTGTTCTAAAAAGGGGCGACCGAACAAATTTACAGCTTATAAGCTTACAACAAATTGCTTACGAGGTTCACTCGACCGTGTTATGTAAGCGACTAAAAACTTACGTCACCAACAGCCCGTATCAGTGTGGCTATCGAACTGGTAAATGTGCAACTGACAAGATCATTACATTGCGTCAAATCATAGAACGACTTAGAGAAAACCAATTGAAACATACCATTTTATTGTAGATTATAAAGGCGCCTTCAACAGTACAATAAGTTTGAATCTGTTTAACCCAATGTCTGACATTTGAAACCTTGAAAAACTAGAATGTCTATGCAAAGTGACGTAAACTGCTATAAAATCTGCAGTTAAAAGGGACAAGCAACTCTTTCAAACATTCTTTAAGAAGAGAAGCCTCAGATAGGTTATGGTCTGTCGTGTTTCATGTTTCATATTCTGCTGCAATGAATTGACAGCAGGCATTGATAGACAACATAGGCAGAACTGCACGTTCAGTGACTGCTCCCTAAACTAGTTCAAAGAAGAAGTCGGAGTAAATGAAGGCAGTTAACATTTTGAGGTAGACGACGAGTTCGTCTATCTCGGATGTGCCATACACAAAGAAAATGGCGTCTACCTGTAAATAAATGGTATGATTTGGTATGAAGAAAAACCAAAAGAAAGGTTGAAGTTAACGTAGTCCTTTTATATTTCGTTCTTTTAGATGTTACTGGCAGATGCCCGGCGTGTGTTAATGGATCTAAGGCTTTATTGCGCATTCTTAATAAAATTGTTATTTCTATTCCGCATGGTATATTGATTAGTTAAATCCACGTAATTGTGCGTGTGCTTGCTGTCATTTCCTACATTTTTAACAAACATTCGGCCCTCGGTTAAAAATGTTGCCAACCTCAAATTTCGACTAATTATATTACTTTGCCCGCTGCCGAATAATCGGTCCGGCTCTAATCCACGGTTAACCAACTTTCAATGTCAAGAAATGTGGTGACATTACGCATGTTTGCAAAGAACTAATAAACAATTTGATAGCTGACCGCTTGCTCCTCATCTATAAAGGGAAAACTTTCTGAACAACATTTCGAATAGATAACTGCATTTGGCAAAAGTTTGGAAGTAAAGTAATTTTACGTAAAGTCGGATCAAACGGAATTTTTCCATTGCCCAGTAAATGCACGCACACCTATATTTGTTGACGATTAAAGGTACTCTACATGTCTCTAAGGTATGACGCTTAGAAATATGCATTTAGCTCATCGGCTGGTGTTAATTTGAGGATCACTGTAATGTTTGTCGAAAATCACCTTCAAGAAGTAGTAGAGCATAAGGCTTTTTAAATTTTTGTCTTAAACCTTTGAAATCACTGAGATTTCTTGTGCGCCATAGTACATCCCTCACAATAAGTTACCTTATAAAACTGTAGCAATGCAAGAATTTCCACGGATGTGGAAATTCTTGCATTACTGGTTTTTATCAATCGAAATATTGTATGGGAAAATTTAAAAATCGACTTCTTAAATGGACCGATTGTGCAAATGCATTGTTTTAATGGTTTAAAACGCGCATCGCATTATTGCTTTTGTAATAAAACCGGTTTGGGGACATAGGTAGAAACATTTTTGTGTTTTATATACACATACATAAAACTCAAAATATTTTAAAAAAACTTTTTAAGGAAAATAATTTAATTAGGATTCTATCTGCATATTTTAATACCACATAAATATAAGTATATCCCTTGGGCCACAGCCCATAAAATAAAAGTTTGCTTGCAAATTAAGCCAAAGGTCCGATGAGAGCTTTCGCATCTATACTCGTAATAGAGTATCTTCTTCTGTTTTCTAAAATTTAAAATTGCCTAGATTGCAAAGTGCTCTTGGACCGGACCTAGACAAAAGTTTGCACCAAAGAAAGAATGTTAATCTACAATAGGATAAATGTGAAATACAATGGAAATATTAGGTAAATGTGAAAGAAATTTTTATATAGATAAGAATCCACCTACATACGAAAATAACTTAAAAATTCGCTATAAACTTAAAAATTCGCTATAGGACAGTTTAATAAGAAACAAAGTTTTTCCAAATTGAAAATATTAGTGCAGTGCATTAGTACTGTATTTTTTTTAAAAGTAGTTCTATATAAGAAGAACGTTGTGTTTAAAAGTGCAGATTAAGCTTAGCGAAGGTCCTCACTGCGAGGGCTGCTATATATATTTCTGGCCTAATAATGATGCGAATATTTATCATCAAAAATGGTTTTATTGTTTTTCAAAGCATTTTGCATGCCCTCAAACCAGTTGTCGAAGCACTTTTTGCACTCTGATTGAGATACCTCCAAAACATGGTTTTTGAACTCTTCAACCGCATTTTCAGCATTTTTTCCTGATGTGCCGGAATAAAAAGAAGTCATTGGGTATCAAGTCCGAGCTGTACGGCGAATGGCTCGTCAATTCGACGTTTTCGCCGGTCACAAAGGCGCTGGTTTGAGCCGATGTGTGAGAGCTCACATTGTCATGGTGCACAATGATTCGTCTTCTCTTGTTCGTTTTTCGAATTTCTCCGAAGACTTTAGGCAAACAAATTGTGGTGTGCCACTCAAAATTGACCGTCCTACGTTGCTCAAGCGGAACAGTCGCCACATGACCTGTTTTGCTGAAGAAACAGGCAACCATTTGCTTCGAAGAGCTTCTTACACGAATACATTTCGTTGGATTTGGCTTGTCTTTGAAGACCCACACGGTCGATGGCTGTTTTGTTTCGGGCTCATACGCATAGATGCATGATTCGTCACCTGTGCCGATCTTATAAACGTCTTTTAAACAACGCGATCGTATTTTTTCAAAATTTCTTTGTACCAATCGACACGTGCCTTTTTTTGAGCGATTGTCAAATTGTGCGGGATCCAACGAGAACAAGGTGTTCATGCAATATCAATTGTATGCTGCTGGAAGAAATGCCCAAGGATGCCTCTATCTGACGGTATGTCACATGACGATCTTGCATTATCAGTTCACGCACGGCATCAATGATCTCTGGCACAACTGCCGTTTTTGGACGACCTTCGTCTTTCAGCGAGCGTCGGCCACGATTGAATTCCATAAACCAGTTTTTCACAGTGCTAAAGGATGGTGCTTCATCGCCATACAAAGATTTAAGTTCATCGAAGCATTCTTTTGATAATCCACGTCGAAAGTTGTGAAAATGATCGCACGAACATGTTCACGAGTTAATTCAATTTTTTTTGCCAAATTGATTTTTTCAAGTCACTAATGAAGGTCGTACGTCAAAACGTTCGGAGTACGATTATGCTAAAAAATGTCAAACTTTGCAAAGGAAATCAGATGGCGCCAGGCAACACTTAGTGTTGTTATCCATTCCTTCCCATAATTGCCCTACAATTTTAGAAAATATGTTAGATACGGATGCAATTCGAAACGTAATTTAGCGGTTGCGTCATGTGAAAAACGGTGGGTTTTCACCTCTGAAATTCCGACTATAAACCCAGTAAGATATTATTCTCCAATTCTGTTGTACTGCCTGAATTAAAAAAACGTTGGTCTGCCAGCCACTTTGTTTTACCTACTATTTTAACATAAACATGTAACACAAATGTCTCATACGTTTTGTTTGAACAACGACCGCAAAATCAATTCCGCCAATTTGCTTTTTGTATTACGAATTAAACTTTTACAACTGAAATTGAGGTATTTCGTAATATACTTATATTACATACTATATACTTATATTGTGAATGTCTTGACAAACGAACAAACTCGTTTAGTTTACAAAAATATAAATAAGTGTCCTTTCGTTTACTTACAGTTTGTTTCGTCTCAGGCGAATTTATTTCATAAAAACAGTCTGTAAGTTTAAACTTCTTTTGATTTGATTGTGTATAATTTTCAGCATATGTGTTGATAAAAAGTGATGATAAGCCCTTTTGCATATCTGCTAACGAGTTATCGATTATTATGTAGCGCGTTTGTACGAAACCAAAGATTGTTTGTTTCAAAACACAAGCAAACAAAATTTATTCTAAATTATGATTCTTTTTTTTACTATTATTTTTAATTATCGCTTTGCTATAAATTTTCTTTTAACAATCATATTTTTGGTTTTTTTCTTAATGTTTTAATCTTCATACTTGTTGTGATATTACCGATAACAATTAATTTATGCTCTTGCATAAATAAAAACTAAAAGACATTATTGAAGATTACGCCTAATTACATATTTCAAGCACATGAAAAATTCATATCAGCTTACTGATTACAAATCTTTGCAAGCTTAATTGGAAGCAGAACATTAGTTTTTGCAAGTAAGTCCAATTATTGAACAGGGATTGACCAATTAAAGTGAGTCAATTGGTATATGTGACAGCGCATAGAGAAAGGGACCTAAGGGTAAAAAAAATCAAATTTCATTTCTTTTCTTTTTTTTTGATGTGGACAACATCTGAGCATCGAATGAGACCGATCCCATGCCCCAAAATTGTTCCCTCCCAGAGATATGCGCGTTTTATGAAAGTGAAATCGACGATTCTAAGCGCAAATAGAAAGGGACCTAATCTTTAAAATGGCTCTCCTGAACAAAACTGGTTTTTAACCTTAGGTCCCTTTCTATTTTGCGCGTCACATATAAAAATAACATGCGCACATAATTTCCTAAACATCCTATTTAGAAACCAATGGGGAGAACTTCTCTTAAATCAGTGAACTATGCACGATAAATTCTTCTACTCACGGGCCGGATAATACGGCACTGTAGCTTTTAAAAGGCTTGGAAAATCCGCCACTAAAAATTTTAGATGTTCCTTCCCATATTTAAGCATGTTTGCTTCTATTATACTTTACTTATGCACCGTAATGACCTTTTTAGCAGCGGGATTTCGAAACTTAATAAATCGTTTTGCACAATTCGGTAACGGTTGAATAAAAAACTTGCAAAAAAGTTTAAATTAATATTTTGTCTGCTTATCCAATTTAGGGAACTATTTATAACCAATTTCAATAAATTTCCAATCACATGGGCATTGGTTAATAAAAGTCGCATTATCTACCCACTGCTCGTTGCATTCGGACAATTGATTTTTGTTATCAGCATACCAATTTTGGAAGACCCTATTGTAATATCCCGCAAGGTACTATAATATATTTCGTTTGTAACGTCCCCGCTTAAAGACGAATTTGTGATATTTTCCAAAAGATTTTTGTCCGTCATCTACAAGTGAATTGGATACAAAGGTATTTTTATTCAGTCTATTAGCGATACAGTTCAGTTTTGCTTATACGCCACCTAGCTGTGTAAAAGGTAAATTACAAGCACATGAACGATGTAGTCCATATCTAAAATTTCTATGGTTTGCTCTTATTATGCACACAAATCGTGACAAAATTATTCAAAAGTAAAAACGGTCATTAGGTGATGGTTCAAAAAAAAGTGATTTTATTTTGTATGTTGAAATGTACATATCGCCAACAGACTGTTAGACCATCGTAAAACGATTAGTTTTAGTTCTGAATGGAGTCTAATGGAGAAATCAAAATTTAAAATTATTTAGCGGGTATTTGGGTCATTAAGAGAATTTAATTATACTCAGTTCAAAAATTATAACTCTTTGGTTATGACGGCTTAAAGAAATTGAGAAATGTAAGTATAGTTATTTCTTATCCTGTGACGATATAGCGATGTCCGTCTGGCTGTTGAAATCAAGATTCAGTCCAAGCGGAAAGAGCTAGAATCTTATAAATTACAAGATTTATGTCTTATGGTCGCAGATAGGTTGGCATCAGGTATGGAAAAAGTTCCCCTTTGAAGGAATAAAAAATCTTGGCCAACATTATTTAGGACTTTTCCTATATATAACTGTAATAATATAATAAAAAAATACTAGCTATGCTTAGAAGTTGCAAGCGTAGACGCATTAAACATTCCAAAAATGGAAGTGGTCATTGAGCCTAAAAAATTTGCCCGTTTGGGTATACAGAAACAAAAAAAAAATTCTCACAGATTTGAATATGTACCTATTGAACAGGGATTAACCGGCTCAAGACATCTTGCATCTATATTTTAATAGAAGACAAGCTTTTGACAAAATGGCAAAGTGGCATTGCTTTTCGTGGCTGCACGCTGCTTTTATCATGATTTCGGGTCCGTGCCAACCCTTTTCAGAATGCTTTGCTGCAATTGTTGAAAGTAAAACCGAACTCTATAAGTCCAGACTCTCCCCAAACGAATGAGAACTACTGTTGTAAACCTTACTTTTCAAGTTTTCTTCACACAATTGCCCACGAAATTACAACTTACTCTTGCCACCTCTACAGAGACTCCACATCGGGAGCCCTCAATAGATTAATTTTACAACGTGTGTGTGTTGTAAAAAGAGTTTAGTTGACTATGTCAACTTGTGTGCCGTGCATGTACATATGTTTGCTCCTTTGTTTTATTTCTGTCTGTTGCTTTTACACATTGAATAAGGATTAGCCGGCTCAAGTCCTCTTGCTTCTGGGCCATAAAGGCGGTCCCGTCATGTTCGGGGAGATATGGATATCTAAAAACAGTAACATTTTCTTTTAAATCCAAATATATACCTATATTTGTATACTTATATAATTTGCCCAATTTTGCACTCTTACTGTTCCGTAGGGGCCCAAAATAGTCCTTCTTCAGCTATGGGTATTAAAAAACAACAAAACACATTTTCACAAAACCGAAAAAACATTATTTTACGTTGGTACTATATTTAAGGCCATGACCCATAGGTCAAAGGTGTTTTCGAACATCGATGTATGGTTACTCAGAAACAGAATTAACTGACTTATCTCAATATGCATTAAATATTATAATTTGTCTAATTTTAGGCCCTCATCTACAGGCTCACGAATAATACATAAGGCCCCAAATAGAACAATAAGGCCCAAAAAATATAGGGTTATCAAGAAAAGGACCCACCATCAACAACCAAATACCCCAATTCTTTCAATGACGTGCTACAACACCACAATCCGTGGTGGTGAGTGTAAAAGCTTCGGCCCGGCCGAACTTATGGCTTGTACACTTGTTTTCGTCTGCATATTTTAAATATGCAGTTTTTATGAAAAGAATATGCAACTAAAAAGCTAATAGAAAACTAGATATGCAAAAAATTAAACGTATAACAAACAATTCTCAATTTTAAATCAACTAAAAATTACAAAATTAAATTTATTTTACTATTTTTTATACATACTATTAAAAAAAATGCACACACCTGTTTATACATTTTAGTCTATTAAAATCATTATTCCACAGTCGGATTTTGCATCTTTCTCGAAAAACAACTTTATATAAGTAGTTTGGGACTTAAAATAACAGCTTAAATTTACTTTAAAAATCATTTACAATTTCTTTACAAGAAGTCTTCAATGGGAACCTATAATATAAAATTATTTTCCTATTTCCAGCAATAAATAAAACATTTCCGTATTAATCTCGAAACCATCGAAAATTATCACTAAAGGCAAATCAAAGTCTATTTCCAACGAGTTACAATATCTTATATAAAATCAACTTAATTTCATGTTCTTCCACTATGCATTATTATAGTAAATCGGCTTTTTAGGATTTATAAATGTCCTACTAAACTAATACATGTTAAGTTCTCTGTTTGGTTTTGAAGTTCAATAAAATAAGACATGTGACCAATAACAAGCTCTTTTATTAAAAAACATTAATAAATGTTATTTTGGTTATTTATATAGTTAAGAATTGCGATGCGTATTTCATATTCTAAAAACCCGAACTATATTTTTAACTGGATTAAAGTTGATGAGAGCATAATATTTTATCTACTTGGAAACATTCTTTAAATGATTTGGTCCTTGCCAATAAATACTTTGTTGCTCTGTTTTTTTAGTTTAGCAATAGAAATTTCATTAACTTAGAAGAAGTCATTAAATTAAGTTATTTCTTTGTAGAATTATTTGGGTACTTGAGGAATTACTTTGACATAATATGTTGTTTCACTAATTTTATGTTGTGTTGTAGGTTTTTTTTTAAAATTACTGGAATTCCGGAAAATTTAAATAACTGAATTTGTACCCAGTAGGATCGTAAACACTGTTACAACATTGAACACACCCATTTCAATAGTAGAACTGAACATGCCCCGTTAATGTCATATGGGTTTTGAAAGCTAACCTCAATAGTGTTAGTCTGTAACGGGATTTTAAAATTGTTTCAACTTTCATCATGGAGTGGTCAGATAATGAGAATCGTATCGCTGTAAGTGTGAAATGAAAAAAGCGATATTTTAAAAACACTCCGGCCACTAGGGATTAGCCGATTAGATGCATAAAACTGTTTGAGGAGACTGGAGATGTAAAAGACCTCCACCGGCCCACGCTCTGTTCGAACACCGCATGCATCTAAGCCGTTTAATCAAGAATTCAAAGAAATCCGCTCCGAAAACAAAAAATCATGGCCCGTGAGATGAATATCATGCAAAAGTCCATAAGTTAAATCATTAAAAAGTCTTGGGACTTGGGGCTTTCAAATGACATACCGGACATTTATTGACTGCAGCTTTAAAAAAAAATCATCGATGTAAAGGCAAAAGGCGGACATTTCGAATAAGTAGATACTTTTTCAACCACAGACCTGTCTGATTGCATCATGGATAGTTAGTGGTCGCACAAAATGCGTTATACTTCATTTGAGCTAGATTCGATTTTGAATGTGTCTTAAATCGGGAAGGACCTTTGTGTGGGGTTTATTCTAAATGTTGGTTCAACTAAAACGCACGGCTTTGGTGGCAGATGTATGCCACGATGGTCCATATTTTCAATGATTCTGAGAATAATGGAGATTCAATGTCGTTAATGAGCCAAATTATCTGAATTGTTCTTGGCTTAACAACGTACACTTTTTATTTTAAATATTGCCAAACAAAGAAGTCCAATGGTGTAAAATCAAATGATCGTGGCGGCCAATTAACATCGCTACGACGTTAGATAACACGGCCATAGAAATTTCGCTTATAAGAACCATTGTTTCGTTGGCTGTGTGGAAAGTGGCACCATGCTGTTGGAACCACATTTCGTTCAGGTCTATATCCTTAACTTCTGGCCACAAGAACTGTGGCCACCAAACAATCAATTTTTGTTAATGCGTCGGCTTTGCAAAAATCACTCGTAGCTTCTCATTTGCCAAGTGCGGCACTTCTGCTTGTTAAGGAATCCACTGTCGTCGCTTACGCTAATCAAAAAATTCACAAAGTGCACGAAATGAATTTTGATTTCGACGTCCATTTTCGTAAAATGTATCAACAATTCTAACGCTCTGCTCAATTGTGTACCTCTCGATGGTTGAATTTGTCAAACACTGCAACATAGAAATGTCCAATTAAGTTGGGGAAAAAACTTGACCATAAGGTGTGACTCACAATTAACATCATGCATTATGGTTATACTACCACCCTTTCAAACAAGCACCGATATAGTCCAGTTTCACCAGTTTTAATTATTGTTCGTCCATGACGTACTATTTGAAATTTGAGCACCATTAGTGTTAGTATAGTACTTCTAGTGCGGTAGAACCTCAAAACGGGTGGGATCTTTGTGGTGGGCCGGTAAGTTGGATACTGTCCGCACTTAACAATTTGATAGGGCATTTCAAAGAGCGAAGAATACGAGCAAACATTATTGTTTAATGAGAAACTAAGTTGAAAATACTGTTTAATTGTGTTTTGAACAAAAATTACAAACTTTTTCAAAAAAATATTTTTAGGTATTAATATAAAGATCTTGTCCCTGAGTAAAGAAACACTTCCTGACAAATAAGTTTTTCAGTTATCAGAAAAATAAAATAATGGCAATGTCGGTAATCTCTTTGAAAAACTGAAAGAAAACTTTTTTCAAATCAGTGCGCTGAGAAAAATTGAATATAATTTGTATACCTAGTAACCGGAACCTATAATTTAAAACCGAATGGCTTAGTCTTGCTATGGCTTTGGAGCTGTAATCATTGCCGAAAATGTCAGATGGACCTGCTAGTCTTTTGACTATCACAAAGGCCAGCCCACCACCTATCAAGTAGGCCATCTCCACCTATCAAGCAGGCCATCTCCATGATATACATGTGTTCATGGGAATTAGAATAAGGAAAATATCAAAAAAAAACCTTGTTGAATTTCCACCATCATTGTATTCTACCTACAAAATGGTGCCAATACGTTTTTTAATGCTACTTTCTAAAATTCATTTATTAAATTCTTTAGTATTACTCATATATGATGGGGTGGAGGGGGGATTTGGATGGTGGAGGAGATTGATTATTTTTCTTATTTAAAGATGTATGAGTATGTCAATAAAATCTATATATGTATGTATGTGTGTGTACATATTTATGTTTGTTCTATACAAAGTTCAACAGACTAGCGACCAAGTCACCCTATGTTGTTTTTTGTAAATTAAAAATGAACATTAATAACACTTAAGACTATGTTTTTATCTTTACATACAATACGAAAATTAAGATAAAAGCGAAACAAAGCATGAACTAAAGGTACAATTACAAAAGTTATACAACTAAATTATATTCCATAAGCGTCGGACATCCATTTCAATAAATCTGTAACCAAACTCTGACGCGACAATCGGAAATCAGCGAATGTTTGAATTTCTGGATCTGAGGATATTCTAAAAGTCTTGCCAAAGCCTTGGAGCGTCTGAAATCAAAAAGAAAAATGTTACTTAACAAAACTCATTTCACACTTTAAACAATTGTTACATACCCTCATAGCATCTTCATCGGTTGTATCATCACCGGCAAATACAATTCTAACATCATCGGACCAGTTTTCACCAAACTTTTGCTTTAATATAAAGAGCGCTGCTTCACCCTTGTTCCAGTTTACTGGAGGCTTGGCTTCAATGGCCTCATGGGCCTGATTTGCTATGAAACCGTTGGCCTCAATAATTTTGACGGCTAATTGTCTCTGTGTTTCCTTAACATCCAGTGGCGTATCGCGATAGTGATAGGTCAGTGACACTTTCTTATCCTCTACCCAAGCCTTGTTCTTTTCGACATTTTTTCTCAGTTCTTTGACCAGTTTCGAATAGTTTTCCTGAACTTCTTTTGGTAATTGGTAGTCGTATCTATTACCGTCCGCACTTTCGATTTCAATACCGTGGTTGCCGGCATACATAATGCCAGTAATGCCGACTCGGTTTTGTACGTCTCTGATGCCACGACCGGAAATTACAGCCATAAAGACGCTGGGATGTTTGGCGAGTTTATTCAAAATGATTTCGGTGGCAACGGGCATAACAGTTTTATTTGGATTATCAGCTATGGGTGCCAAGGTACCATCGTAATCTAACAGAATAGCCAGCGTTTTGTTTTTGTTCAAAAATCTGCGCAAAGATTAAATCGAAAAAGAAAAAAATTGAGAATTTGTTTAAGTTATCATAAACATAAAATAAACTTAAAAATATAGCTTCTTATGAGTTTCGCCTCTTTTCAGACCGATTGAGCTGAAGTATGTCTGTCACAAGATATGACAAAAATTGTAATGTTAGGTAAGAAGCTAAGCGGTAGTTTTGAATATCAAATCCTACTTAAAAGCAATTTATGTAATAGAATAATGCGTTTTTATTTTAAGATTAAAAATATGACATTGTCGAAAATGATTAAATATTATGAGCATTTCGGACATCAATCTTAAGTTCAAAAATTGTTATTCACGGTGTTGCTATATTGGTCGTGTTCTAATGGCAACTCGCTTAGGTGGTCGCTAACCCGATTATACAAGAATATAAAAATGATTTTGTGTAAATAAAACTATAGACAATTTGGGAGAAAAGTTATTCGAGAATAAATTTAAGCGATTTTTGAGCGAGCTCGTTTATTACTCGCTTATACTAGTATTTATTGAATAACTTTTTTTCTGCAAATTAAAACGGGTTATGACGCATAAAGCCGGGTTATGACAAAGAAATTTTAAAAAAAAACTCATAAAGTTTTAAAGTTATCGCCTTAGCGACCACTTTCTTGTTTTATAAGTAAGGCTTACTCATCCATTAATATAATGTGGACCAAAATAAACACAAACGAAATTTTACTTAAATGTTTTTGGTAGAAACGATTTTTTTTAAATTCAAAACTTTGTTCTATTTTTCAAAAACAAATATTAATAGGTCAAACAACATTTAAAATAAAATATGAATGTTTAGCTCGTTTCTTTATTTTAATTTAACACATTGAATAGAGATGAGTCGGATCGAGACCTCTTGCATCTACATTTTAATAGAATACAAGTTTTGTTTTTTTTTTATTTTTAAAATAACATTCAGCATAGCGAGAACATCAGAAACATAATTAATCGTTTTAAGTGTTTTTTTTTATTAATGCAATAGGGAAACTATTTAAGACCTGAAGCTTAAATCTTTAATAATCGGCAGCTAAACATTTTATTTTATTTACAGGTTCGACTCTTTGACAGTACTTTGGAATTTTCATAGCAGAACATTTTCTCAAACTTCGTTTTCTTTAACTAGGACAAGGTTAGAAGCGTGGACATGATAAAAGAATACCTTACATCAACTTTTATTAAACCACTGTCGTCATGCCAAATATTGTCCAACAAATGTGGAGAATGAATTTATCGAAATTGGATGCAAGAGTACGATGACAAAGTGGTATGCAAAAGACCAATGCAGAATGTAAGTGGGATGTACTGTACGAGTATGTATAATTAATAGTAATAGTCAATGTTTGCTTTTTTAATATTGCTTTTAATATCATCTAGAAGACTGATGCAGAATGCTCCAGTTTTAATCCCAATAAGTTGTTGTATCGGCACCCATAGTGCCGGGTGACAGCTCTTGGACAAAGAATTGCCACTTCGGTTCAATCCGGAACATAGAACCAGCTTTCGTGAGACTGATTAAGTATGTTAAAAATTATGGATGAGACTGCTATCAGCTTTAAAATACTTTAAAAGTGAGACTAAACAATGTTGTCGCACTTTATTCTAATATTTATATCATTTTGACGAAGAACGCCACTGACCTAATATCACAAAACCTGCAGACAGTCAAGTAAAAATACATGACTATTTTACAAACAAGCCTTCTATTGTTGTTGTTGTAGCGGCAACTGTGTGTCCGGTTGACAGCCCTTGGTCGAAGAATTCCTCTTTCAGGTCGATCCGGTGCATAGAACAGGCTATCGTGGGATCGATGACTTCTATTGTAATACAGGGCTGAGAATTATAGAGCAGACTCGGTTCAATCCGATAGTATCATGTCGACCAAAATAAAAAGAAACTTTCTCCAATGTAATAAAAAAGTTACAAAAAGTAAAAGGGATCTTTAAAAAAAGTTGTCAACTTTGGATTTCTTAATATTCCTTTTGGAATATTATTCTTAAATGGCAGTTTGATCCAGTTTTGAAAATAATCAGTCCACCGGCCGGACATCCATTCAGAAAGCATTGTCGGTTATCAAGTTTCAATCAGTATGATTTGGTACAATCATGATTGGGGTCTAAGGAGCATTCCGGTTTATAAGACAAAGGATTAAATTGACCGATATTGCAAAAATTTAACTCAAACCCATATGAATATAGAGCTTAATTTTTTTTCGGAAGCGAATTTACTAGTAAAATGTTTTCTGAAAAGTAATTTTTATGTGGACTTTTACGTGCTTCCAAGAATGGAAAAATAATAGTAATGTCAAAGTCATATAAGTAAACAAATAAGAAAAGGCTTGATTTGAATGATACCTAAAACACTAATCATCCAATACCAATATGCATTTAATTAACAAATTAACCTAATTATTTTGTATAGCTGTCTGGATGGTATTCCCCTTTCAATAATTGCATTTAGGTTAGGTTTAGGTAAATTTATTTAAACGTAATGCGGACGGAGTTTGTAAGAAAAGATGGTTATAAATGAATAACAAGTTATATTTCAATGAAATTGCCTCAACTTTGGTTGAGTCTAAATTTAGTATAAAGCTTTTAGTGCGATTTGATGCCAAAATCCAAGGAAGCTTTTTAGGGAAAGGCCGTTTTTATCGAAATTCAATAAAGTTTGTTCATAGTCGAGACCTAAGTAATGTTCATATAATTGGATTACAACAATAGATTGGAATTTGAGCAGTGTAATAATCCAGCAGCACCTACATAAAATACTAACTATCTTCCATTATCGGGTGTAGGGCATAGAATAATTCTGTATTTTATGTAACGTTATTTCTTTTTCGTTATGTATTTTATAAATTTAATTTATAAAGAAACCCTCTAATTCTTAAAAAAAAGTTACAACAGGTTTAAAAAACAAGTCTATAAAGAAAATTTTTCAATTTAAACCTTCCGTTAATTTTTATAAATAATTCCTTATGTATTTCAAAAACAATTACATTTTATGGGAGTATTCAAAACCACTTCCTTTCTGGATACCTGCTTCGAGTACGTACACATGGATAAAACAATTTTAAGAAGTACAGGTAACGATAGCTTTTATCTATACAGCTGAACATAACTCTTTGGCATGTCTAATACTTCAGTTAAATTATGTCTGTTAAAATGACCGTGTACCTGGAGTTTAAATTACCGTGTTAGTTTTTGTATATCCAAGCACTTTTGTGTGACTTACCAGAAACATGCATTTTCACTATTTCTTTTATAGTTAAATCACTCAAACAATTTGTGACATGATGGGAGAATTTTGATCGATTTATAGCTTCATAAGCAAAACTACGTGCAAAAGACAAAAACTCATAGTTGCCATTTATGATTTTAGTTTTACTACACGACTCATATTCATAAGCGTTTTATAACCCGTAAATGAACGCATATACATTTTCGAAAGAAACGCCACCTTTGTGAACGAGACTCTTATAATGTACGCTTGACAATCGATATCTATTGCTGATCAGTTTGACAATTTGACATACTATTTGTATGTTCAGTCGGAAAAGTGTTTTTCCCATCTGTCCCAAAAAGAATTTGGCAAAAACTGAAAAACAATAAAATTAAATAAATGGAACACACTTTCCAAGAAAACCTGTATAATGGACACGTCTCTGTTGTTGGTTGCTAGCCAATAAAAAATAACATAAGCTATATATGCCAGCCGTCTGTCTGTCTGTTTGTATGACAATACAATAAAATCTTCCCAAAAATATTTGTGACCGATTAAAATGGCCTAATTTCAAGTGGCACGACAACAACTAACCGCACGATTGTGAAAAATAAATAATAGAAATAATAATAATGGAAAATTTTCCCAAGAATAAGAAAATGCCACTGAAAAGTGTTTGTCATTCAATATATGCCATCCACGTGTTGAAGTGATGTTTTGCACATGTAAGACTTTCCGTCGCTGTCGCTTAGATAAAACGTTCGAAATCCTGCCCCATGTAAACTGATAGTTTTGTGTCTATACCCGGACCCCCACTTTCTATTACGCTGCTTATAAATGCTTATCAGCGTGCAGTACAGTTATTGCGAATTATCACTGTCAAGGTCAAAATACTACACTGAAAGGAAATCGTTGCCTCAAATCAATGCAAAAGTGTAATCTATAGACTATAATTGAATTTAAGAAATGTAAAGTAGCATTGATTCTATGCGAATGTTCTATCTTATGGTGAGGTTTTTGAAAACACTCTTTGCATAGACATAACTTTTGTTTTCAATTAATCGCTGGATGTAACATTAATCGGAACTACCCAGCGTACAATATTCGGAATGCTCGTAAAGGTGTGTCTATAAAATATTTTATAAGTGTTTTCAGATTATTCATAAGGTAAAATAATTGAAAAAATTATTTCAAATAAACTTTTTGAATTGTATTCTGTGAATACATGCTATTTTCTTAATTAAACTGGAACGCTCTAAATTTAAGCTCAAACATTCAATGAATGGAAGAAAATTTATCATTTTGAAAAATTATAAACAAAGATGAAAGAAGCTGTTTAGTGCACAGCTTCTTTCATCTTTGTCGTTCTAAAACAAATCTCAATTTTTATGGCAAAATGCTAAGATATAATATAGGAATTTTGCGAGACTGTACATTAATGTGGTGACAAAACAAATTAAAGGATTTTTAGGGGATCAATGTTTAGAAGCTCTTCGAAAACAAGTGCCAAGTGATTTTTTAATCGTTTCATGAGCGGCCAAACACAATAGGGAAAGAAAAGGAAACCATACTAACACTTATACATATTAAGCTTGCTCTTTAGCTTGTACAAATTTAAGAAAGGTTTCAAATTTAAATTTTCCTTATAAAAATGTGCTACTCTTCGAAAACAAGTACCAAGTGATTTTTTTAAATCGTTTCATGAGCGGCCAATAAGAAAAGAGAAGGAAACCATACTAACATTTATACATACTAAGATTGGTATTTATGGTGTACAAATTTAAGGAAGGTTTCAAATTTAAATTTTCTTCATAAAAATTTGTTAGTCTTTTTGAATATTGTTAGTATTTTTGAACTGGGAGTATGTTTGTTTCTGTCATTATTGCTTCTGCTATGATTATTTTATTTAAGCTATGTGTGAAAGGGAAACTTTTTATACACCATCTAAATATTTGAAGTTTAAGGCGTGGTGAGTTTCTTGTCATAATTTTCCTAGCCTGAGCTACAAAAAATTATGACAATTGAGATCCTATTTATGACTAAGAACAGCAAAGCAATTTCAGAAATTGTATTTCTTTATAGTTGGTTCTTGTTTTACATAACACACCAAAAACTAATGTACTTATATTTACCACACAAACTTTTTTCAACAAACTTAAAAATTCCTTACTATCATTCCTGATATTAAAAAGTTTCCTTTACATACAGCCTTAATTTCAAATTTTATATAAACGTGGTTTGAAATGTCAAACCGAATAAGTTGCTATAAAAAATTAAAATTTGTCCAATTTTGTTTTGTTTTTAGGGCAAATATTTGTGAGTACTTTCAATTTTCGTTCTAAAACTGAAGCGTACAAAAATGTTTAGGCTTTTTGGGACGTAAGATTTTTCTTCTCTCTCTTATATTCGTATTTATCTTTTTTTTAATTCAAACAATTTAAAAATACCAAATGTTTTTATATACTATTTCTAATTTGTTTTCACTTCCTATATTTTTTCGTACATATTTTGTATTGTTTGCAAAACATAAACAAAATCAAAGAAATACCGAAAAAAGTTGAAAGTTGGTCATCTTCGCTTTGTTTATTTACGACCACTTATAAGAGAAGATTCATATCAATGAGTGTATTTCTAACACAGATGAAGTCAAGAACCTTAAGCTTTTTACATGTTTGGGCCATAGTAGTATTGAATATCGAGAGGTGAATTTTTTCTTTCAGAGTTTTGTTGTTGTAAAGCTACTTTGATTTGCAATTAATAAAACCTCATTTTAATATAAATACATTTTTGAAATCTTTACAAAATTTTCCGGTCTAAATTCGTTTCTTTGTATAAACAAATTTAATTGTTTGTATAATACAGCTACTACCCGCACGCAGAGAAAACACATGGTTACTACATGGTCACGGCAATAATAAAATGTTCTCCGCAATAAAAGTATGTTCGTCGAAACCATAGCATTGTTAACTGAATTTAGTTTTGACAATAGTATAATTGCTGCAATATTAATATTGTTGAAATGTAACAAAAGTATTATTGCCAAATTTAAAAAAGAAAATATGGTTATAGCAACAATATAAATATGGTTGGTGCGACAAAAGTATTGTGGTTGGCGTTTTATGTAAACAATAATATGATTACGGCAATCATACTGTATGATTGTAATTTTTCTTTATTTAAATATGCTTTTTAGAACAAATGTTATTTGTACGGATCTAATGCAATAATAGTACTTTTTTATCGAAATTAAAATTTTTTCAACGAGCTGCTTTGGCTTTGTTTAACTGAAATATTTTTAATAAAAACACTGACGTTTATTTAAACTTATTTTTTCTACTGTGAAATAAATCACTCCTATTATTTTTAATTTAATGTTTTTTTTTGAATAATTTTCTAATTCAAATCTATTGTCGACAACGTAAACAAATTCTAATAAATTATATTGGGGACCATAGTATATTTGTGTGTGATCATACTATGGTTGTAGGGATCATAAAATGGTTGCGTTTGAATCATACTATGGTTGTGAGGATCATACTATGGTTCTATGTGAAACATACTATGGTTGTGAGGATCATACTATGGTTGTATGTGAAACATACTATGGTTGTGAGGATCATACTATGGTTATGGAGATCATAGCATGGTTGAGTGTGAATCATACTATGGTTGCGGGGATCATAGTATGGTTATGTGTGAATAATACTATTGTTGTGAGGATCATAGTATGGTTGTATTTGAATCATACTATTGTTGTGAGGATCATACTATTGATGTACCACAACCATATACCCAACAATAGTATTATCCTCTTCGAATATTGTCACCACAACCATACTATTTTTCTGCGTGCGCAGACAACAATATGTTAATCGCAGCTCTTTCTATTAGCAATGAAATTAAACATTGGATAAGGGAACTTTCGTTTTCCGGTATTCAATGCTCTCTAAGTTTTGAAACCAAGTTTTACACGAATATTTCTATTTTATTCAAAAATTGATTTCAAAATAAAATCTAAAACGACTTAAAGTATGTACATTTAAAACCAATTCTATTCGAATATTCTTTCTGGTCCGAAAGGGTTCTAAAATTTTTTTTTCGCAAAAAGAATGAGCAAAACTCTTAAAAAAAATAAACACCAACTTTTAATTAGTTTTTAATTGATTGAAATAATTATGTTCATTTCAATTTCAAAGCTCAAAATTAATTAATAATTAAATGATTTAAATATAAAAATTTTTGACATGAGGCGGAATTAACAAAAATTTAAAATTCCTTAATTGTTAATAATATGCTAGTGTGAACTTCCGCTGACTATTAATTCAAGTAAATGTGTATTAGAATTTATCACATTATATTTAAAAATTTTGAATTTTAATTTCGGTGAACATTAGCCAATTTTTCAGTTTATTAAATAAATGTGTAATCAATATTCATTACATCATGTTAAATAAATTAATAACGAATTAAAATTTAAATTTTTACAATTTACAGGTATTGAAAGCTATTTGATTGAATTGCAAACTGTATCATAAGATAACTACATTTAATAAATTAAAAGTGTAATGTTTAAAAAAAAAACAATGAAAACTGTTATCACTTCAATGCCACAATTCATCACTTTTCTTAAGCATCTGTACGTATTATAAACAACGTACGTAAGTAATATCAAATCAATTTAAAGTGTTGTAGTTAAAAAAATGCAATGGGAGAAATCAGCACACCAGTAAATTAAATTACTTTGCTTTTTTTTATAGTGTATGCACTATAAACTACGTTCGTAAATATCAAATGTGTAATGATTCACTTCCGAATTGTTAATGATAATGAAAGGTCAATGTTAACACAGAATGCAAGCGTATAATTGCTTATTTCACTACTTACCCAGGCATTTTCAGTTCAAACTCCTCAGCACTATCAATTACAGGCGCAATACGTCTCTCAGGCATTTTGGTAAAATTTCTCACAATATTCAAAGAATTCAAAGGTAAAACAAGTCCTGGAAGCTGTTCTTGTTGTTGAAGTTGCTGCGGCGGCAATATCGTAGAGGTAAATCGTTGTGCCAAAATCAAATTAGACCACAGCGGCAGTAGAAGTAGCGAGGAGACCACACGTTTATTCACTGATCAGCACAATTTAATTTGAAAAAAGTAAATCAATCAAAATCCCGCATACACAAGTTATCCGCAAATGGCATAGAATCGAAAATACAAAGATAAAAGTATATCAGAATTAGTCCTTTTTTGTTGGTAAATGTTGTTGTTTTGTTTTATTTTTTTTTATTGTTTCAAAGGTTTGTCTTCTTTTTTCTTTCTAAGATCAGAACGTCTTAAACGAAGATATAGAAGCGAGCGACTAGAATATTTACGTGCTTTACTTGTTGCTTTTAAAACTGAAATGCTACTCGATCGTTACGTTTCTGTCGTCGTTATATTTCAAACACAATCGCAGGGCGTTCGTCCGTCGTGCGTCGTTAAACCGGCGGCAGATAGACAGAACCGAACAGAACTATTTTATGCGAATCACACTCACCCATCGTCACAATCACAGAACAAGCGAATGTCTATTGCTAAAGTAGCCAGCCGATAACACGCAGATAACAAACAGCTAGTGTCCCATCGCCATACGGGCACAACACTGACACCACACCATTTTCCCTAACACCGGCACTAATACAAACATATTTATAATAATATGGAATACGGCAATATGTGAGGTATAATGGGCAGAAGATTCCATGTGATTGTTTTTTTTGGGATTCCCTACATTATGCATTCGTTCTACTGGGGCAAACACTGTCTATTTTTGTAAACAATTTTTCTTACCTGAACCAGCTAAAAAGTCTATATTGTAGCGCTAGTTTTGGTCCTGTCACATAAGAGTATGTTTTAACTTCATGAAATCGGCTTAAATCATGGTCTTTAGTCATAAAGTAAAAGTAGCATGACACAGTGTTACTTCAATTAACATATTAATTTGCAAAAATTCTTTAACTTATTGACTACAAAATGCGTTTGTTAAAAGCAAGCAAAAAATCATAAACTTATAGTACACAGGAAGAAACGAAATTTGCTAATTTAATGTCTACAATTTACTGGTTTATAGAAATACGCTTTTAGACGACCTTTTTTAATTAAAAAAAGAATAATTATTTTGAAGTCCGACTTGGACGTATTATAAGTACAATGATAAAACGGCAAGTGCCAACAATACATCAAGAGGTTGTGGATCCAGCTTATGTAAAGTTATAAAAAGATATCCGCTTAAATTGAATTAAAATATTCAAATCTGTTGGCAAAGATGTATTTTTGGATGTGTTTGTTGTTATAAACTAAAGCCAAAATATTTTATTTTTATAACTTTATTTTTAGAAAACGCATTAGTTTTACATTTCACTAATTATTTTTTATTACATTTTTTGGATTTGGACATTAGTTATGTTATAAGCTAAACCTCGATAACTATGTTTTGATAGCAAAATCGCATCAGTTAACTCATTTGTTAACAAAAAGAACCAATTTCGTATCTAATGGGAAAGTCCAGATTTAATCGACTTTAAACAAAATTGGATAAGTACTTCTTTGTATCCGTTTAAGTACCGAGCCTGGATAACTACTTGATTTTTTTAAGAATCAAACCCAAAAGTGTTTTTCCATACACTAAAAAATTATGTTCGTGTGAAAATGACGAAATATTTCATAACAATTACGAAATTTGTCTTATTTTTTAGGCTCAAGAAACTTTTCATAAGAAATGTAAAAAAAAATACGAAATCGGTTTGATGATAAACATTCGTGATTTTTACTTATTATTAGGTAGCTTCATATTTTTTATGAAACTACATTTTTTTCATTAAATTGTTTTACATTTTGCATGACAATTTTTTATAAATTTTATAACAATATTTTACTATAAAGTATAAACATGAAATTCTTTCACAAAAATTATTCAAATTTTTCATGATTCATATGAAAAATGTTTACGAAATATATAAAACATTTTCATGAAATAGTTTTCGTTTAATCATTGCACAGTTCCGGTTTGAGACCTTTGATGTTTCTTTTGACTGTAGTTGAAAGGCAGACTGTACAGATGTTTCTAACCCCGCTAAGGGATTTCTTCAGCATTATTTTGTGACGATTATTTCGGCCACTAATCAAATGCTAATTCAAATGGAGGAGAAGTACCCTTTTACGTCTGCACAAGCAGAAAATTATGTTCTTAAAAATGACGAATAATATTATAAAGACATTTTATACAAAATAATAATATTGTCGTAAAACATATGGAGCAAAAATTACAAAATTTATACCAAAAGGTATCCAAAAAATACGTACACAATTTTTATGACGACTTTACATACAAAATAAGAAACTTTTCATAAAACATATGAAAGAAAAGTTATGAAATTTTTAAGAAACTGGTTCGTAAATTCTTAACAACTTCTTCACAAAATACACGAAATCTACAAAAAAACAAATCGGCAAGAATGTACGAAGACCATAATAAGACGATTGTTTCGTAAATAGAATGAGCACATTTCTATCAGTGTAGACATGCCTTTCAGTCTTTGTTATCAAATCTAAATCTGAAACACCACTGGGTTTACATTCAGCCAGCCTGAATGTAAACCCTCTACTATAGATTCACTATTAAACTGGAAGAATTAAAAATTGTTACAGTAGAACCGCGAGACGTCCATACCATCTGAAAATCTCTTTAATTTCCATACATTTTGGTCCTCTTCAGAATTCGTATTTTTTGCAACCACTTATAAATCGTATTTGGTTGTTAACAACCCGTTATAATTCGTAATGAAAGGCATCTGAACTGATTTTCTTGAATTTCAACACCGTCCTTTCTTGGTCTAAAAAAACATACTCGTGCTTAGTTTCATAAAATAGGATGTAAAATGTGGCTTTCAGAGCTAAAAGCATAAAAATCGAATGAAAGTCTTCAATTTCAATAGCGTTCGTTCTTTACATACTTACTATTTGCCAAATTAATGAAAATCGGACAGCAATTGCGACTTGTAGTTTGATTACAAGCTTTAGATGAATGGACGGAACAGATAAACAGACAGACATAAATCGTTAAATTAAATCAGCTAGTGATTCTGAGTCGATCGCTAGAAAGCTGAGTCTAGCTCAAATATTGTTGGAAGTTTCAAAAATCTGATCTCGTAAATCCAAACTGTGAATCATATTAAAAAAAATAAGATGTTTTGCCACTTTTGTTGAACTGTACGAGTACCAACTAATAATTGATAAATATTAGAAAGTGTTTTTACTTACAAACCTCCTTATATGAATTTGAAATAAGAGCTTTATTGAAATTGCATCTAAATTAAATTATATTTCTAAAAGAAATTTTGAAAACCTTAATCTCTTTAGCATATGCGAATGTTACATAAATTAAATATTGTGAAATTTTCTTAGCATATGTCAATGTTGTAAAGTATTAAAAAATAATAAACAACAATACGCGGACTTAGCTTTGTTTTCCTATTTACCGTATGAAGCTATCGTTGAAGCTAATCGTTGACGGGTTATTGACCAAAAATAATTAATAATTACATCTTGTTTTCGTTCTCAAATATTTTAAGTCACAATATTTTTTCTATTGTAATGAATGGCAACATTAAGTGTAATGGAAACGTAAAGATTTGGAAATGTTTTCTACATAAAATTCGTATGCCTTATAGTTATTTTTTATTTGAAGTTTATGCCGTTTCCACTGCGATGGTAAGAAGTGCCACGACTGATACGATGAATGCGACAATCGCTGTTGTGTCACGTCGGTCTCAATTCGCGTATGCTACGACGAAATTAAAAAATTTTAAATTCATCACATTTCCTATGCCGGCATTTATAAAATTATAATAAATTTTTGTATGAAATGACGAAATCCGTTTTCATTGCCATATGCTATGAATGTCGTATTGCCCAAATCTAAATTCTGCTTATATAAACAATAGGGCTATCGAAAGTCGTACAGAAAGGAGACTTATTTTCGATCGTTCTTTGGAATTGTTAATATTGTTTTTGGCGTTGTTTTCTAATCACTTTAACCATTAGCGAAGGAAACTGTCTGACTAATGCTAAACAAGTGATCGCTATTACACTTATTGGGGTGGAGGATGAAACACTTCATACATCCGCATGGGATACGAATGATCACACATTGTATTTTGCTGATTTTTTTTGCGTTTCCCTAACTGACCCATTGAATATGCCGTAGAGATTTTAAGTACTTATATCGTTGATTGCTATTTTTTGTTTCTGTAATTTTCAAGCTCAAGGTTATTAGAAAGGAAAACACTCGAACATAGACCACAAGCACCGCCAGCAGCAGTCAGTCGGTCAGTCAAGTGACGTGCGTGCTATATTGTGACTATAATTTGTTTAAATTTAGAATTAGAATACATACATGTATCTATGCTTGTAAATAAGTTAATGTATTCGCAGATATAATGTGAGTATTTGAATTTTGTTGACAACCGAAAAAAATATCCACTTAATCATTCAGAACACGTTGGTTGATGTTTATTAATTTAATAAACTCGTAAACTCGCATATACATACATACTTTTAGTTCCCAAACAAAAGCGAAAAAAGTCAGAGCTCGAAAAGTGTCAAACTTATTTTGAGATTGAGATACATTTCAAATTGGTAAAATAATGTAAAAAATTATGTAGGGGACAAAACAAGTAAGGTTTACATAAAACACCTAAAACATATAAAAACCAAGTTTTGCAAATACACAGCCCTTGGTAGACAACTTTTCAATGTCGTACATAATTATTCGCCACAGCACAATTTCTATGTTTTACAGCTTAGCGCCTGGCTTCAAAACCATTTGTTAAAAATTTATAAACTTTCATCAGAAACAAAACTATAAAATTTTTAATTTATCATTCTAATTAAAATTTTTGACGACGAATTCATGAGGAGCCTACGTTACCTACGTTATTCGTGAGAGTCTCGTAACTCTTTATTAAACCAATAATAAAGAAATTATTAGTCCTATTTCGCTTGTCATGTCGTTTTTGAGTCAACATCACATTAGCACTAATGTGGAATTCTGTAACGACGACAACGATTTATCGATAATTTGAATAAAATGAAAAATACATCAAATATTTGAGTCAGCTGTTATTGTTATTTTAGGATGTGATTGGGAAAATGTTCTTTATTTCTTATTCGAGTGATAAAGAAAAGAAACAAGAACTATTATTGCAAAGAGACTACTCATAGAGGAGTATGAGTGTGTGACAAAATCAAGAGTTTTTTCCAGTATGTGTGTTTTTATTAAACATTTTGAAGGTTACTTTCGACGAAATAAAACAGCCTTCACATAAAAAAATAATTATACCTTACTTAAAAAACAGAATAAGGATTCAAAACTTGTTATTGAAAATAATCGAATTGGTAAAAGTATTAAAATTATTAGCCAAGGGATCGTGTCCGCTTTTTACAGTAATTTTGTTTTATTTTACATTATAAAATTAGCAGATTTTTTTTCGCTAAAATCGCATTTTTCACTTAAATTGTTCCAATCAATTTTAAAAAACACTCCAAACGATTATCTAACGAAAACACTTTTTTATTTCGAAAGTTGCAGCACCAAGCTATAAGGGGCTTCGCAATTCTACTTTTTTATATATCAACAGTTATCGATAAATCACGATAACGGCAACGATAAATGACAATAGCGATTACAAAAGACTTCATCGTCTTGCGTCGATGGGGACAACGAAAAACAAAAACGTTTCCAACAAATACGCCGACATATATAAGTAGTAGTATGAAGTAGTCGTGCACACTATCACACCACAGTGTGTTGCACATAACTTCACTAATTATGGCGAATACAAAAATATAATTACTGTTTTGGATTTGTAAGACTTATGCGCAAGTTTGGTAAAATTTGAAGAAAAAAATCGAAGACAACATAGAACAACATAAAAAAAATTTAATTTTTTAAAAAAAATAGATTTTTTTAAAAAAAAATATAAACTACAATTTTACTACATAATATAGATAGTTCTCTTTCATATTGTTAGTAAAGCCCAAAATTTAATTTTTTGGTCATTTTAAATTTTTTAATTTCTCCGCCCCTAAAAAAAAACAGAAAAATTATAAAGAAGCGTTTTATAAACTTATAAAGAAGCGTTTTATTAACTTTTTGAACAAAAAAATTGTTGGTCCGCATTAAATATTCTGACCCAGTTACTCGATTCGCTATAAATTGAGTTGTTGCTTATGCAAATAACAAAAAAGTTCACATTTCCACTTATGTATTTTTGTCACTTCCTCACTTTTTTTTGGTTAATAGATCGCACTTGTTTAACAAAGGGGTATTTCATTAAAATTTCTACATTTTCTGTAGAGACAAAAATATGTTTTCTTAGGCCTTAACAATAAGAATTTATATCATATCATTATCATATTTAGTGCAAACATTTTGAAAAGGTGGATTCATAAGATCAAATTTCTGAGTTTGAAACTGTTATAATGTGGCAGCATTGTATTTAATTACTCGTAATATATATTTTGCATACATTTATAACATGTGAATCACTCTGACGCTATTTTTCCGATTTATGTAGTGGTAGCATCTTCCCGAAACCTGTTTCGCTAAAATATTTTGTGTTTTGGTGTCAACTTAATAAAATAAACAAAAAAATCATTTCAGTTTTGTCGGGTTTGTTATTGTTTCTATTTTTTTTGGCGGCACGTACACCCCTTTTTAATACGCATCTATGAAATATAAATACTAAAAAAATAGCACAAAAACAAAAATGTCGCATCGTAAAAAAATAATCACACGCGCAATTAATACGAAGAAACAGCAAAAATTTAACGAAAACTGGACTACATACCCCCTATAGAGTTTTTGGATACAATCGAAGAAACTTGCTTATTGTTGCCGGTAATGAATTTAGTATTCGCGGTTATTATTTCCTTTGCTCATTGGCGATTTTGAATTTATTATTATGTTATTATTATGTTGTCAAATTACGAACTAACGACGCTACGCGGAGCTGTTTTTCGAAACACAGCAGACTTTGTTCTAGACAATCTCCAGCGTTTGTGACGATCAGCTGTAGAACGATTGGATCTTTTATATAAGCGTTTCATTACTCGGACAACAGTCCACATAGCCAGAGGAGATGGCAACCGGAGGAGTCAGGCGGGCGGACGGGCTGGCCCATTCGTCTTGTTGTCGTATGTACGCAGTATTTTGTGTGCATTTCATGTTTGTCATTAAATGTACGCACAACTCATTGTTATCCGGAACAAAGAACAGCGGGAAATTAACAAAAGTGGAAGTAGGAAACATCTTAAACTTATATGCATTTTCACGCATCCGCGGCATGCAAAGCAACAACACTACATATAACTGAATTTTTGTTCTTATGTCTTTATAAGAGTAACTTACTCTTTGGCATCTTTGACATTTTAATTGATTTAAGACCAAAAGTATATCACGCATATCACAGTTAAACACCTGATATCGGACCAACTTCTTATTTATGTGTGTTAACGAGTATGTGAAATTTGTTTTGAAACACCTGTTTTTACAATTCAATAAAAATCTCACAACTTAAGACCCAGTCCAATGACGTTATCGTAAGAATGGTTTCGTTCTGCCTTATGAGAATGAGTGACTTCAACATTAAATACTGCTGAATATATTTAACTTGAAGAAATACATACATAAACAATAAACCTGAGAAAGCAAAAAACTTGATTTAAGTAGGTTATTTTGAGGTAGCCACCCAAACAACTGCGCACACCGACATCTCGAACTCGACTAAAAGTATCTTACGGCTGGAATTCCGGAATATGCTAAACTTGAAAACGGATAAAAAACCGAATCCTCCGACGTTTTTTAAAATATTTGTAACGTCTTAATTTTATTAAATTTTCGAATGTATTTTATTATTTTTTTTCTTTATTTACTTCATTTACTTGCAGAAAAAGAGAATATTTTCAATGCGCACTGCCAAATTTATAATTTTTGATTTTTCTTCTGCACTGTATTTCGGAATCTATAATGCTCGCAATTGGTTAAGCAGAAGGGTGAATGAGTATATGAGAACAGCTTTCAGAATTTTCATTATAATTGAAAACAAAACCGAACGTAAATATTCAAAAGAAAACAAAATTCAATAATACGCATTACGAAAATTTCGCCCCCACTTTGCATTTGTTGTTTGACTGACTGGGCTTTAATATAAAAATACATACATAGAACAAGTTCAATAACGATAACGAAAATGCGGAATGTTTTTATCCTAATGTTTGTTTTTTTTATACAAAAAAAGCTCAATATTGACATTATTGTTATAAGCCTTTCGCGAATAAGTCCGAATGTTGCTAGCAGCATTGTGTTGGCATTTCGTAAGACCAACTACTTTTACAAAAACTATCAGACCATATATATTTTAGACCTTTTTTTTGGAAAGATATATAATTAGAGAGTTGTTCTCCCTAATACCAGTACTGAGTTCAACTTTTCAGGCGAACAACTGTCAAAATACATATAAACAAAACATAGTGGAAATTTAAACCCATATATGGCCGTAAGGCTCGGTTATTGTAATGAAAAAATATAATTGAAAATGAATAGACGACAGATAAATATTGCCAGAGTGTTACTAAGTTCTTCTAACGATATGTCAGCGACATGTTGCTAGCAACATTTGCATTGTTTTACATTAGAGTGTCTCGAGTTATGTCGAACCGCTCTAGGATATATTTTGGCTTCATTCTAGATCAGTTTGAAAAGAATGGAATATTTCTTTAATACCATTTTCGATTTCTTTCTATTGTTGAAAGACTTAACCAGTTTTTATAGAAATAAAATTTTTTCTGGCCTCTTTCGTTTCCCGGGAAAGCAGGAAACATTTAAAAATTTTCTAGGATCCCGGCCGAAAAAAAATAAAATTTCAATTTGCTTGTCGTTAAAATGTTTTTTGTTAGAAAAAAATAATACTATCCATTCAACGAGTAAAAACACATATTGTTAAAATTAGATCTTGGATTGTACTGTTCAGCGCCATAGTTATCGATGGAAATTTTCGGCCTTTTAGAAATTAACCATCAACAGCCAAAATCAGTTTAAGCTGTTCGCAATTAAATCAAAAATCTTTGTAAAGGAATTTAGACTATATTTTATTAAAATTAGCCACTAAAGAGGGATGTAGGCTTAATGTTAACGTGGAGATTTCCAAAAAATTATTGTTTTTCTTAAATTGTTAAAACAAAACTTTTACTAATGCGTGCATTTTCGTTCAGTTTGTCGTTTTTTTCACCTGGGGGAATAAGAAATTTCAACGATTCTTAAAGGAAATAATCCCTGAACCCATTTGGTCTATTTTACATATGAACAGTAACCTAAAAACCCACATTTTTGTTAAATTGCATCCGACTAACTAGCATACGGAGAAATATGATTATTTTGAAAACTAATTTTTCCGGAGAATTTATTCTGTCTGTATTTAATAGAATTCTATAAAAGGGAAAGCATTAAATTTTTTTCTACTTAAAGCATGCAGTTGTGACGCTGTAATATTTTAAACAAACGTAGACTGTGAAATACGTAAAAAATGTCCAAATTGGAACGTACGAATTGTAACCACGATCTTAACTGATTTGATCCTAGAAAATCTATATTTTGTTGCTTAGTGTTATTTTAATTGTGTTAATGAATATAATAAATTAATAACAATTAAAATTAATAACAGCTAAAATAACACTAAGAAACAAAATATTTATTTTCTAGGATCGAGTCAGAGAGAGATCGTGGTTTCAATTTGTTTTTTAAGTTTCTTTAGCACGTTCTATTTTGGAAAATTTTTCGATCTAGAAAATCTAGAACTCATTAATATCGTTTTTTGTTCTATGTTTGATATCGCATATTTCGATTACTAAATACTTGATGTAGTTGTAGTTTTATACTTAAATTAACACCATACGTATATTGCCGTTAAGAATTTATTTATTTTAACCTGCTTCAAAAGTTTTCTCTCCTATGGAAACATATTATTCAAAATCCTTTTTTGTTCCATACTCACAATGCAATTTGTATATTTTCAAAGCCGAAAATTGTTCATTTAAAGCCAATTAAACTCGAATTCCAACTAGTAACAATATCTATTATTAAACTCGCTAATTGTATGTTCATCCACCAAAGCTTTTTGAAACAAATCGACTTTATGGTGTTTTAAACATTACCGGGATCTCGGCAGACATTTCCCGAAAACCGGCAATATACGACTATGACGTAAATTACTGATTTTTTAAATGTCCATTTTTCAAGCATATGTCATTTTTTGAACACTAAGTATTGCCTGGCGCCATCTGATATTTCCATTGGAAAGTTTGACATTTTTTAGCATAAACGATATCAGACCGTTTTGACGTACGACCATCATTTGTGTTGTTTACAGTGACTTGAAAAAATCAATTTGGAAAAAAATGGAATTAACACGAGAACACGTTCGTGGATCATTTTTCACAACTTTCGAAGTGGATTATCACGACAAGAGTGCATCGATGAACTTAAATCTTTGTATGGCGATGAAGCACTATCCTATAGCACTGTGAAAAACTGGTTTAATAAATTCAATCGTGGCCGACGCTCCCTCTAAGACGAAGGTCGTTAAGGTCGTCCAAAAACGGCCATTGTGCCAGAGAACATTGATGCCGTGCGTAAACTGATAATGCAAGATCGTCATGTGACATACCGTGAGATAGAGGCATCCTAAGACATTTCTTCCACCAGCATACATTCGATATTGCATGAACAACTGGCCGAAAAAAAGGTTTGTTCTCGTTGGATCCCGCACAATTTGACAAACGCTCAAAAAAGGCTACGAGGTGGAAACCCGCCGCTGACACATTGTTAGATGTTCTTACCACATGCATAAAAATTTACTAAAGGGAAAATCTAGCTTTACACATTTCACAAGTTTTTGTAAATATGACTTCAGCAGTTATTATTTTGATTTGGACATTTGACCATTTGCAAATTATCTTAAAGGATTGTTTTAGTTTAAATTGAGAATTACGAGGGTTGGTATATATATTTCTGGCCTAGGCAACACTTATTATTGCCTGGCGCCATCTGACATTTCCATTGGAAAGTTTGATATTTTTTAGCATAAACGAACTCAGAACGTTTTGACGTACGACAAACATTTGTGTTGTCTACAGTGACTTGAAAAAATCAATTTGGCAAAAACGGAATTAATTCGTGAAAATTTTCGTGCGAACATTTTTCACAACTTTCGACGTGGATTATCACGACAAGAGTGCATCGATGAACTTAAATCTTTGTATGGCGATGAAGCACCATCCTATAGCACTGTGAACAACTGGTTTAATGAATTCAATCGTGGCCGACTCTCGCTCAAAGACGAAGGTCGTCCAAAAACGGCCGCTGTGCCAGAGAACATTGATTCCGTGCGTGAACTGACAATGCAAGATCGGCATGTGACATACCGTGAGATAGAGGCATCCTTGGGCATTTCTTCAACCAGCATACATTCGATATTGCATGAACTCGTTGTTCTCGTTGGATCCCTCACAATTTGACAATCGCTCAAAAAAGGCTCGTGTCGATTGGTGCAAAGTAATTTTGAAAAAATACGATCGTGGTGCTTCAAAAGAAGTTTATAAGATCGTCACAGGTGACGAATCATGGATCTATGCGTATGAGCCCGAAACAAAACAGCAATCGACCGTGTGTGTCTTCAAGGACGAGCCAAATCCAACGAAAGTTGTTCGTGGAAGAAGCAAATGGTCGCCTGTTTCTTCGGCAAAACGGGTCATGTGGCGAATGTTCCGCTAGAGCAACGTTGGAGGTCAATTCTGACTGGTATACCACAATTTGTTTGCCTAAAGTCTTCGGAGAAATTCGAAAAACGAACAAGAGAAGACGAATCATTGTGCACCATGACAATGCGAGCTCTCATACATCTGCTCAATCCAACGCCTTTTTGACCGACCAAAACGTCGAATTGTAAGTCATCCGCCGAACACCCCTGACTTGGCACCCAATGACTCCTTTTTATTCCCGCACATCAAGAAAACAAATGCGCGGTAAACGATTTTGTCGACAGAAGATGCTGTTGAAGCGTTCAAAAACCATGCTTTGGAGGTGTCTTAAACGGAGTGGAAAAAGTGCTTCGACAATTGGTTTGAGTGCATGCAAAAGTTATAAATCATGCTGGAGAATATTTTGGAAAACAATAAAACCATTTTTGATGATAACTATTCACATTTTCATTATTAGGCCAGAAATATATGTAGCAGCAGCCCTCGTAGCAGTAAGATAAAGGGCTGTTGATAAACATTTTTTTATCGTTTCATCAAACTTAGAACTGGCAAACCACAAAAATCGGATGTTGGCTGCAATGTTGACCAAAGTTCAATGAAATTTGATCCCCGGGCGTAATACGAGTAACATAAAACCTGTGGATAATTAACAAACTGATTGATTTGGAATCCCCAAACTAAAACCATCGGTTTGGTGTGTTCTCCAAACAATTATCACAAACAAATATTTAATGCACGCGCAAGTAAAGGATTTCAAAACGAGTTTGATTCATAATTAATATGCAATAGCACAATTTGTTTATACAAATTGTATTTAACTTTTGGTAAATATGCAAATATGACCTATTATGTCGGTCGACCGAATTTTTACAAATAGTTTTCTGTCTTTCTATTTGAACAATTGATAAGGGACGTAAACAAAAACAACGTAATTTAAACATTTGTTTGTTGTCTTTTAAGATCATTATAATGTTGTGTATTAATAATTGAGGATTTTTGTTGAGGTATTATCAGCATATACGCGAGATACGTCATGGTCGGTCCTAATCAGTGAACATGTTTAATTCCATCATGCAGCAATCTCATGGTGTGGTGGTGCCTTTTGCCTTATGGCACTCATTTAACGAATAGAAGAAGCAGATGAATAATTATAAAACACTTGTTTAGATTTGAGGCTTACGAACATACGTCAGCTTTGAGAAGTGTCCGTCCACAACGTCCAAAAATTTCTTCTCGTGTGCGCTTTTATGTGTTTGACCTTCTCGAGAAGTCGCAAAAAATAAAACCAAAAATATTTAACGAAAAACAAAAAGATTTCTTAAGAGATTTCAGTGCAGGAATAGGAAATGCAATCTTCATACAGGTTGTTAAATAGACATACTAAGTATGTATGTGTGTACTTATGTGCGGATTATAAATTTAATTTTATAGTCAATTTTTCATTATAAATAATATACAATTTTCTTAAGTTGTTGTTATTGTTGTTTATACGAAACATATGAAAATAACAACAAAGAAACGAGCTGAAAAATGCGTTAAAATATCTGTATTTCCATTTTGTGTTTTCATAACAGATGCGGTCCTAATGAAGGGGGATAGCAGCCAACACGTGTATCCATTAAATTTTAGGGGAGACATAGCAACGATATCGTTAAAATCCTACACCGTGAAACTAAATGTGAACATATTTTAAATTCCCAATTTTCTTCGAAATTGGAAGTACTCATATTTTTTAACACAAGCGAAAATAGATGACCTTGCATGTCTCGTGTGCATTAATTAAAGAGAAACCACCTATAGCCTACCCAAACATTTACATAGTGACATTTAAAGTTAGGTCTTCTGTCCTTAAGACAGTCTTTGAGATAAGTGAAGACACAGTAATGATATCAAATTTGATTAAATAAAAAACAAGTGTTTATGCACTGAGAAAAAAATTTGTTAAAATTATGTTTGCATGTAAACATACTCGTATTATGCAGGGAACATATAAATGTTTGGAGCATGCTCCAACTCATATATTTGTTTGGGCCACAGTAAACATTAATATGTTTTTAGCAACGTTCCCAAACTTTCATATGCCTATGTTTGCAACCAAACGTAAATATGTTGGCCGTAAAGTTCCAAAACATTCATATGCTTGTGTGCAACATTAATATGCTTGCAGAAATCTAAGCAAACATAAATACGTTCCTAATTGTTCAAATCACGGACATTAATCCAATGTTTACAAAACATACGAGTGTATATCAAAAAATCTACGAGGGCGACCGCAAAACTAACTGGCATGGCACATTTTCTGTTTTACTAGCAACTTTTTTTTTTGTTTTTTAAAAGCCATCTGTCAAAATTTCCGAAATATGTAATGATTATTTTCTTTGTTACAGGTGATTAAAGTAAACAAGTTTTATAATTTTTGAAAAATGGAAAATAAAGAGTTTCGTGCGGTAATTAAACACTTTTATATGAAAGGTTATACGCCACAATTAATCAAAGATGAATTGGATTCTGTTCATGGTGATAATGCACCATCATACTCCACCGTGAAATCCTGGGTTCAACAATTTAAAATGGGTCGTTCAAGTACGGAAGATGAACAACGCTCTGGAAGAACGAAAACTGCTACTTCTATTGAAAACATTAGAAAAATATTTAATGAAGTGACTTAAGATAGACGAATAAAGCTCAGAGAACTTGCTGATATTGTTAAAATACACGAAAAACAAGTTTGGAGTATTTTACATGATGAACTCCACATGAAAAAACTATCCGCAAGATGGGTGCCGCGTTTGTTGACTTTGCCCCAAAAATCGTCCGTTGGACCAATTTCGAGGAGCTTTTAGCGATTTATCAGCGTAATCCAATAGAGTTCTTGCGCCGATTCATAGCTGTTGATGAAACATGGATCCATTACTACAACCCAGAATGCAAAGAACAGTCAAAACAATGGATAGAAGCTGGTAAAAGTGGTCCCAAGAAGGCGAAAACTGTTAAGTCAGAAGGAAAAGTAATATTTATATAATATAATATTTATTGATTATCTTGAGAAAGGAAAAACTATAAATAGTGAATATTATTGTGCATTATTAGATCGGTTGAGTGAAGAAATCAAGATAAAACGACCGCATTTAGAAAAAAAAAGTTCTTTTTCATCAAGATAATGCTCCTTCACACACTGCATTTTTAACTCAACAAAAACTGGCCGAATTACGATTTGAAATTGCTCCGCATCCACCATTTAGTCCAGATTTAGCTCCTTCTGATTATTTCTTGTTTCCAAATTTAAAAAAATTTCTTGGTGGCAAACAATTTTCGTCCAATAGCGAGGTTATTGCTGAAACTGAGGCATATTTTGAAGGTCTTAAAAAATCTTATTTTTCGGATGGAATTAAAAAACTTGAAAAACGTTTGATGAAGTGTATTGAGTTGGAAGGAGATTATGTTGAAAAATAAATAATAATAATTCCAAAAAACGGTTCTTTTTATGTTAGGCCAGTTACTTTTGTGGTCGCCCTCGTAAATGAAATCATATATAAGTATGTGTCTCAAAAAATATTTTTGTTGTTTAATATTTAAAGATATGTTTGTATAATGTAAATTTTGTTGAAAAAAGTTAATGAGAAAAGTTAATTAAATTCACATTAATTCATTCACTTTATAGCATACATATTTTGAAGTTGGAGACGGAATTATAGCCACAAAAGCAGAGATCAGCAATAAAATAAATAATTAAAGATTGAATTTTTATAAACATATCAGAGTAGAAACTTTTTTAATCACTTGACAACCCGGTTGATAATCCCACTTTCCTGGGTTGTCCCAGGAAAGCGCAAATTTTAAAATTTCCCGGGATTCCGGACGGGCTTAATTAGAAAACGTAAACAATGCTTCCTACCCATTAAGCATAAAACTACACTCATTGTTAAAATAGGAACATGAATTTCACTGTTCAGAACCATAAACATTTGCAATTTCCATACCTTAGAAATTCAATCAAATAAGCTAAAAGCTATCCGCGATTAAATCATAGATACAAGTATTTGTACTTTTTTCTGCTTAATAGCATCCGTAAAGATCAATTCCGGCTTCTTTTTTTTTGTGAGTATACGAAATTTCGACGATCTTGAATAATTAAACGCTCGCCGAACCCATTTATCCCATTTGAAATACCAGCAGTGACCACTTAACACACATTTCTAATAAATTCCTTCCGCCTAACTGACGTACAAGTACTGATAAATATGATTACACTACCTTAATATACCTTAATGTTCTCTACGGTTCCAATTCTGTCTATTCTACACTAAGTGTTGCCTGGCGCCATCTGACATTTCATTGGAAAGTTTGACATTTTTTTAGCATAAACATACACAGAACGTTTTACGTACGACCATCATTTGTGTTGTTTACAGTGATTAAAAAAAATCAATTTGACGAAAAAATGGAATTTACTCGTGAACATTTTCGTGCGACAATTTTTCACAACTTTCGACGTGGATTATCACAAGAGTGGATTATCACGATGAACTGAAATCTTTGTATGGCGATGAAGCACCATTCTATAGCACTGTGAAAAACTGGTTTGATGAATTCAATCGTGGCCGACGCTCGCTCAAAGACGATGCCGTGCGTGAACTGATAATGCAATATCGTCATGTGACATACCGTGAGATAGAGGCATCCTTGGGCATTTCTTCCACCAGCATACGAGTACATTCGATATTGCATGAACACCTGGCTGTAAAAAAGGTTTTTTCTCGTTGGATCCCGCACAATGCGATAATCGCTTTGACAAAACATACGATCGCGGTGCTTCAAAAGACGTTTATAACATCGTCACAGGTGACGAATCATGGATCTATTCGTATGAGCCCAAAACAAAACATCAATCGACCTTGTGGGTCTTCGAAGACGAGCCAAATCCAACGAAAGTTGTTCGTGGAAGAAGCACTTCGAAGTAAATGGTCGTCTGTTTCTTCGGCAAAACTGGTCATGTAGCGACTCTTGCGCTTGAGCAACGTAGCACGGCAAATCGAAGTGGTTCACCACAATTTATTTGCCTGAAGTCTTCAGAGAAATTCGAAAAACAAACAAAAGAAGACGAATCATTGTGCACCAATACAATGCGCGCTCTCACTCATCGGCTCAAACCAGCGCCTTTTTGACTGGCCAAAACTTCGAATTGATGGGTCATCCGACGTACAGCCGTGACTTGGCACCCAATGACTTCTTTTTATCCCCGCACATAAAGAAAAAATGCGTGGTCAACGATTTTCGTCGCCAGAAGATGCTGTTGAATCGTTCAAAAACCATGTTTTGGAGGTGTCTCAATCGAAGTGGATAAAGTGCTTCGACAATTTGTTTGAGCGCATGCAAAAGTGTATAAATCATGTTGGGGAATACTTTGAAAAACAATAAAACCATTTTTGATGATAAACATTCGCATTTTCATTATTAGGCCAAAAATATATAGCAGCCCTCGTATTACAACTTGAAAGGAATGAAAAAGATATGGGACAATTTAAAATTGTTCACTTTGCTTTTCTACTTAATTAATCAAGTACATTAAATTTTTTATTTAATATGAATATACTTTTTTGGCAGATTTTTAAAATTATTTTGGTGGGTGCAGTTTTTATTCCATAACGACCAGAATTTTTTTTGTAAATATGTAATACAACTTTTTCTTTGCGTGGTGCTAGAGACAAAAATACATGTGTGTTCACCAGTTTATATTTTTAATTAATGTTTCTGTTACAGTTTTTTCGTAAATAACAACATTCGCTGTTGCGTGTTGCTAGCGAGTATTAAAGTTATATCGTGAACATATTTGAGCAAAATTACCTGTTGATTTCTAAATATCATGCTTAAGCAAGTAATTTGTTTGCCGACTTAATACTACCGAACCCAGTCCACGGTGGAGGGTTTATATTAGATTCGACCATAATAGACGTAACGTTTTTCTTTTTTCTCCAGAACTCGAATTAACTATGGTATTCCATGTTTTCTTAACCCCCCTTTAAAGGCCAACACTACGCCACTGCCGATGGGGATTAATGGTCTATTCTTTTGTTATGCGAAAGAACGGAAATGGACATGTTTTCACAAAACAGATACGTACGATATGTGGAAAAAAATTAACAAACAATTATTTGCAGTTTATTTCGAATATTCTATTCAATTGTAAATTAAATATTGTGCAAGAAAGATCCGTCCGAATGTTCATTCGCCCATCTTTCTCGTGTGTGTGAAAACGTTTAAGAAAAAAATAAAACAAAACAAAAAAGAATACAACAAATAAAAATAAATTCGAACAAAAAAATCATGCAGTTGGTCGATAAACCCGAAATACATTTAACGTGTTTAATAAGCCAACGCAATGGCACCAAATGGTAAATTATTATTTCTGTGTTCTTTTGGACTCACACATGGCATCGAATTGTTGTTTTTCGTTGTTAATTTCGGCATCCGTGTTCATCTAAATTTATCACAAACAATGTTATACCGTACTTATTTTTATTTTTTTAAATTTACGTGGTGACAGTGCCGAGCAAAGAGCATTCGGAAAAAAAATTAAACAAACGCTAGGGCATCGTTTAAAAATATAAAAAATGTCACGATTATTTTAAAAAAATAAAAAGAGAATAGTTCGAAAAACACAATACTGTCCCGTTGTACATAATACTTCCACCATATGGACTTTTAATCGCTTTTCTATTATACAGAGCTAAATTAATTGTTCTTTATAAAAATGTTCTTTAATAAAGGTATAAACATTTTGATTCTAGCAGCTGTATATTAGTTTTTTTTTTATAAAAAGATCATAAATATTTCAAATCGTTGATCTTTCAATAGTAATTTCTACATCAAAAGCGGTAAAGGTCCTCTTGCAAGTTTTTTTTTGCGAAAATCTATTCATTTCGAATTATTTAAAGTGCTAAAACACTGTTTGTGATGTTTACTACGAGTATGCACTATTACCAGAAAAGTAACCCAGGTTCCGCGATTGGAACATCTATAAAATTTATTTACGTATACTGAACTGTTTAGTGAAAAACTAAAGAACTAAAAAAACTAAATTTGTTAGTTCCTAATTGATCTTTTAAAGGCCGTCTAATTTTGTGAGATTTAAAGTTACCTTGTATTTGTTAATGTATTCGACAATTATGAAAGCAGAGAATTTGTTCCTCTAAAATCATTTAAAAAATAATGAAAAGCCAAGACATAAACCTCTCTACAAAAAACATAGTGCTGTAGCCCCAAAACTCAAATATCACAGTGCAACAAACTTTTGTCGGGCATAAGTTTTGTTAATGGCGGCTGAAAGTACATTCCAAAACTTGATTAGTGGGATAATATATTTCGCCAATTTGACAATTTGTCTTAAGTAAAGTTGTAGCTTTTGAGTTAAAAAAATGTACTTTTAGCCGCCATTGACAAAACTTATGCCCGCGACGGTGACCAAAAAAATGTTGCACTGTGTATTTCATACCCTCCACTAAATTTGTCATTTCGTTTGCAACATCCCGAAATATTGATCAGATAACCTATAAAGTATATATTTATATAGTTGATCTTTGATTTCTTGTTTTTTATTTGACCTTTTGTGTTAATGTTGATGAAATGTTGAATTCAAGCTCGAGATCTGTATTTATTTTTTTTTTATTATTTTCGATCTTCATCGAAGATCATCTTCAGGAATCGATATAGCAATAAATATAACACGCACACTTGAAACACACACACTCCTTTAATAGAACTAATGTCTTGATTGTCCGACGACGAAGACAAAAAATTCTGACCACGATTGAATTTAACATTTCATCAACATATATAATTAATCTCGTAAAGTTCTAAGATGAGTAAGATGAGGGACTTACCATTGAAGCACTCAATACCCCAAAAAAAAATAACAGTTGCTACACGTTTTTGCTTTTTAGGCGATCTATCCGTGTCTGTCCATCCGTGTATTTATTGAAAGCGGTCAAACGACTCAACCAAAGATCCCGAAATGGTCATTCGCTGTGATTTTAAATATCAAAATCAGCTTGGTTTCTTTTAAGGGCTTAAATGTACCGCGGGGAATGTACATACTCATAGTATTTGATTAACAAATAATAATAATTTTTGCGGACGAACCCTGGGTTAAACGGGGACTTAAAAAACACAGTCGCTACACGTTTTCGCTCATGTGGCTGACCCATAAACGGTCTGTATAGTCAAAAAGGGCAATCAGTATTCACTATGAAAACTCAAATTAGAGTTGGCCGACTCATTAGTCCAAGGACCAAAAAATATTGTTATTTTTTATATTTCCATAGCAAAGTCCAAACGTTGCTCGTAAGTGAATTTTACCATGATGAAACTGTTGACTTTGACTAACGATTTGACACTGAAAGATGATTTAAAATGTTTGAGGATGCGTTGACATAAAGATACGAAATTTGTATGTCCCTATTGGAAAACCCTTTATAATATGGGCTTTATATTTTCCTTTGTAACGATTCTTCTTTGCCTGAAGCATACCGATTTTATTGAAATCTCGTTAACGGTCGTTTGTGTGGGAGGTACTAGAAGGGGCGTGTCATCCAATTTTTTATGTAAATACAAGGATGATTTATTGCAGAATACAAAATTGAAGCGAAATTTATACATTAGGGAAAAAGTTGTGGAAGGGGCAACAAGGAGCATGACAGAGGCTCGAATAATCCATCTAGTTAGTCTTTCCATCTCCATCTAATTACTACTTATAATTATGAGCAGAATCGTATGAATAGTATTAAAATTGTTATGCAAAGTGGGCGGAATGGTCATATGCACTGGTGGTATTTTCTAAAGCTTGTATAAAGTGGTTCGCAATATAAGCGAATTTGATTCACTCGGAGACAAGTGGATTCTAATATAGGCTGAAATTTGTCACCAAGTCTTATAACTCGTAATTTTTATTTAGATCGTATGAATAATCAAAACAAAAAATAATCAATCAATTTTGAACATGTATAAAAAACACTGCTCTACTCGACTGTGGAAACATTTTTTGCAAAATAATTTGTCGTAGCAGTTTTTGTACTTAGCCTGGACCAAAGCATATCGAGCCCTTCCCGCAAAAAAGACGTAAGAGCCATTTCGCTTTTTAATAAAACCGATGGAAAAATTGTACAACGTCCTTAATCTCTTATACTAAATATTTATATTTGCAAAGATATAGACAACTCAATGGTATTAGAATCCTCCAGAAGAATAAGAAAATAAACCCTCTTACGTAGAATTTTTTTATGGCGCTTACGTATTTTTCGCGGTTAGGGCTCGATATATTTGATAGTTATCTAGGCTAAGTACTAAAATAGCTACAAAAATTAATTTTATTAATTTTCTTTTTAAAAAGTCTAGTACTTTTGGAATTTTCCTTCCGACACGAACAAAACTGCAGTTTTTTGTTAACAACTGAGTTAACTATTGTAGTTTTGCTATCCAGTCTTATTTATCGAGGCCTTACTACAAACACAACTAATGTTGCTTGCGTTCCGTAAATAAATACTTTTATGGTAAAAGTCTTGTTCACAATGCAAATCTTTCTTTAAACTTGAAATTTTGTTAAAGCTGTATTTCTTAGTTCTCGCATTATTTACTATTTCAAATCGGGGTAACTTTTACACTTTTAATGCATTTTCCTAAAATCATTGCTATATTATCAGACACAGCAGTTTTCTATGTTAGATTCTAGCCTTTTGGGGGTAGCTCTAAACATAAACAAAAGAACCAAGTGGTTTTGGTGTAAAGTAATTTCAAATATGTTCTCGTTGATGGACATTCCCATAAACACAATTTCAGTTTTATATGCGAACGCGTATCTCAGAATGTTACAATGTAGGCACTCACTCGATCGTCACCATCACGGCATACATGAATGATCTCATAATTATTTAGGTTTTTTATTTTTGTTTATGTTAATAAATATTATTATATAACACTCTAAATATACAGATTTTGTTCAATATTTGATTTGAATGATTTATTTACAAACAATTCGTATGTGTGTAAACGAAATCATTTTCTTTTTGTAACAAAATATGCGATATTTATTGTCATAATTGTACTCGTATTTATTTGCTGCTAACAATTTTCAGATACATACTCTTAATTTGAAACGTATCGTATTCTGGATCGAATAACACAACACACTTGTCGTCGTACTACAGTTTCTATTGTTATTCAATAAACACAATCTGATGAATTGATAATAAGAACTCGACTAGAAAAAAACCATGGAGAAAACACTAGACTTTGTCGTGATTTTGTGTAATGCACTTGAATAATTAAATGCAATACGGAAAATTATTAAGTATAAATAACGACAATTCACCCCACGATTGATAATGTCAACGATGTTTGATCGGTTCAAGAGCTTTTCGACCGAGAAAGCTGTTCTAGTTGGGGTTGTTTGCACTCATCACATTTGCACAAACAACTAAATGTTTTTGTACAATCATATTGGTGGTGTAAATACATAAATACGCACACACAAGTATTTATGAAAATCTAATTAGATTCTAGGCTAATAAGACTTAAAGACAGTGTCGCCTAAGTGTTGCGAAAAAACGCTACAATTCGCTACAGAACTTGAAGAAAAATACGATGAAAATCAAATCTAAGAAAATAAAATTTTAAAAATGAAAAATCACTACAAGTAGTGGAAAAACTACTAATTTATCATCGCTGCTAAAATATTACTAACATAGTTATAAAAAGGGTGTTTTTTCAGACGTGTGGTTTGAAGAGGAAAAAAACGCATATATTTTAATGTTGTAGCAAAGATATTAGCTTTATTATCAAGATAAGGGTTTGCCATTATGTTTAAAAAACGATTTCAAGCAAGTGGCCGCCGCAGCTAGCACGAATGAATTCCAGCCGAGAGGCCCAGTTTCGACCACTTTTTGCAGCATTTGGGGCCGTTTGTCAGCGATAACGCGCCGAATATTCTCTTCCAAGGCGTCAAGGCGTGTCGGGCTTATCTGCATAGACAAGCGACTTCTTATAACACCACATAAAATAGTCCAGCGGTGTTAAATCGCACATTCTTGGATGCCACGCCACAGGCCCAGGACGCGAGATAATGCGCTTACCAAAAGTTTCCTTTAATAAATTTTTTGCTTCGTTGGTTGCATGGCATGTAGCGCCGTCTTGTTGGAACCAAAGGTCGTCCACATCAACATCCTCCAATTCAGGCACGAAAAAGTCATCAATCATGGCTCTCTTGCCTTCCCCATTGACTGTAACATTAGGGCCGGCTTCATTTTTGAAGAAATATGGACCAATTAATCCCTCTGCCCATAGAGCAAACTAAAGCTCCGTGATTTCGAAAAAAAGTGTGGGCAGATTGAAAACCACACGTCTAAAAAAACACCCTTAATAAGTTGTAACCAAATATAAGAGAGAAGTGAAAAATATGTGGTTCTATTTTACTACTTTTTACTCGACTTGTTAACAACTGATGTCGCTGTTTTAGTTCTTAGCAAAAATGCCAAAGAATAAATAACTAATGAACTTTACATTTTATTTCTTAAATTTTTGAAATGTAAAATACATATTTTTATTTTTCAATTTTAGACGCCTATTACTTTTATCACTTTTGCTACAAATCTTCTCCTGTACTTTTTTCCTTGCATACTTTTTAATGCTTTTGCCACTTTTACTAGAAATCTGTCCCCGTTTGTTTTTGCAAATATTTTTCATTGAGACAACTTTCGTTAAATCTCTCTTTTACTAGTAAAAAAAGGTACACAAACATTCCTATTATTTACTTGGCAAACGTTACGTGTTCTTATCTTGTGGGAAATATTTTAAAATTTTTGGATGAAACGAAGACGAAACAAATTTTCTTTACACAGTCTGAACTTTTAAATTGAAGTTCTTCGAGTTTAGAATATTTAGTACTATTGTTTACAAAAATGTTAAATTTTAAATACGGGATTAATTTTCCAATTGTTAGTTTGTTGACTTAAACCAACAGCTTAAGGTCGAAAGCAAATAGTGAAAATTGCACAGTATTGGCGCTTTTTCCTACGAGTATTAAATAGTGTTATAACAATCCTCCCATCTATGTCACGACTAATGCGTGACACGTTACCCGGTTGGGGTGCATACTAAATTTACCATTTCCTTTGCAACATCTATAAATATTAACTAATATAAAGTATAAACATATCTTGATAGCCGCAAAATACTAAGACGATCTAAACATATCCGTCCGTCCGTCGGCAATAGCGGTTAAACGGATTCAACTTGTCCAGACTATCTTACTCGGTTAAGGTGTTCACTAAATTTGCCTATCCGTTTGCAACACCTATAAATGTTAATTAATAGTAAGTTTATACAAACCCGAAGCAACTAGTTTTGAAAAAGTTTTAATTTACAGATATAAAGTTCTTTTATCGCGTAAGAATCGTAACAATAGCATTGTTCTTAAAAAAAATATTTAAATTTAAAAAAATTACAATCATACGGTATGATTGCCGTAATCATATTATGAACATAAAACCCACAAGTCGATACTTTTGCCACACCAACCATATTTTTATTGTTTCTGCAACCATATTATCGTTTTTAAATTTAGCAATAATACTATCATAAATGCATTTCAAAAATATTAATGTTGCTGCAATCATATTATTTTTTAAATTAAATGCAGAAAACAAACTGTAGCTGCGTCGACCAAAACATGTATTGCATAGAACATATTACCGTTACCATATACAGGGTAGGCGATTTAACATTTAAATTTTGCATCGGCAGTAAAAAAAGTACTGATAGCTTTTTCAAATTTCTGGTTTTATTGAAAAGGTTGAACACAATTTAGTAGTGGAACACAATATCAATTATTTGACTACCACAACAACTGGCTTGCCATACCTCATTCGATCAACCCAATTTTTCAGTACATTTTCGATTGTTTCAGGCCGAATCCCTTCAACGACATTTTCATGTTTTAACGCTTCAATTGTCTCTGGATGCTTTGCGAAACATTTATCCTAATGGCTCCCCACAGAAAATAATCGAATGGGTTCAAATCACAGCTCCGAGGCGGCCAAGTGACCTTACAATTTCGGCTGATTAATCGATTTTTAAAAACGGAGCGTAAAATTTCGTTGGTTGCTATTTTTTGAAAGAATCAATTATTGTTGTTTGTCACAGAGAGAAGGGAAAGTATGGCAGCGAAGTTAAAGCAAACACATAACGACGTACGGGCGGCTTAGCAATACCATTATGTGTACTGCCGACATGGCCCCTACTCGTTTAACAATCTATAAGTATATACGAAGCATTGCATTGATTTTGCATATGCGAAATATTATTGTCGAAGAGTGTGACAAAAACGACTCACTAAAACAATTCCTTCCATATTGACGTTTTTTCAGTACCACCCAAACCCAAAAATATGCTGCTCTTGGTTAAAACAACCGACTATAGAGACTATACATATGATAACTGTTGACTATGATAACTGTCATAAAATTCGGCCTGGCCGAACTAAATGACGTTTTTTTAGTTTAAAAACAATTTCAATTTGTTTTCTGCAAACACGCCAATAGTATTACAAAGTTCGGAGATTTGGGGTTTTCGCCAAAACTCTTTTTTTGCAGCATTCGAATATTTGCATTAATTTCTCTACTAAATCGTCTGTGCTTCATCCTAAACCTGTTGCTTGTAAACCAAACTAATACATACGTATGTACTGACGACTTACGGACGGACAACATCCACAAAAATAGCCATGCGAACACTTCATTTAAGAAATCATACAAAAACAGAACCTAAAACTTTTAGAGTGAAAAGTAACACCTTGTTTTTATGCAATCATTGGTTGAAAAGATATTGATGAATTAGATCTATTTGCTGGAAGTGCCAAATAATAACAACAAACAACGAACTTACTCAACATCTTTTGCGACAGATGCGCAAACGTTATTAGTTTCGAAGGCATTTTCAACCAAGTTTTGTTGCTTTCCCAAATAAAATCACTTAAATTCTCTTCACAGCGCGAGCGGTGCACAATTTCCAAAACAATTTTTTGCCAATTCTAAAATCTGTCAAAATCATCTGTTTAGGCAAAACCACAAACAAAATAAATGCGAAACATGTGTTTGCATGGCCGATAACGACGACATGGTGGGCATTGCCATGCACATGCGGTGTTGTCAGCACTGTTTACTACAACTACATAACGGTGAAATATTTGAAAATTAACGTAGTTGTTAAATTTTAAATGGAAACAAACTAATTTGACACTGTTGAATGAACTCTTTTAAGTACTTCTGGAATTGCATATCGTACGTACACACTTGTACAGTCATATGCAGTGTGTTGAAACTGAGTAGAATTCATTAATGCAAATGTCAGTGTATATGTGCATATATTTGAATAACTAAGTTGGCATGTACATTTGATAAATAACATCGTATCGAATATATTTTAAAAAATATATGAATACATTAATATGTTGACTATGGTAAACGTGGGTTGTTAAAGCGTATTTCTTCCCAACGCACAGTGGCACCATCTGAGTTTTTTCGTTGCAAAAATCATATTTTTTGAATCGAATTAGATAATCGCTTAATTTAAATGGCATTTGGTAGATACTTGTTCAGTCTATGAAATGCGTGTTTTGAAACTTAGCTACGCTTAAAAGATTCTTACTTATTGGTTTTCAAATTATAAATTTGCTAAAAAAAATTAATTTTAGGGTAACAAAAAAATATATTTTTACCCATTTTAGATATTTTAGTTCCTTTATAAGGTTTTTACCCAACAAATCAAAATTTATTATTTTTTAAATATATTTTTACAATATTCTGTAAATTATTCATCAGAATTCGTAAGAGAAGGCAAGGCTTATCAACTATAATTATTTTCTTACTCTATTCGTGACATTACATGCCGCTGGGAAGAAATAAGTGGATCGGAATATGCTGCTAACATGTTGAGGTGGTCCTTATTTTGCCTCACCCTTGATGCTTTCAACATGTTCTGAAATCTATTTTTTTATACAATCTCTTTAGAGACTCCTGTGCTTCTTTAGAAAGCTCACCAATTGGCACAGACTGGTATTCAATTATATCTTTGCCATGCGCCAATATTTTATGGATTGTCGGGGTCAACACCTTCTGTGGATACATTTCTGCTAAAAGTCATGCTGTTTTCGATGCATATTCTCCATATTTTGTAGAATTGACTTTTTCTTTGCAGTTTAAAACATTTAAGATCGTTCGCAATTTTTTTTACGCTTTGATTGTCAATTCCAGAGGTTGAAGTTACTGCCTTATATTTTTTAAAAATATTCCAATAGTGTTTCATCATTTAAGTTTCCGTATCCGTACTTGGGACAGTCTACTTTTAGTCCAACTTGTTGAAAGAAATCATCCAGTATTTTTTTTTTCTTGTCCTTTATTGATTATTTTCATCCAAGTTTTCCTCCTCTTGTGGGAGGAAATACGCCAATTTTAGCAAGAACTGAATACACCTTATCCTTGCGTGCAGTTGTGACATTCCATATTTGTAATTCTCCTCGTTTATAGAATAGTTTAAATTACCAAAGTTCTTCTGACCCATATGCAAATTGGACATGACAATGTTGGGGTTGTTCCTTTCAGTTCGTTTACGACGTAAAAGTAATTTTTAAGTGAAATGCGTTCCTGCTAACTTCAGTGAGTAGTTTTTTGTGCATTCTGTAAATATTGGGAGGCGTGTTAAAATCCAACTTTCAAACTGTCAAATCAAACTAATTGTCAGTCAAAACATTACAGAATGAAAAATATATATGTTATACATTAAGAAAAAAAAATAACGTAACAATGAGTTTCCACGGATATACGTCTTGAATATACTTATACATGGGATGCACACCATACATATGTGGAACCACATATTTTTACTTTTTTCTCAAAAAGCCGAAATGGAACCTACACGCAGAGAAAAAACATGGTTACTACATGGTCACGGCAATAATAATATGTTCTCCACAACAAAAGTATGTTCGTCGCAACCATAGCATTGTTAACTGAATTTATTTTTGACAATAGTATAATTGCTGCAATATTAATATTGTTGAAATGTAACAATAGTATTATTGCCAAATTTAAAAATGAAAATATGGTTAAAGCAACAATATAAATATGGTTAGTGCGAAAAAGTATTGTGTTTTGCGTTTTATGTTGACAATGATATGATTACGGCAATCATACTGTATGATTGTAATTTTTCTCCATTTAAATATGCTTTTTAGAACAAATGTTATTGGCACGGATCTAATGCAATAATAGTACCTTTTTTTATCGAAATTAAAATTTTTTAAACAAACTGTTTTGGCTTTGTTTATCAGAAATATTTTTAATAAAAACGCTTACGTTTATTTAAAATTATTTTTTCTACACTCCTAATATTTTGAATTTAATGTATTTTTGAATTTTTTTCATAATTCAAATCTATTGTTGACAACTTAATCCAATATGAATAAATAATATTGGGGATCAAATCTATTGTCGACAACTCAAACAAATTCTATTAAATAATATTGGGGATCATAGTTTAATTGTGTGTGATCATACTGTAGTGTTATCGATTACTGAAGTACATTGACTATTTATGTCATGTCATCCCTAGCCTTAATTACAGCTAATCGACAGCTGATTAGTTCTAAAATATTGTTTAGTTTTAAGGATACATGAATAAAAAGAATTAGAATTAAGAGTACCGTTAATTATGTTTAAAATAAGATGTTTTTGGAAATAAAGGACACAAAAGTTTCAAAGTCAAAACTGCCAATAACTCGGCATTGTTTTTTTTTTCCACAAAAGCAAGAAGCACTAATTAGTGTGCTGACAAAAACTGCTTTAGCGCTTTTGAGTGCACACTAGCAAACACCTTTTTATTGCCAGTGGCGTTTTTAAGCGCCGGCACAATAACCAGGCAGGCCCACAATATAACGACAACTAGAATACCATCACAATACTATGGTTGTTGGAATCATAACATGGTTGCGTGTGAATCATACTATGGTTGTGAGGACCATACTATGTCTGTATATGATACATACTATGGTTGTGAGGATCATACTATAGTTGTGGATATCATAGTATGGTTAAGTGTGAATCATACTATGGTTGTGAGAATCATAGTATGGTTATGGTTACTATTGCTGTATGTTTACTATTGCTGTGAGGATCATAATATTTTTGTATTTCAATCATACTATTGTTGTGAGGACCATAATATTGTTGTAGCACAACCATATACCCAACAATAGTATTATTCTCTTCGAATATTGTCCTCACAACCATACTTTTTTTCTGCGTGTAGAGGCAGACAATTTGAAGTATATAAGAGAAAAATCAAAGAAATTACATTTTTTATATTATTATACTTTTACTAAATACATCAATCAATAAAAACAAAAACAAGACGATTCGTTGCCCAGTTATATTACACTAGATTTGGTCCAATCCGATTATCAAAAAATATGTGTTTTTTGAAAAACGAAAATCGGTCAAATTTAAACGGTAATATCTTTAAACTAAAAATCTAAAGGTAATATAATTGAAATCGTAATATAACTGAATCTATCCTATAAGATGCGTTTATTTAAAATATCGTAAGCGCACGTGCAGTTTTTTGATTTTGCAACCTTGTTTGCTCACGAGCGCCACTGTGCAACGCTTCAAGAAGGGTAGAACTAACATGTTCATGTGGTTGCCATATATTGTAATTTTTGAAGAAGGTCATGTCACTATCTGATCAGATTAAAAAGAAAAAGAATATTGTAAAAACAGACGGCTTTAGAGTAAGATATTAATCTTTAAGCCATGTTTTAAGCTTCTCTAGAAAATACATTATTCGGCATTAAACAGTAGGTTCCGGTCTTTAAGTTAATGAATAGTATCGTGTAAATATCACATTAAGTTATTTCATGTTTTCCCGTTTTTTTCTAGTTATATGGCGCAAAAAACACGTTATAATTCAAGACAGGCGACCAATTACAAAACCGAAATTTATTAAGAATTCAAATTTTTAAGAATAGACCAAGAACCTCTTGGTTGTAAATATGATAATTGTAAATTTTTCCATCTGAATATCCAAATCGAAATTTATTAAGAATTCAAATTTTTAAGAATAGACCAAGAACCTCTTGGTTGTAAATATGATAATTATAAATTTTTCCATCTGAATATCCAAATCAGAAGAGTTAACAAGAATCGGTTTATCCAAACAAAATGTCATTACTTCATTTTTCATTTTTTTAATGGATACATTTTTTTGTGGTCGAACAATAGCTGAAATGGTGACTGTTCGCTACTGGACGTTTCTGCTCAAGTTGCCCACAAAATGTCGAAATAAAAAGAACTTCACATTTTTAATATCACAGGTTCTACAATCTTTCAACCGGACGCCACCCTTGAACAGTATCAAAATTAAATGTTTGTCAATGTTCTCTATCGATTTTCAAATTTTGAAACCCTAGTACAAAAAGATGTAATAATCTTCTCTTATTCATTCAGTGTAATTAGTCTAATAATGTTAAATATATTAAAATAAATTTTGCTGAATACGCTGAATTTAAATGTTTGGAAAATATGGCAAGCATGTCAACAGGAATGCGTAACATGTCTCATATTTATGAAAGCTGACATGAAAAAAATATTATTGCGTTGTTCTTAGAGGTAAATGTTATTAGCTGTGTTCTTTTCAGATTACAAAACTATCATTTGTATGGATGCTACTTGGTTAGCAAGCGAGTTAGCCTCATATCGCCAATAAAAAGTGTACGAGTGACCACACTTATTTTTCAACAAAAAATTAAACACGCTTTATAAAAACATATGTTTTTTGTTATGTATAAGTATACAATTAAATAATTAGACATGAATATGACTAGTCGGCAAATTTGTTATGGCTTTATTTGCACGAAATGCTATAAGTAAAACTACAAATGAACTCAGATTAATGTTTTATAGACATTTTACTTATGTATTGATTAATTATATTTGATTTTTGTTTACACTTTTCTTGTATTGATTTGACGAATTCGACGATGAACCCTGTTGTTCTTCAATTCTCTTTGGTGTACACAAAGAGAAACAATGTTGCCATATTTTAATTTTTAATGTGTGCATTGTTGCCTGGTTACCATATTTCTAAATTTCTAAATAGCTGATTAAAAAATAAGCTATTAACCTCAAACGAACACGGCTAGTATTTAAGATTCCAATAAACAACTCGTTATAGGTAAACACAAGTTGTTCATGCGTAACAAATTTTATTACTGGCAGGAAAAGTTAAAAATTGGAAATTTCTCGACAGAAAAGTTAAAAAATTCGTTTTTTTCTTGAATGGCATACAAACAAGACCTATGCAAATATATACGAAACATACGTATATGAATGAAAAGGTTTATGTGTTGATATGATTACAGTGGCCCACAGAGTATTTTGTATGGAGAAAAGTTTATAGTTACGATGAATGATGATCTCGTAATCAGAAGTTGACTGTGTTTTTTAATAATAATGCAGGTTAACCATATACTCGCAATAGAATCAACATTGACAGAAAACGACAACAAGCAATAATAGAGAAAAAACCCTCTGAAAAATTTGAAAGCTCGGCAGGGTCGAAGATTTTATATTCTCCACCATGAATTGCGTTCACTATGGCATTGACATACTGCATTGACATAATCGCAGTATTAATGTCTCAATCATAATCGTGAAGGACCCAATTTTTTGGTACCTAGGGCCCGAAGATTTGATACATCTTTAAAGTTAGTGCATATTAATATTATTGAGTAAATTTCACCTTTTCTGATTACCCATATGTCCATGTTCGTAAGAACTTATTTTTCGGCCCGAGACCAATGGGTACCAATGGTCTAATCGTAGAATTGCCGTTTTACTCCAATACTCCATAGTAAAAGGAGGCCGATTTTTTTATAGCCCATGTAGGCCCAGTGGTTCTGGAGCAGCAGGTTCTGAAATCGAAAAGGACCCTTTTATTTTAATTGAAATATAGACCTTGTCCCAAGACTACACAATATGTAAAGTTTCATCGACATAGGTTCATATTTGCAACCTGTATCTAGATGCACAGACGGACAGACATAACTCAATGGAATAATTTTTAATTAATCGGTTTTATGTGTCTAAATATAGGCACTAACTTTTTAAAAGCTAAAACCACCATTAGCACCTTTGAATTTTAACGATTATTACATCTAACAGAAGACCCTCTACTAAAATTTACTGTCCGGAAAATCAAGAAGTTTAAACTATTAAAATACCTTCAGTATTTTCTAGTATATTATAAAGTATGAATTATTTTCTAGTTGATAAATTTGTTCACAAGGTAACCATACATCCTCCTTCCGGAGGACATGTCCATCTCTTTGACCACGGCCCAAAGGTCGACCCAGTCCTTCTTGTGAGGGAAAAAAGGTTATTTTTAAACCAATCTGGCACATTTTTAATACCAACTGTTTCAGTCCATCAACACATGTTTCCGGAGAATTTCAGTCATCTAGCTTCAAGAATTTCAATAGTGGATCCTATAGTAGTAGATCGAAACACATCATCGCATTCATGGCCGAAGTAAAGGACCGATCGTTATGATATCAAATATTGGCATTTGTTAAATTTGTGTTCCAATTGTTCTCCTTTTTTGGAATAAATGTTCTCCTTTTCGAAAAATCTTAATGGTATACAAATCCAACAAAAATAATTCGTTAAATAAAAACATTTTGTGTTGCTAAGCATATGAATGTATGAACATATGTTTAAGTAAATAAAATGAGTTGTATTTTCGTGGGCAATTGTGTGAAGAAAACTTGAAAAGTAAGGTTTACAACAGTAGTTCTCATTCGTTTGGGGAGAGCCTGGCCTTATAGAGTTCGGTTTTACTTTCAACAATTGCAGAAAGGCTTTCTGAAGAGGGTTGTCACGGACCCGAAATCATGATAAAAGTAGCGTGCAACCACGAAAATCAATGTCACTTTGCCATTTTGTTAAAAACTTGTCTTCTATTTATATATAGAAGCAAGAGGTCTTGAGCCGGTTTAATCCCTGTTCAACGTGTAAATAAATATATAAAAATTATATAACGAAAAACAATGCCAAGTAGATTATTTGTGTTCTATTAATTTATGCCACATCAATCACTGCACTTTTATGGACAAATTTATCGACATAGTCAGATGACAAACGCTGTTATCTGTGAGCCACTGTAAACATTTTAATGGGAGGGTATTTGTAAAAGTACCTTGAATTTAAAACAACACAGATTTTGCATAAATGTAGTAAAATACGTAACAAGAGGGCGACAAGAAAGCGATAGACATTTATATGACCTGACAACCGGTAGAGAATGGGTATTGTGTCAACAAATTCACATCAATTATCTTATTTTTCCTTACAGGTGAAATTGATTTTCCTTTTTGAGGTAAACATGTCCGAGCAAATGCTACCCTAAAAGTCTTCAAAGGATACTGTCTATAAACTTTTGGGGTGTCGTGGTGAAGGGATTTTGAGTAATAGACATTTATAATATTGTTCCTATGTGTGGAATAAAACTGACTCCTGGATACTGGCTTTTTCAAAAATTATTATCAACCCAATACATTTACTGGATATGTAAGTCTGATGTAAAAAGGGATTATAAATTTTAATTGAAAGATCCCAGTCGCACAACCTCAGAGGCCATTACTAAAGATACAAGTGAAAATACCTTGAGGGTCTTACTATGCCTAGGAACTAAACTACTGCTAAGTATTTAGCTATATCCTTGAAAAAACGTGTTCGATATGCCATCTTTGGAATGCAGACATTATATAAGAAATTACTTCTGTTGAAGAGACTTATTTTCAAACCAGTGCCAGTAAATACGCACATAATGGTATTTTTTGAACATAACCATGCGAGATATCTTTGAAGAAGATTTTTAAAAACGAGTACTATTTCTGAAATATGCGGATATAAACTAATCATAATTGAATAATAAAACATTACCAGCGAAAGTTGAGCGACCTAATATTAAAAGGAAGCAAATTAGTATTTTTAAACATGTTATACATTGGAAACCACACATGATGGAGAAAAAGTTGAGACAAGGCTAAGATACCCACACGTACGATATATGAACCAAAACTCACTTTCAGTTCATAACCCCCCTATTCTTGATATGTACCAGTTTTGTGATTTATATAATATCGTTATCTTAAATCTATTTGTTAACCGCCTGCATAAATAGGAGTTATCTTTCGGTTATGGATGAACTTAAATGCCAAAAAATTTCAATATATAGGGTGATCCATCTAAAGGTATTTTTTAGAACAAAAAAAAATATACAAATTCAAATCAAGTGTGGAATCTTTATTGGTAACTTGAAAGTACAGTTACTTTTTTTTTAAATAACTACCTTTAAATGTTGGCAACTGTATTATGGAAATGAGCGTTCGATGAGAAACGGGATGATCCGCTGTTTTCGACCAAAATTTTGTTCAGTGATGAGGCCCATTTCTAGCTCAACGACAAAGTTAATAAACAAAATTGCCGCATTTGGGCTGAAGAGAAACAAGAAGAGGTGCCATTATACCTAGAGAAAACCACTGTTTGGTGCGGTTTATAAGCTGGTGGAATCATTGGTTCATATTTTTTCGAAAACGATGATGGCCGGAACGTAACCGTGAATGGTGCTCGCTATCGCGCCATGATATCGAACTTTATGCTACCTGAAATTGAAGCCCGTAATCTTGACACCACTTGGTTTCAACAGGACGGTGCCACTTGCCATACAGCTGCTCAAACATTGGATCTATTGAGAGATCATTTCGAAAAGCAGCTAACTTCACGTTTTGGTCAGGTGAGGTGGCAGCATAGATCACACCTTTAGACATTATTCTTTGGGGTTACGTAAAGTCCAAAGTCTATGCTGACAAACCAGCTACGATTCAGGTTTTGGAAGCCGACATTACACGTGTCATTAAAGCCATACCGGTCGAAATGCTCGAACGAGTCATAAAAAATTGGAGAATGGAAACCCTTAGGCGTAGTTGCGGCCAACATTTGAAGGGAATTATATTCAAAAAAATAAATGCCGCAAAATGTACTTTCAAATTACCAATAAAGATTCCACACTTGATTTGAATTGTTATATTTTTTTTGTTCTGAAAAAATACCTCTAGATGGATCACCCTATACAAGAGACTTCAAACTCTCTGTTTGGGGTCACAAGAATCACTACCTAATTCTTTATTAGTAATCTCCGTCCATCTAAAGTTGTGCCTCAAGGTCAACCATATTAAAATTGGGGTATATTGGTTCATATTTAAATCCGATCTAACCAACAATTAAGACATTATTCTTTGAGGTTACGTAAAGTCCAAAGTCTATGCTGACAAACCAGCTACGATTCAGGTTTTAGAAGCCAACATTACACGTGTCATTAAAGCCATACCGGTCGAAATGCTCGAACGAGTCATACAAAATTGGAGAATGGAAACCCTTAGGCGTGGTTGCGGCCAACATTTGAAGGGAATTATATTCAAAAAAATAAATGCCGCAAAATGTCCTTTCAAATTACCAATAAAGATTCCACACTTGATTTGAATTGTTATATTTTTTTTGTTCTGAAAAAAATACCTCTAGATGGATCACCCTATACAAGAGACTTCAAACTCTCTATTTGGGGTCACAAGAATCACTACCTAATTCTTTATTAGTAATCTCCGTCCATCTAAAGTTGTGCCTCAAGGTCAACCATATTAAAATTGGGGTATATTGGTTCATATTTAAATCCGATCTAACCAACAACTTATATCGATTTAAAGTCCAGCTACTTACGATTTAAAGTCCAGCTACTTAAAAATTTAATTTTCGGTCTTTCTCAAAACTTAGGATCAAATTAGGGTAACACATTTAAAATTTGGAAGTGGCGTACAATACCTGTGACTTTACGAGTAGTACTCTTTAAGCCATGTAAAAGCTCTAGTAGCCCCGGCTAGTTATTTAAAGAATTATACTATACATAGCTCTCTAATTTCGTTAAATGTTGAGGAAAGTATGTAAGTGATGTGCGAGCTATGACTAACCCTTAAACTAACTCACATCAATCCCCGATATTATATAGCACCTCCTGATTTTAACCCTTGTCGCTCTAGAAGTCACATTTTTAATTCGATATTTCTCCAATTCGAGGCAGAGGTAATGTGTCTTTTGTATACCGGAGTGGTGGTGGACGGTACCATTCAGTCGGCACTGCCGTGTATTGTCGGCTCAAGTCGTATTTTTACATGATTCTAACAAGGAAGCATTATAAGCTTTAATACTAGTGATCTTTAATACAACTTAAATGTAGTTCTTGTCCTCAGATAGTGTCCACTTTTATATTACATTCGTCTCAATAACAACCACTTGTTGCTCATGATTAACAACAATGTTGCTTCAACAATGTAGAACACCTGTGGACATCCTTTTAGACCGCCGCATTGTTGTCCTTCCGTTCACATGGGGACAAAATTAAAAACCACATTCAGGACACAAGTACCGTGTCGTACATGCAGTCAAAAAAGTGCTGCGTACTCAACTTAGTCATTGTTAACTCTTATCCATGGTGGTTAAAATGAATCGCCGTTTTCTTTTTGTCTCTTCGGGGGAGTCATTTTAACATTGGCCACCAAACAGCTAAAGCTTTGGCCCTGACGATTCAAAACAAACAAAAACAAAAGAGAAAAAACAAGTTAACCAACACGTTGCTGGTGTAGAGAGTGCAGTAATGCTTGTGAGTATGTGTGATAATGTGTTCATGTGGCGGTATGTTGTGGTTTTTAGCAGTTGCTCCCATAATACAAATCAAGTACTCGAACCTACTGGCGTATGTACGTACATACGAGTATATCCAACGAATATACAAACATACACGGTTGATGCTCTTTCTACTTCCCTTCTCCAGCGGTTTTTTACGACGCAGTGTTCGATTATTGAGTTGTTGCTGCTGGTACCAACAAACAATCCAACCTAAAGTAGACTAGGCTGGCTTTTGTTGTTGATGTTACGGTTACCACGAACCAACCACTCTCTCTCTCACACTCTCAATTTCAGTTTTAGTCTCGGTCGGTGTTTTGTTATTTTGCGTTTATATAAACAAAAGCGATGATTTATTTAACGTTAATCGTTAACAAGCATTCGAATCAAACGGAAGTAGACGGAAGAAGACATTCACGTACATGCATGTGTATGTACGAGTACATACGCATACACGTTACAAAATATTTGGCTACCGTTGTGTTTACACACACACACACAGAACCACAACAAACAAAGCAGAAAAATTCCCATTCAAAAAGAATTTTGAAAGAATGAGAAAGTGTTACTGACAAATTGCAAGCAAAAAAAAATAAAAGCAAACAAAATCGGAATTATACAAGAATAAGAAAACGATAATAGTAAACAAAATAAATACCTATCGTAAAAATAATCAAAACAAAAAGAAAACAACACAGTAATAATAAATGTGTGATTACAGTAAGTGTTGTGCAAAATGTTTTCAATGTTTAAATGGTGCGGTAAATGGTCGTCGGTTAGTGTTGCTATAAAGAAAATCAGTATAGATTTCATATTTCTCTTTCGATACTATTGGAAACACAGATTAATTATTTTGAAAATGCAATTTTTAATTGTAAACATTTATGCAAAACCTTTAACTGGATTATGTAAATAAAGGAATTATGTCTATGTGTAAATCATAGATCAAAGTGACAACTTTACATTATTCCTATAGACTGGAAAAAGTGACGACGGATTTTTGGCCGACAATTTTCATAACACTAGTATACAGCAACTTTCGGTATTTGATATCGCATTGCTATTTTACGTCATTGCGAATACTCGTAGCTTAAGGCAAAATTGTATTAAAACAGTTTTTGGCAAAATACATTAATTTTTTGTGCGATAGCCAAGGATACTTGGACTTCATAACGAGCTTAGAAAAACTCAACACATATGAGTCATTCAATGCAAAACAGTACGTTTTTATGAAAATATTACTCTATGATGCCGATTTGTATGCAAATAAAATCCTTATACTACTGAAGTTTTACAAAAGAATTTCTTGTAGAAGCTTTAGTTTTTTTGCGTCATTAACGAGAAAATAAGACTACAGACTAAGTTTTTTAAGTCGTTTTAAAAAAAATCGATAAGAGTATCTCCGATTAATCATTCTGATTACGGTTGTCGTAATTTTAGTTGTGTTATTCTGGCCATAATTCAACAAAAATACCTATTTTCACATGTAATTCTGAAAAGATAAATATAATTAATAACATAAATTTAAGTACCAATTGAAATTCAGAAAACATCAATTTTTTATTGAAATTCAGAAATTACAATTGCAATTCATAACACATCAATTGAAATTTAGAAATTACAATTGAAATTCAGAACACATCAAATAAAATTCAGAAATTGCAATTAAAATTAAGAAAATAAAATCAATTAGAATTCAAAAACTACAAATGAAATTTAAAACACATTAATTGAAATTCTAAAATTACAATTAGAATTCAGAAATTACAATTTCAATTCAAAATATTTATTAATCCAAATAATAAAATTACGTCTTACATAAGATATGTTACAAAGTTTTGGGTTCTATCTCTTGCATATTTCAGCAAATGGGAATATTTAAATATACATTTATTTTGATAACATTTTATTTCAGTTGTGATCTGTTAAGGCAAAAAGGATTAATAAAAGACCTTATATAATTCAAAAATTGCAATTAAAATTTAGAAAATAAAATCAATTATATACTTATAGAGAAAAAATACGTTTAACGGCACTTAATGGACCTTCTCGAGGAGAGGGTTCTGTAACATAGATTCCTGAATGAAAATACAAAATCCCTTAAAATCGAAAAGGGGTAAAAAAAACTTGTTTTACCTCTTGTTAAAACAAAAATACAAACAACCTCATTAAAACAGCTTTGTTAGTAAGGGTCATCTACATGAATTGAATGAAAGATGTACAAGGTGATTTTGGTATGTTACAAACACCCTTACCTAGAGGGAGAAGAAAATGAGCCTCAGATTTGCTTTAATAATAGGTGCTAAGGATAAGGGGAAATTACCCTCCTCGTAATACTGAAACCTGAATTTTTGAACGATTTCTAATGTAGCGATTTTTGACCAAAATATTAGCTTTATTTTTAAAAAATTTTCCATAACTAAGACTGCATAGTAAAAACGAACTAGATAAGTCATTTGTTAACAAAAAGTGAAATTTTTTTTATGAGCGTAGAAAATGTCTAGCAGGACTTGACTTCTCAAAATGACAGTTGTATATATTTGCAAATTTATTTATTACAATGTTTTTTGCGTTTTAATTAAAACGTGCAATGTGTATTTTTGTTTAGCTGATGGTTAGAAAGTTATGCTGATTACATAATACTTTTGTAACCATTGTTTCTATGCATTTTCACGCAATGGAAACAAAAATGTATACGCAAAAAAAGTTTGGATGTGGGACATAGAATGACGACGTAGCTTGGATAAATGCCACTTCATGATTGCCCGAAGGTTTCATTATTTTACCGAACAAACATGAAATAAAAAATAGTTTTGGCAGCCTTTTTTATTTTTGTTTCTCTTGAATGACAGTTCAATTGAAAAAGTGATCTCATGTCGTACTGTTTAATAAGAAATAAGCATACCTTTCAAAAAACCAGCCATTAAGTGTTGTTCAACAAAATTGCTCTGTCATCCTATGCCGCAAAATCTTCTTTACTTTTTTCTATTGAATGGATGTTTAATGTGCAATAAAATTTTAATTTAAAAAAAAAACACTAACAGCCTGTTTCGTCTGGGACGAAACGAACGGCAGTTTATCAACATTACAAAAAGTTCAATTCGTGTTACAAAAATCTAAATAGACGAAAATGATATTTCGTTTGTTGTTTGAACAAAACGAGTTCAAGTTATAAATATAGGATGTAAATTACACCTTAAAAAATCAATAAATTGTGCGTTTCAATATTTCTATAATCACTGAACAGGGCTTGCAGTTTAAAGCCGACTCTAAATGCTTTAATATTCCAAAATTGTAGATGGCACTTTTTGATATGGCTCAAAAATAACGTCAGACATTGAACCTGAGTTCTTGAAATGAAATTATGAAATAGCTCGTACTACACAACATTTCAGATGGCTGCGATATTTCAAGCTTGGAGATTTCTTAAACCTTTCAAGCGTAAATTTCTTAATTCTTAATTTTCAGAGGTTGTACTTTTATACGACAGACATCAGTTTCAGTTTCTAGTAAAAGTTTAATATTTGTATTTAATTTTTTTGGCAGCCAACATATTACCAGTTATTCTTAATTTGTTATTTCGTTTGCAACACCACGAAATATTGATCGGAGACCATATAAAGTAGCCATAAAGTAGCGATCTAGACATGTCTTTCCGTGTGCCTGTTAAAAACACGATAGCTGTCAAACGAATTTACGCAGGATTTACATAATAATAGCTTACAGTCATACGCTGTTTGGTATTGTAAACGGGCGATATCGCCCCAGGGGAAGAAGTTTCATTTATGAGGCAAAAAAACATTGGAAAAAACTACACTTTTTCGGATATTTGTTTTACATATTATAACTTTTTGTGGACGAACCATAGTTAAAATAGACATGGTCAATGCGGACGATCAATAGCTAATATGGGCAAATTTTAATAAAGTAAATTTTGCTTTTGTTTCGGTCGGGCTTATGGGCCGAAGGGACTCAATAAGCTGGACACTTCTCTTCAATAACGAAGTTACTTACAGTGGAAGATAAATAAGATTCGGTCTGGCCGAACTTAAGGACGATTTATTGGTTTTATGTAGACTAGTGTTATTACGGTAATACTTTTTGCGGTCTAGACGAAATCAATGAATCTATTTACAACTTATGTAAACAATAAATACATCCATACATACTTTATTTACATGCACACTACCTACATTAGAGTGGTTCAAAATAAAGTATAAAACATTTCTAGAAATTCATTCAATAACACCGTCGTGTTGTGATGGTTAGTGTGCACAACTATCGTACATGCTAACCCAGGTTTAACTCCGGGTAAGAACATTACAGTTTCTCAACTTGCTAACGGATTTTACTACCAATTTATTATCTGGTAAAGAAATTATTATTAACATTTATTCACAATTGCTGCATTATGCAGCTCAAATTAAGGGAGATATGGCAACCACACTAAGTTTTGCTCTAGTTAACGGTACAAATTTCGGATTTTGTTTACTTGACATTTGCAGGGAAATCCGTTACTGCAGTTTTAAGCATTTTTCGGTCAGAGTCATACAAAATATCTTTTAAAGCGCCACGCGGTCCCCAAACATCATCAGAACTGAGAGAATTAATAATGAACCATTTCAAATCTGAAAAATCTGTGCGAATTATAGCAGAACTAGTAAATCGACCACGATCTACAGTATTAAATATTAATATGTGATACAAAGGTTTAGAGAATTTCGAAAACGTTGAAAACCCGAGCAAGCGGAATATGTTTTCCGACTCAGATGTGCGACAAATCAAAAAAAGGCCACACCTTAGCGCACCCAAAATCGCAGCTGAAGCAAAAAAATATTCGGAGAAAAAGTATAACCCCAAAACTATCAGAATTGTTTGAGAAAACACCTGTACAATAGCCGTGTTCTTTTCAGGTAACTAGCATAGTTACCTAGTTAGTTAGCAATATTGAATTAAATGGCAGCATAAACCCAGAAAAAGTTTGTTTACAAACCAAAAAAAAAGCAAAGCAAATTGTGAAAAATCAATATTGTTACTTCGTATAGTTTCTTGTTTTGTAAACATTTTATTGACAAATTAAATTCTGTTCAGTACAGCATTAAACATTAACTCTAGGCAGGGACAAGTATGAACCATAATTATCGCTTAAGAAATGATTCATAAATGAGGGTTTGCAAGATTTTTTAATTTTGAAGTTTGAGATATCTTCACATGAAAGGGCGAACTTAAAGTATAAATTGTTTTAAAACTGAATATTTGATACAGATACTGGAGTTATTTATATAATTTGACTGTGACCCTTTTGAAGACATTATATTTTCTTCCAGCTCATTTGCAAGCCTCAATACAATTTATGGAAATAGTTTTATCGCGCTTTTTCTATTTTCTCTCACTATTTTAATTTTTTTTCTATATCATTAACAAAAAACATATGTTTTTGATTTTGTTATACAAGCCGGGTGTGTCATAATATATTTTTTGTTAAAAAAATAAGTCAGGTAACTCTAACTCGTTTCGTTAACTAGTAGCAGCCAACTCGCTTGCTTACCGAGTAACTTCCATACAAATGATTGTTTAGTATACTGAAAAGAACACGGCTAATGGTCGAGTAGCAAGGAAAACAAACTCTAATCAGTAAGGTATATAAGCTAAAACGCCTAGGCTTTGCCAAAGAATTTAAAAGCAAAGATTTTACATTTGGGAAAAATGTACATTGTGTCCGACGAAAGTAAATACAATGTTTTTCGGTCAGATGTCCTAAGAAGGCCGAGTGAAGAGTTGTGGGAAAGAAATTTGCGGCTGTAAAACACGGTTAAGGATCATCAATAGTATGGGGTGCAAAATCGGAGGATGAGCCCGGAAATCATCATATTACTGAAGGGATCATGGATCACAAATATGATTATGAATCTTGCAGAAACGGCTGATAAATTGTGCCCTGCAAAAGAGTATTATTTCTATAAGCATTATGCTTATAATGTTAAAAAATGGCTGCTCTATAATTGCCCTTATGTAGTCGAAACTCACCACAATCCCCGTATCTTAATCGGATAGAACATGTGTGGATGTGGAGTTAGCTGGAAGAAAAACTAAAAAATCACCAATTAAATAATAAAAGGGACCTTGTTACAGCCCTCTAGTACCATTTGGAAAAAATATTGCCCTATTATTGTTGGAAGCTGTGAGAATCAATGCCGAATCGCTTGGAATTGGTAATATGTATAACAAAAGGGGCTTCCAACAAAATATTAAATCTTAAAATATAAAACTGAATTTAAAATACTTTTCAAAATTTCGTTTTGTATCTCATTATTATATTGACCTGAAAAGTTAAGTATTTTTTTTTGTTTTATAAAGGGTGGGTCAACTAAAAAGCACGATGTTAATTGTAAATAAAACAAAAAGTTTTTGGAGAATTATCTTTATATTTTTTGCTCACTATGGCTTCGGTGGCATACCTCTATCCGATGGTCCATGTTTTCAATGATAGTGAGGCATAATGAAGGTTCAATATCGTTATTGTGCCGAATTATTTTATCCTCTTGACTTATTGACGCACACTTTTTCTTGAAAATATCCCCTAAAAAAGAAGTCCACTGGTGTCAGACAAAAGAGTCATTGTTTCGTTGCCTGTGTGGCAACTAGAACCATCCTTTCGGAACCAAATATCGTGAAGTTATGGCCTCAAGAAATCCGTTATCATCTCACGATAGCGAACACCATTCACAGTAACTGCTTGGCCGACTTCATTTTCAAACAAGTACGGCCCGATGACAGAATGATGGCAGAACGAACTGGGCGAGCTTGCACAGGTGTTTTCACATATCCTACAGATTGTGGACACATTTTGACGATTATGCTAAACAAAAAAATTACGAAGTGCACGAAATGTATTTTTCGTAAAAGTCTTTACCGATCTCAACGCGCTGCTCAATTGTGTATCTCTCCATGGCTGAATTTGTCAAACACTGAAAAAAAATGTCAAATTAAGTTGGGCAAAAACTTGACGTTGGGGTGTGACTCATAATTAACATCGTCCCTTTGTTAACGAATACATTTCTTTGTTCGATTTTTTAATAAAATTATCGCTTCAAGATTAAAAATTTGAATTGAATTTATTCTTTTGACTTTCGAGTTGTGAGTGTCTCATTATAATATTGAGACACTGTACCAATTTTCAAGCTACGGGTTTCCACCTCGTAAATGGCAAGAGACTTTTCGGGTAAGAGTTAAATCTCTAAGCCATGTACTAAATACATCTTTAATGCAATATTTTACATAATAAGCAACCACGCAAACGCATGCACAGAAAGCATATTGCGTGTTATAACCATGTTTCTATCAGGACAACCTAACATTTGGTGCATTACATCTCTATAGTTCCGACATTCTGTTCAAGGCGGTCTTTAATTGCAAAACTGTCACATTTGTATTGCATAGTGTTTAATTTTGGCGCACTGACTACAAGGTAGACGTGAAATTTGAAATACTTCATATATTGATGGACCACACTTATTTACATTCATGAGTATCATCAAACAGTTTTATGGAATATCCCGCGTTAATGGTACATTTGAACCTGGAAGAGCATGGCATATGCTTCGATGAAAAGGACTATATTGGTCTGAAATTGTCAACAAGTTGATATCTTTTGTTTACATTGACATTTTTCAATGCACATTGGGAAGAAACAAGTAAAACGTAGACTCATTTCACTGTCCTAAAGTACATATTTCACTTAAACTGGAAAATAAATAGTGGAAACTAAATCAAATGTGGAATAAATGTTTCTTTATAGTTTTTTTAGTGATCTAGTTTATTTAAATTTAAGAGTTCATGTTATTAGTTTTTGTAGTTAAAGTTTCAAAGCATTGTATTTTTGATTACAGTTCACTAGTACGAGTATGTACTGAAGGAAAATTTTTATACTATCAAATAAAATGAATATTAAAAAGTTAAATCACTTTGTAGATTGTCAATATTGCCTGTACCTTTTCAAAGTGTTTCAAAGCCGAACACAAATACAAAGTAAGAACTGGAAAGCAACTAACACTAGAGGACAATCCTTGGAGTTTAACCGAGGCAAAGCATTAATACTCTCCATCCTATAGTCTGTTCCATTCTCCAATTTTTGGTGAAGTGTTTTTCAAATATAATTGGTGGATTTCAAGAAGGTGCTTTTGTTCGTTTATTAAAAAAAACGAATTAAATTCATCATTAGAGCCAAAATGATACCTTGGTAAAAGGCGTGTTGTATTAGTACTCGCTTATTAAACAAGTACGCGGTCACTAAGGCAATAACTTCAAAAATTTACGAGCATTTTAAAAATTTCTTTGTATACAAGAGCTAATTGGCCTTATGCATCATAAAATTTGTAGAAAAGAGTTATTAAAAAAATAAATACTATGAGCAGTAATAACCGAACTCGCAAAAGGTTATTCTTGAATAATTTTTTTTTCGCGAAATTTTAATTGTTTAAAACGAAAATTTTTTTTTATATTATTGTACAATAGTGTGAATTTAAAGCGTTAGCGACCTCCTAAGCGAGTTTCCATTACAACACGGCCAAAGTTACGATTTTCTCCCAGTGTACATAATGTATACCAAATGTACGGAAACTTATACATACATATGTACGAGTATTTGCACGAGCGTGTTGTGCGTCGTATCGTATCTTCCCATATGCGACGGTGGCACTGCCATCATTATCGCCTTTGGTTAGTCGAGAGTGGCAAGGCAACAAGTGCTTCGATTCCCATGACCTTTGGTGTTGTTACTCGTATATTTACCATTGTACGATTTGAATACTCTTGTTTTTCAACATCAGTAGTAGCAGAAGCAACAACAAAAACCACAACACCAGTTGCCATAGAGTGATGTCAAGAAGCTAGTGTTTTGCTGCCGTTGTTCACTTCACTCCAATTCAGTTCCTTCACAAAAATATTTGGACTTTAATAGTCTGTCGTTGTTTACGTAGGGGTACTTGCCGGTGATGAATGGTGATCATGATGGTGGCGATGACGATGATGAAGTGATGATGACATGGACGAAACAACAACAATGAATGAATAAAATTATTATTTACAACGACGTAAAATTCAATTAAAACATTGTGTAAACACAGGTGTAAAACACAAACAATCGATAGATATACATAAGTAGACATGAACTGTGTGCACGAAAGTGTGTGACACTACTTGGACAAAAAAGCTTCAAATATCTATGCAAACCCCAATGTTATTGAATTAAAAATCAATTGGAAAAATTTTAATTGAAAAAGGGGGGAAATAAACAAATAACCATATTTTATTGTAAAATAAAGGGAGAAAAACAATCAAATATTTAATCTTCTTTGTTATATGCAAAACTATCAAAATGCCAAACAATTTTTGAAGGAGATTAAGTGTTGCTTGGATAGTTGTTTCCAAAGTAAGCTCTACTTTCGAGACATCAGGGTAGAATATTTCCAGAAAGTACTACTTTTGTTGTTTTTTGTTGTCATCAAATCGTAATTTGGAATATTATCCTCTTTAACGAATCGAACAACCTTAAGCTTTTGCCAGGATACTCGATTCATAGTCACACACACACTGAAGGGAGTAGGGCCGCATTGATGACCAAATGTCGTAACTGATAATGTTTTTTCAAATCGAGCAACACAACGTGCTGGAAAAACAGAACAGAATACTCGTACTTTTCACTTTTGTACAGGAATTTAATCAAAACGTGACTTCTAGGACGGCAGGGCCTCAAACCCGAAGGTACATTTTTAATGGGGGACCATATGGACACACGGAACGATATTGTTCCATTTCACAAGAGTTAGTTACGGGGATTTAGAAAGAAGTCTGTTTTTCTTACTCTCTTTATTTCACAACTTCCGGTAGTCACAAATGAATTGAAATACGAGTAAGTGTCTAAAGCTTACAACTATGAGGGTTTTTTATGCTGACACTCAACATATGCTTAACAATGCTTTTCAGACTACTAGAAATTCAAAAATACGCAGCGTCAGTCAAATATGGGTCAGTGTGCCGAGACTTTACTTTAATCGACCTTTAAGTATTTCTTGATACACATAGACTAACAAGTTAGAACCCCAGCCGGACCAAATTTTATATACTCGTATACTCCACCGTTGAGCAAAAACTGAAAAAGGATTACATTTTCCGAAGTACCTTTATTCTCTTAATAGGAAACTTTTTATGACTAACGTAAAACTAACATACTCATAAAAACTGACTGCTTATGACTAACAGCCATCATCGTTTTCTTTTAAGGGTCGTAGCTTAATTCATTTGCCTGCTATCGTGCTTCACACAGACCGACATGGCTAGATCGTCTTAGAATTTTAAGACGATTTGTAATAGCAGTGTTCTTTTGAGGTAACTAGCTTAACTACCTAGTTAGTCTGCAATATGGTCTGGCAACATTGAACAAAATTGAGAGAAATTTGGCAATATTATTTCTCTTCGTATACACCAAAAGAATTGAACAACAAGAGGGTTCATCGGAGAATTCTTCAGAAGCTGACAAAACAACTTTAAATTGTAATAAAAGAATAATAATAAATCAATAAATTGCAACACTTTTCCTTTGTGAGAATACGAGTATGTAAAATTTCTTTGAACTATCAGTTTGTGTTAATTTATAGTTTTACTTACCCCATCTTGTGCAGATATACGAATTCGACGATGAGACATATTGCACGATTTTTTTTTGCAAAGGGTGGTTAAATTTTATGTTTAACCTGTTAAAACCACATATCTTCCAAATCCATATCTTCCAAATCGTGCCATAAAAATTTCGATAGCGAACACCATTTGAAGTAACTTCCTGACCGGCCTCATTTTGGGAAAAATAATGTCCGATAATGCCGCCAGCCCATAAACCGCACCAAACACTCACTCTTTGTGGGTGCATTGTATTTTCGGCTATCACTCTTGGATTATCATTCGCCCAAATGCGGCAATTCTGCTTATTGCCGAATCCACTGAGGTGAAAATGTGCCTCATCACTGAAGATGATTTTCTTCGAAAATGATCATCCAAGCCTTAATAACTTTAAGGCGTTGCTCGCTTGTGTATCTTTCCATGGTTCAAATTGATTTAGTCTGAAATTGGGAAATATAAAATAAAATGCGGAAAAAAAACTTGACGTTTAGGTGTGTTTCACATTCAACATCGGCCCTTAAAATTTAACCACCCTTTATAACAAAAAACATAGTGTAATAGAGGTGTGCACGACTATGATGCCAATTAACCCAGATTCAATTTTTCAGCGGTGGGTTTTTTCGGAGCCGGCGTTAAACAGTAGGTGCCAGTCAGTGAGTAAAAGAATTGAATCGTACACATCTCATTGAAGTTTCCCCTTGTTCCCTAATGGGATGTTGTGGGATTTAAGTAACAGAAAACATAGGTTTTTTATAAAGCAGGGTAAGTCATTTTTTCATGCTGGAAAAATAAGTAAATCCTACTTGTTCGTTTAGCGGCTTGAGACCAACTCGCTTGCTAAACGAGTAACTGCCATACAAATGCTTACTAGTAACCTGAAAAGAAGACAGCTAATACATAAACTTTATAGGCTGTTTGATCATTATTTCGCAGTGTTGCAATCAGAATAACAAATATAGTACTTACTATAGTCAACCCAGTTCTACGATATGTGTGCCGCTACACAACAACAAATTTGGTATACACTCCATCCTTCGGTGGCCTAGGCCGAACTTAACGATGGCTATATTTTTGAAGTTATATTAAGTTAAACAATTTAAGATATATACTTAGTAAGGACATAAATACTGTTACACACGTTTTATGCTGTATAATAAAAAGTGCTGAATGTTTTGGACCAAATATTTTTTAATATATTTATTGATGTATATTGTATCCAAACAGAATCTACTTATTCGAAATGAGCCTTAAGTCGCACTGGCCAATCGTCAATAGCTGCACGAACCTCGTTCATTGGAAAATTGGCCACAGCTCGAACCAAAGCAGTCTTAAGAGGTCCAATGTTGGGGTATCTTTGGTGACAAACCTTGTCCTCTAAAACCGTCCACAATGGGTTCAAATCTGGACTGCCTGAGGGCCATTCTTCAGAGGAAATGAACGCTGGCTAATTGTTACGATGCCAGGCCTGGGACGTTTTAGACTATGGGCCGGCGCAGAATCCTGCAGGAAAGTCTATGGCTGGTTTTGGAACAGGGAATTGTTAAGAGGCTTCACAACAGCTTCCAAAACGGTTTCTTGGTAAACTTTGGCCGACGTTTTGACTCCTTGTTCGCAGAAATGCAGGTCAGTGACCCCATCGTACGAGACACCTACCAAACCATGACTGAAGCTGGGTGATGAACCTTTTCCACCCTTGGGATCAGTTCAGATGCTTCCTTAGATGACCGCGCATACACTCTATCATTTTGCTTGTTAAATTTTTCCTGAACGGAAACAATTTTTTCATCGGTGAACGAAATTTTTCTGTGCAAGTTGTCAGCGTGCTTCACCAAAAGACGTTTGCATTATTCAATCCTATTTTTTTAAAGCTGCAGTCAATAAATGTACGGTACGTCGTTTGAAAGTCCTTTTAATGATTCGACGCATGGACTTTTGCGTGATATTCATCTCAAGGGGCCATGATTTTCTGTTTTCGGTGCGGATTTCTGTGAATTCTTGATTTAACGGCTTTGATGACATGTGGTGTTCGAACAGAGCGTGGCCGGCCCGGCCGGTGGCGGTCTTTTACATCTCCAGTCTCCTCAAACAGTTTTATGCATCGGTAGACGAACATGCGGCTAAGCCCTAGTGGACGGAAATATAGTTTTTTTTCATTTCACACTTGAAAAGCGCTATTACAGCGATACGGTTATCATTATCTGACCACTCCATGATGAAAGTTGAAACAATTTTAAAATCCCGTTACAGACTAACCCTATTGAGGTTAGCTTTCAAACCCCATATGACATTAACGGGGTATGTTCAGTTATACTATTGAAATGGGTGTATTCAATGTTGTAACAGTATTTATGTCCCTACTAAGTAATGGCTCATATCTGCAATATTTCTAGTCGGATCGCAACACTGTTATCATTTTAATGCTTGTCTGTCCGATGGCTTTCCTGACCTAGTATTCCACTGCAAAGATATGAATTTGGCCCATTTTTTTTTCAAAAAAAATTAATATTAATGTTCAGACAGTAGCCATGGTACAACAATGAAGGTATAGTTATAAAGTCAGCAATACAATGTTTTCTCGTAGATTTTTTAAACTTTTAAATTTGACAAATACAATTCTTGAAGTTTGTTAAGCTAAATATTTATATCAAACATTCACAAAAATTAATTTTCTTTCAAGTGACTTTGACGGTACAGCGAACTTCTATTTGTTGTTGCCTAGTGACTATACCTTGTTTATTGTACCATGACAGAAATTAACTACAGTCCGATTGTACTGGAGACAGCAGCTTACATCTAATATTATACCAGGAAATTTGCAAAATACCCCAAAAAAAGGAAAAATGAGTAGGCAAAAAAAAATGTTCTGAAAATAATATTTTTCATAATTCTGTGTACTTAAAAATACCAGAGCAATGTCGCTTTACTACTCCTGAACCGATAGTTCAGCACGACCTTCAAAAAATATGTTATTTGTGTCTAGCATAGTTACGAAATAGTACATCGATTTTATCGAAGTTTTCTGCTTACCGAATCAAAGGTTAGGAAACGTCCCAATCAGTCATTTAATTATTTTATTTATGACCGTCTTGTCGAAATAACATGCCTTCCACCTTAAAGTCATCCGTTTTATGCGGAAAGAACTTGGTAAAGATGTCGCAATATGGAGCACTAGAGGGAAGAGCCGTTAGCCGAAGAATTGGTGCTTTTGGGTCAATTCGGTGCATGTTCTATGGGATCGTGGGACCCAGTAACATTCACTGTTAAACTAGCCTCATTTGTGGACAAATTACGCATCTAACCAAAAAGTAGAATATATTTGATTTCGACTATAAAGGCGGATAAAACTGCCTTAAGAGCATTTCTCGATAATTTTCCTTCTTGAATTTCTATGTCGTTATTTGCATTATCCCAACAAAACTTATGATTTGCTTTAGTAAAATTACGATACTTGGTCATCTATGCCACGTTATCATGAGTTGTTTGCGGTGCGTTGTCGTAGATGAGGGCATCGATGTTATGCGTAGGAAGACTTTCATGACCCTACACTACTCATGTATATTAAGAGGCAATCACAATATTTGCGTTTTAGTTTATGTTCTACGGCTGATGTCTTACGTACGTTGAGTCGGAGGCAATAAAGTTCGAAAAGTTGACTGATACTTGTACACAAAGATGCGTATGCACACACACACATACACAGATACACATATGAGTGTCGAGGTACATAGACTTTGGGATCAATGTATCCTTTCACCGGGCTCGCTGTCCTACTGCCATTTTCTAAAACTTTTACGGTGCACCGTGGGCGTTAACGGCATGAATTGCTTTGGAAAAAATGCAGACATTTCTAGCAATCTGACTGACCGATTTAAATTAATTAGACAAAGCCCTTACTAAATATAAGTAGTTTTGGAGCTTATACACAGAAATATAAACACTTGTAAATTATCTGGTATCTGGAAACTCGTAGAATATATATTATATACTAGCGTTGTTTGGTATAAGTTTGGTATAAGCAGTCCGAGCACCAGTTTTAGTCAAATCTTTAGCATATATCCATATTAAGATTCGTTTTGAAATTTGATTTGTATCGAGTACCCACATGACCATATTAACCATTCGGTCGTTTTATTCGATCGTATAGGCACTGTGGTCCATGCGCGTGTCCTAGTCCTATTTTTGGGCAGATCTTTACAATAAAAAATGTATCATCCTTGTCACAGAACTTAATTTTGATTAAAACGAAAGAAAAAGAATGTGATAAGCTAAATTTCAACCTTGCTGTAATATTGCCACCTGTACTTTGCTTCATACAAACATAGCTAGATCCTGGTAGTTTAGACGTTCAAGAATTTATATACACTAGTGATGCAAAAATTAACACAAGTGTACCTTTTTAATACATTTTTGGCATCGAAAGTTCCGTGATACAACCGCGGCCCTTTTTTGGGTTCATTAAAACATTTTAGAAATGTCTTTTCACTCCATATACTGTCGAGCAGGATATTATATTTCAGTGCTGATGTTTGTAACACTTTAAAGGAATGGAGATGAACCCATTATCTGATTTCATTGAGCGATGTTCGTCCGTCTGTTTATCTATCGTTGCAATCAAAGTACAGGTCGCAAATATAATTCGATTACGATGAAACTTGAAACTCTGTTAAGTTTGGGCCCACACATAGGTCCCTCCCGAGTTCAGATTCGGCCGCTCTAGTAGTCACAAATTATATCCGATTATGCTCAAATTTCACATAGTGCAATGTAAGCGGCTTCTAGCCAATTCTTCCGAAGCTTAACCATTTTGGTCTATTTTTTTTATAAAGCTCCATACTAATTTTAAGTGCAGCCGCATTTTAAATTAGAACTAGCCAACTAGTATAGTGCGACCTATAATTTTTTCTGGTGATATTTTACCGTATCTGTATTTTTATACCTATATAGCCCCAATGAAGTATCTACAGACAGTTGTAGTAATATCTATTTTGATAAAATCCCTTTCGAAAATATACTTGAAATACGAAAATAAGGATGACTATTTATAATTAAAAAAATGTCCATTCCATTCTAGAAGAATATAGTTCAAGACCCGTACGATTTTAATTTCTTTTATTTCTTGTACTTTTTTTGTTTCAATAAAATTGATTTTGAAAAACTAAAATGTTTTCTGGGTTTTGGTACCGTCAGTATCGAGCGAAAAAGTTCCAAACGAAAAAACCTGTTTAAGATCCCTGATATACAAATGTATAGCAGGGACTCCGATCAAAATGTTAAAGTGTTGCAGACATATTAACAACGCTTATATAAATATGATGGAGGTTAGATTCAGCAATTTTGACACTTTTTTCATGCCTTAATGTTTTTGTGCCACTTTATGATTGTTTCTGCAACTTTTGTAATTGTTGAGCCACTTTTTGAAAAGAACTCTCTTATTTTCATTATTTTGTGAAAAAAATTTAACTATCTATTCGCCCTTATTACGGTTGTCGTTTTAAAAATAAGACTACTTTAATTTTTTTTTTTGAATTACAACGAAAAAATTAACGACTACCATAACAAGGGAGATGGTTATACATTGTGCTAAAACAAACTCCATAGGAAGGTGGTAACTTTATTTGCAATAGCCTCCATGCAAAACTTTTTTCAATTTCCAATCCTGTCACTCTAGAAGCCAAATATGAGGCCCGACCTTCATCGAATTATGATGGATCAGTTGGCAACCGTTGTTTAGTTGCGCCTTTTGGGTCAATGTATTATAAAAGCCTCCATATCAAATTTGTTTTCCGATTTATATCTTTATGGCCTTAGAAGCTATAAGTGCGATGTTAATTCCGCACAATTTTGTAACAATGGTTAACGTTTTGTCCTATTTGCATTTGAGCCCGAATTACCCAGGAAGCCACATATCAAATCCCATCTTGCACAAAGATTGTACACACAAGTCAAGGTACAATTTGTTCATAAAAACAGTTTCTTAAATACAAAACTTTGCGCAAAGAACAACGACTTTTTTCCTCTTCGCGATAATCTGTGAACTGATGCGTTCCAATTGACACATTTCAGGTCATTCATATTCATTCGACTTAAGGCCGAGACGTCATTGGAGACAAAAGGCGAATCATGGATAAGACACTTGGCGGGGATTTACTAGACACTTGGCGGGGATTTACTGGCCAATGGGGTCGAGTCAATAGAGTTGATTTTAATGCGCGTAAGACACAGTTCTGCGTGTTGTCTCACAAGCGATTCATTGACCCGTCAGTGTCTTCATTATCTATCGATGGTGTGGATATCGGAACAATCGGGTGCTCTTGGTGTTCTGGGCATGAAAATACAATGTGATGCTCGTTGGGCGAGGCATGTATTAGATGTGTCGAAAAAAGCACTCAAGTGTATAGGCTTCCTTAAGCGGTACAAAAAATACTTCACTCCTTCAGATCTCTTCGATATCTTAATAACCTACATCCGGCCAAAGATGGAATGAATATAACTCTTATATATGTGCAGGTACTCCAATATCATCCTTGGAGCTTTTGGATCGTGTTCCTAGGAGGGCGATGGTGCTGAAAGGTGACAGTAGGGTATCGAACTCTATTGTCTCCCTGAAGCATCGTCTAAATGTGGATTGTGTGTCGCTGTTCTAACGTTACTTTTATGGTGTGTGTTTTTCAGACATTCGTCGTCTTATTCCTGACGTGAGGATGTTCGGAAGGTATTAACGACTTTATCGATTGGCCAGTTGACCGCGTTATACAGTACAAATCAAATTCGTTTTTCGCCCGTACTGTTCGTAAGTGGAATCGACTTCCGGCAAATTTATATATTTCCCACCAATTTCGACACCCAGAAATCCAAGTCAAACGTCAATAAACGTTACTCCCACTCCCTTACTTTCCACTCACCAACGAAATGCATTGCATGTATGGGGGAAAACCCCTAAGTGCTGGTTCCCCTGAGTGAAAAAGGTGCCATTTACAAACTTCAACTTAGACATTGGCATTAATTCAAAACTCGATGCATTTGACAATTCAGTATACTCGTATAGGCCAGTTTTTTTTTGTTTTGAAGAAATACCCTTTTTATGATACTTTTTGAAAATTGTCAGAGGTTACATTGGGTAGATTAATGCTTTGGCATTGAACTTTTCAAAAGCAGAGGCGATTTTCAACTAATCTTTTCCCTTTGTGTATAAAATGATTTACATTTTTACGCAATTTTTTTTTTAAAAAATTGCATTATTTTGTATTTTAAAATACACACTATGGGTTATATTTTTTTCAATCAAAGCAATTGAATTATTGATCATCGTAAAATTCTAAGGCAAATAACCATCGTCTGTTAAAAGCACGAATTCTATCTTAATTCGTTTGAGCGAAAATGACTTACAGTCATAACTTAGTTGGTATCGTAAATTGACGAATTCGGGACATGGGAAAAAAATTCTTTTAAGAAGGTACCATGTCGGGGAATATAAGATTCCGCTTCGCCAAACTTTACGACGTTTTTATTTGGTTTTGCTTGAAAACTGTCACAAATTTTCTTGTCCAGCAAAATAGTAGTATGATTACCTACTTTGCAGATACTAGAGATATTTCCAAATAAATCCAAAATTGCCAACACTGCGGTGCGTTGTAGATGGGAACAAAACTAAGTGGCGCACTCATGCACGTGTTCATATTTTTGTTTCTCCACTTACTGCGTAGTTATGCGTATTTAATTCATGTGACATTTTTGGACTTTTCTGTCTTACGCTCCTTTTGCCTTTGCCAACACTTGAATATCCTTTTGGTATTTAAGTTTTGTTATTGACGAGAAGAGAATTTCTTAGTGGTATGTATGTGCAAGACATTCGGCTGTCCCAGTGGCAGGAGGAGGCTACACCAACATGTGTCCTTTGCTTGCTACACACATACGCGCGCACATTCCCATGCTCACACAAAAATGCAATATAAGATACAAACACGAAACATGGACATGAATTTATTCGCTTCTTTATGCCTTCCCGTTTAATATTTACGATTTTCTGTGTTTTTGTTTGTTTTCTAAGGACACTTACCATGAATGGGAATTTTAGTGCATCATCGCCGCCCACCGACATTCCAACTGATATTTGTAGTAAGAACGCCATGCTATACGAATACAAGCAACAGTTGAAGGTTTCACGGTCGCATTCGTAGGAAATGCGCTGTAGGAACGCCAATGCTTGCAGTAACACTAATCAAGTTTTTCTTTTCTCATTTGTTTGGTATTTTCAGTTCGTCCTGCCCAATGAATACAACATCGCCGAAATCGTCACTGGCTAAACTTGGTATTCATACCAAACCGAAGTCGCTGAAGGTTATGGTCCTGGGACAAAGTGGTGTTGGTAAAACTGCCATGGTGGTTCGCTTCATTACGCGACGTTACATTGGCGAATACGATCCGAATCTGGAAAAAATCTATACCTTCAACACCTCATTGGACAACGACTATGTGCAATTCGATATTCTCGATGCCACGGGACAGCAAAATGTGAGTACTAATCCTTTGTAAATATGGACGAGTTTGATGCACAAAAAAATATTTCATTTCTACACCTTTTAGTATTATGAATGATAAAACGAAGATAAAAGTCAAAAAGTCTACACACGCTAAATCTACATTTTTTCTATTGTCTTCTAATCCATATTTTCACAGTGGCAGATGTTCTTACCAGGGCTATATCCTGCATTTTTGTTGTCCACACTACGACCGGCCTTGACTAGTGATGCTGGGTCTTTTCGAGTACTCAGTACTTCTCTGAAATCAGTTATAATTCCTAAACCCACTGATCGGATCGTACTAATGTAACGCCGGCTCCGAACGGATCATGCATTTAAAAGAAAAGTTTTCACATGGCTTAGAGATTAAACTCTTACTCATAAAACCAAACGAGGTGGAAACCCGCCGCTGGAAAACTTTAGGTGTTCATACCCGGATTAAATAGCCGAGACAGACGACAGTGTTAATGTTCAAAAACAGACTTAATGCAAATTAACTCGTGCATTAAATCCTCCCAAACTGCATTAACTCTGTCACTGCATTAAGTATTTTTATCTGGCAACCGAGTCACAATTTATCAAAAATGAGCACAGCTGTAATCAAATCAGCTGTTAAGTTATTTATGGTTGGAAGCAGGGATGATACACGTGGTTGGCGAATTGGTACTTTTATCTGGCAACCGAGTCACAATTTATCAAAAATGAGCACAGCTGTAATCAAATCAGCTGTTAAGTTATTTATGGTTGGAAGCAGGGATGATACACGTGGTTGGCGAATTGGTACAAAAAAGGAATAAGCCTACACCACCACTCCGAGGTAGGGTATTATAATATAAATAACAAGGAGATAGACCCGAATCTATTCAGAACCACTATCTAATTCCCTATTTAAATTGGTTAAAGTAGGGCCAATCTAAGGCCTTTCTGGTTTCAGCCACATATTACATCCAACTGCGACCAAATTTTGTACAGAACGTGATGAGTCACTAACAGTCCATGCTTTGGAATAGGCCTGCACAAGGGTTCTTACAAATTCGTGTCCTGTCGGCAAAACTATTGAATGGTACGTTGGATAACATCGCCTAATGTACCATGCAAAGGTCCCTCCAGATTTAAGATCCTGCATTCCACAAGCCACATTTAACATTCGATCTTCGTCAAATTTAGTATGGAAGATCTATTATCAATCTGTGTAATATTGGAAAGTATCGGTTCACGTTTTCATGAAGCCCTCATACATATATAGAAAATGCCGAGGCCCGGTCTACAATTCCTATTCCTCAAATTTAGAATAGGGCCTTATGAGCGACTTAAACCAAACCTACCGAAGCTCGACCATATTGGTACATCTTTTGAAATAGCCCTGCCGCCTTTTATTTACGTGCCTTTATTTTAATTCTATTCTTCATTCAAGCAATAAGAAATACTAAGTACGTAAAAAATAAACTATTTAATTGCACAAAATGCACTTTTTCGGGATAATGTAAAATGTATGTATCTAAGTAATGAGTTGCGGGGGTACCACGGTACTTTCAAAGTCAAAAAGTACCAAAGTATCAACTTTATCATCCCTGGTTGGTGCATTTACAATTTTTACATTGTGGGCCAATTTCAGCAAAAATAATTTCAGCTTTCTTTCAAATAAATTGTTGTTTTTTGTCATCAGCTTAGCTGCTAATCGTTATTTCTTTCTTTAATCCATTTTATTCAGAAGTAAATAGCAAAAAAGAATAGTTGACAAACAGTTGTTGACAATCAAACAGCTGTTTACTAATTCCAGTTGTACAATATGTAAATGCAGATATGTACTGTGGACTGTCCCCATAAAATTGTAATTTGCATTAGTGGATTTTTAACACCTTTGGCTGCCGTCTAACTAGGGTATAAAACAGAGTTTACATATGGGATAGACCACATTTCGAGTAAAAGCCATAAAAACACTTTTCATTACATTAGCCATTCAGGGCCACGTACTGCTCACTGATTTGGGAAATGTTTCCCATATGGTTCTCAATGCAATGTTGAGGGAAAACACGTAAAAGCTTTTCCATAAAATATCATTTAAAAAAGAAATTCGATGACTTATGTAATGAAAAACTGTAAATGTAGTTTTACTCAACATAGTGCCCGGCTTGAAGTGTAACGACAATTTTAAATTTTGTCGTACGGTGTTATCCAACCATGGCGGTCTTGATTTATCAAGTCCTATATCGGGTGCTAGTATTTTCAAAAAATGACTTACCCTTTGTGTGTGTTGAATCCTTCCATTTTTGTATCACACCATCACTTAATTTGTAATGTGCCTTGGCAAATGTTGTACTCCGTTCAGGTAAAAGATATCTTCGTTTAGGTGCGATATTATTAAAATGTTTCCATATCACGTAGACAACGTAATAAATAAAATAACTTAAGCTTCTGAAGGCTGATATCGAACAAATCATATTTTGTTCCAAATTGTAGAAGATGGGCGATATGCTTCTTACTTGCAATATCGTACAACACCACCACTCAGTAACGCACAAATTCTCGATTTATTTGTGCACTTTCGTTTGTAGACAATCACAAAAAAACGCTAGATAGTTAAAATTTAAACACAAAATACTTTAAACACAAAAAAATGCATTCCGAAAATGTTTGTGTTTTTAAATATTTCGTAAAAGCTCATTTCGCCCATTTTTCATAATTTATCGTCTTTGTTTGGAGCTTGTAAAATTCGCAAAAGAATTCTGACTAAGCACTCAAACTAGTTCCAAATCCAGCTTGACCCTTTCTGAAGGATTCGAACTTAAGGATATCTAACCGTTTTGTATTCTCCAAGAACAACAATGATTTTTGCAACGCAGACGATTCCTTGTCTTCTTTGCAAATTTTCTGTAGAATACAAAAAATCCAATGACTTGTTAACCGATTGTTTTAAATCTAATAATTATCTTAAAATTTTTCCCTAAAACTATTTCCTTTTTTTTTAGGAAAACGATTGCGTTAATTTGGAATCCAACATCCGCTGGGCCGATGCCTTCATACTCATGTATTCCGTAACCGACAAATGCAGCTTTGACGAGTGCAGCCGCCTGAAATTTCTCATAAACTACAATAAGAGGCGACGTAAATTGGGCTCGAACAACAAAGACTGCATGTCCGATGTGCCGGTTATATTGGTGGGCAACAAAACCGATCAGATCGGCGATCGGATGGTCAGCTTAGAGGAGGGTCAGCGACGATTTAGAGAATTGTCGTGTGCGTGTTTCCATGAGATCTCAGTGAGAGAAAGTGTTGATCAGGCAAGTGCTGAGCAGGGGAGACAATAATAGTCATGTTTTGACTTCCGGGCTGAATTAAAAATATTAAAGGATCAGGTACACATAAGCTTTTTTGCTTACGCTACGTATTTTTCAACATCTGGCAGTCTACAAATCTTTGAAATAAACGTCCAAACCCCACAAAAATTGATGGCAGCGCTTTTTTATGCCGACAATGCAGTATTAATAATTTTATGTAAATGTTAAACATATATTTCCGTGGTTTTCCCATAGCCGGAAGTAAAAAAAACCGCAGCGTAACAAAAAAAGCTTCAATGTGTCATTTATATTAAAAATTTTATTTTCGAAAAGTATATCAAATTTAAATTAAAGCCATGAATTCAGCCAGAGTCACCGTTAAAGTTAGACCGGCTTTAAACAATTTAAGTTTTTTTCTAATTCAGGTTCTGTCTGTGTTCCGCGACGTATTCCGATTTTGGCGCGTCTTCAGCAAGTTTCCTAAACTCAAACGTTCCACAAGTGATGTACAAAATGAAGTTTTGAGTCCAGATTCCGGCTGTTCATTCTATGATGCCGCTTCCTTGGCCAATGAGACTCGCCGTTCATTTTTGGTTATTGGCAGTACTTGCTTAGAGGAAAACGATCATTCCGAGTCCACCGACGAAATAGGATCGAGTAGTCTGAATAGCTCACACAGTGAATTGCAGACACCATTCCGCAGTCGAGCGTCAACCGATGGCACTCTGCTGTCGAGGCCACGTCGATGGCGTTACCCACCACCAGGCTGTCTTCTGCCGCATACCAATCGAGTCGAACGCCGCATGAGCATATCGACTCGCGGAAGTAATGCCAGTTATTAACCAAGTGACTAACTGAAACATTTATAGTATTATTCCACCCACATTTGGCCAAAACATTTTTAGATAAATTTTTAAACAAACAGAATTTATATAACTTAGAACAAATATATATATATATATTTTTTAAAGTGTATTTATTTATTTACCACCAAAGGACATTAAAGTGAATTAAGTGCTACAAACCGTGTAAATTTGTTTGATATTTTTTGCCTTTCTCCAACAAGTCTATAGGTTAATCTTCATCGACTTTAAGTAAGTACTCTTCGGCTCGCAGTGCCAGCTCACGGATGTTGCGCAAGCAGCCGGCGGCCGCCAACTGTAAGTCTTTGTTGGTGGAACCCACACATTCCAGCAGGAATGGCACAACTCCACTCTGAATTTATAAAACTGATGTAATGGCGGCAAACTATATTTGAAGTATATAAAAGTCTTTACCTGGTGCATAGTAATACAATTTTGTGGATCCATCGAAAGTTTTTCCAAAGCCATAGCCGTTGTGCGATGGACATCGGCATCATCACTGGTCATATAGGAAACAATGGGTGTGACTGTGCGCAGGCGTCCCAACTCTTGAGTATTGTTGCCATAGGTGGCACAGCTAGCTATAGCGGCTGCCAAATTCTTCCGTAGTAGATCCTCTGTGGTGTTCACTATGGAGGAACGATAGGCGTTAACACAGGAATATGTTGATATTTTATCATTAGCTTTATTAAAATGTTGAAGATCATAGCTACAATTTATTCAGAAGCAAGTATTTATTTTGTTATTGCTAACATCGAAAATTTGGACTGGCTTCAAAATAAAAAAATGAAAGTGTCTTCTGTGCAAAAGGTCTTTCTAAGCTTGTACAAGTTGATTAGATTATAATCTGCATATCATAAATATTATGACTAGAGTGTCCAAAACCGAAGAGCCACATTTTGGTGTTTATGTCGGTTTCTCAAAAATAGGCAAACCCGACATGTCGGTTTACCCGGTTTTTTGCTGTCGGGGTTTTCTGTTAAGTGTAAAATCAAAGAAAATGTATAACATCACAAACGGAATACATAACGATATTTGAGATAGACCAATGTTGTAGTTGTTGTTGTAGCGGCAAATGTGTGCCGGGGTGACAGCCCTTGGCCGAAGATTTGCTGCTTCGGGTCAATCCGGTCCATAGAACCGGTTGTCGTGGGATTTAAGGGTACCGATCGACTATTGATGCGATTTAACGATATACATATGTCTGTCCGTCACTACGTCCACCTGCTGTTCATTTAAAGCTTTTTATTAATCTACAAAACGGAAGCTGTTACCTTTTAGGAAAATGGGTGAAAATTAACCGATTTTATGTCATTCGCTCTAAAAGTCGCATATTACATCCATCTTGATGCACATTTCTTTACGATCGATCAGTAATCAGCTTAGATAAAAAGGGGTAGTATTGGTCCACGTTTCGATATAGCCTCAAACAAAGATTCCTCCCGATTATATAAGGCTTTTGCCTAAGAATGAAAAAATATAAATCGGAGGTGATTGCCGTTTTTTTTTACTTTAAAAAACCAACAGTCGTTTTTTTAAGCACTGTTTTGAAAAAAACCGAAATGGCGGTTTCTTAAACATCGGTTTTTATGACTTTATTTAACATTTAGAATTAAAAATGAACGTGACAATAAATTAAAACTTGGAGCGCAGTTATATCACCGAATTTTTGTGGTTAAATTTACTATTAGGTACAACGAACTCAAGTATTGTAAGTCCTGTTCACATGACTCGCAAGACATTTTAAGCCCAGGGATTGTACCTGCTTAATGTTGACACGACTTCAACTATAGAATGACACAGGTAGTCGTTTGCAAGATGCTTTTATTCGTTTCAGACCTTTGATGCCTTTGAAAGGACATTTTGTCGCTGAAGAAAAGCCGTACTGTTTTTCTTATTATTGTCGAAAACAAACTTCAGAACAAGCTAAGTTTGACCGGAGCTTTCTTCACATATAAACATAGCTTTGTGTACTTCGGTTTGTTCACCACAAAAAATCTTACTTTCGGCCATTTACGTATACCGGAGAAAATAACTTTAAAAATGGGAATTACTTGTGTCAATTTAGCATGAATTTTGTAGAGAGTACCGAACACGGGCATTTAATACTAAATTTCGATAATACATTTCTAAAGAATGTAGATAGGATAAAGTAATGATAGAAAACTAAGTCCAGGATAAGCTGGGACTATTGAGTAGTTCTAGAGTAATCAAGACTCGGCGCATTTTTTTTGATAAAGTAATTATTTTAGCAGATATGTACATGACATCTCTTTAGACTAGTTTACACCCAACTCTAATCTAACTTCGAATCTCTAATTTATAGATAATTTTGCTAAAGTAATCTGCCTCAGAAGGAAAAAACGCAAAAGTTTTAGAAAATATATGTAAGGTTATCAGTTTTCTGGTTAAAGTTTTTGCTAGAATTAAGCAGGTAGTTCCTTCAATGTTATGTTACTGTAGTTTAATTACAGTAAATTTTAAATGGAAAGGTAAAGCAGAACCACAAATTTCCCAAAACCATACTTGTGGACAGTAATATTGAATCAATACACTAAAATATATTTAAGTGTATTGAATTAAATGTGGTTGAGTCGTACAAATGTCTATAGTGCGGTACACACTAGCGATCATGTTTGACAGTTTGGCTAACATTTCTCTAAACCCCAAATTGTAGTTTAAGCTTCAAACATCAATATGTGACATCTGCGAACAATCATTTAAAACTGATGAATTTTTGACTGTCCAACATGATCGCTAAGCTAATGTGTAGCGCACTTGATAATTTTTTGACAGTCCAACCGCACTGAGAAGTGCAAATTTTCGAGTCGAAGATAACAAGCGGTAGTTAAAATATAATTCAAAATTATGAATTTTAAATTTAATAAGTTAAAACACAAAAAGAAGATGATCATTGTCTCATTTATTGGGCCCAAACAATAAAAAGAATGTTTAGAGAGGGGAGTAACGTTAACTCGTGCAAAAAGGCACCTTTTTGTGATATTTTTTTTGACGACACAGTTAAAATCGTATAAAAACCAAAGGTAAAGAGTGGTCCAACCATAATTATGTTAATTGTGAATCACACCTTAACGTCAAGTTTTGGTAGATCAATTCATGTAATCAGTTTGAATGAAATAACATGGATTCTAACTCCTTTTCTTTAAGGCGTAACAAACATTGGATGGGTGTAGAGTACAACTTCAAATAATCCATAAAAAAATCGCTAGATTTGAAAACTTAAAATAAGCGTTTTTTTCGCAACAACTTTGCAAAAAATCAAGGTTTTCAAAATCTGAAACTTGTGCTAGCCTAGCACTATTTGTCCGCCACGAGACAAAAATCGCTAACTTTGAAAACTTAAAAAATAAACGGTTTTTTTTTTAAAAAATTTTTTAGCGTTTTTTCGCAATAACGCAGAATAACTTTCTAACTTTAAATATAAATATTACGCAGAATAACTCTCTCTCGGTGTTTATTGATTACCAACATTGGAACTTACCTAGTTCAGCCAATTTATATATCACCTTTAAATCCGTTAATATAGCCAAATTGGTGTTGTCCTTAGCAATGGTTGCAATGGCTGCGCATACTGCCGACAAGACCAAAATATCTTTGGATTTCAATAATCCGACTACCAATTCCATAGCTCCTACCAAACTTCTCACCAATTCTCCAGATTCGTTTGCATTTTCGACACATGGACAAATAGCATAGGCCGCATAGGCTTGAACTCTTGGATTAGTATTTTTCAATAGAGACCAAATGAGACGCACGGCATCCAACTCCTCCAAAATTCGCATACTTTCCGCGTCCTCGGCACACTCTTTCAAAGCCTTGGCTAGATTTTCCAGCAAAGGAGCATGTGACGAATTCAGTAGGCATACCAAAGACGGCAAGCCGTTAGCGTTTCTTAAAACATCACGATTATGCTGAAAACGGACGCATTCGGCAATGGCACCCACAACATTAGTTAGCACCTCATCGGATTCGTCGTTGAGCAGAGTCACCAAATGGTTTACCGTACGCAAATGATCGAATTTTACGACATTGGCATCCGATACCGCACACATCCATATGGCGCCGGTGGCACCAATCAAGAGGGGTTTATTTTCTCTAACACTTTTGTCTTTAATTACCGCTACCAACGGTTCTAAGCCTCCAGCCTCCTTTACCAGATCTCGGGTTGCCTGATCGAAGGCGCACTTATAGATGGCAGTGCTGCCTTCCATTTTCAAATCCAAACTGGGTGAGTTTAAATGATTTACGATGTCTGCAATCATGCCCTCGGTCGTGATGGCCAATTGAAATTTTGGCTAACGAAATTAAATTGAAAATTATTAAAGTAGGAAAAAATGTCACCATAACTTACCTGTGAAGCACACTTCTGGATGGTACCCATTATGGGTATGACCACATCAATGTGGCACGACTTAAGAAGACGGGCCATTAATGGCACTATGCCACTCTTGCGCATCAGTTCTTTGTTGTGCCTCGAATCGGACAGGGACCATAAAGCTCTGGCTCCAGCTCGAGCCATATTGAGTTGTTCAAGTTCTTCGTAGTTCAGTTGTTCACGAGCGGTTTGCAAAATACTTGAAGAATAAAATGTTGAGAAATGAAAAATTAGATAAGTTCTTATTTATGAAATGTATATTCTCTTCAATATTCCATTGAGGAACAAAGCAGGAACTGCTTTTAAGTTTATGAGCTTTTAAGTTTACTTTTTTTGTGAGAAATTATATTCAAAATGTGTTGAAATAATCAAAATTAACTCTTGCTCGATGTGGCCACCATTTGCCTTGTCTATGGCCTTCAGACGGTTGACAAATTAGATGCATGCCGCACGTAAATGATCTTGCGATATTTTGGCTCATTCCGATACAATGGAGTTCTTCAGCGCATCCATACTGGCATAATTGTTAGTGCTCATCGTGCTCTCTAAAATGTTTCAACTGGAATAGCAAATTGAATTTGCATCTGGCACATTCAAAAGCCATTTTGTGGACGAAATGAAGAGTGGCGCATGGTTTTTTTTTAACAATATGTGGTTGACATGAGCTTAATGAGACGGTGACGAATCTTATTGGAACGTCCATGGTCAACGATCGAAATGTTTGAGTGGCCATTGCTCTAAAGCAGCGATGCACAAATGTTTTATTCACTTTGAAATGACTCAACTCATTTCAAAGTTTTTGATGTCGTTTTTATTCGCTTTTTAACGTCATTTAGAACAACTTCTGTTCTATAAAGTTTAGATGCAAATGCTTGTAGCTTCCCAGTAAACCAACAATGTCTGATATCAGACAATTCTGAACAATATCTGGACTCTATAGAGAATTCTTACCGAAATCGTTACAAATTCTGTTCGGTTTGTCTGAGGATTATTATTTAAAAAGAAGTAGTTCAAAATTCGTGTCAACCCTCTGATATGTTTTTCATTACGAACTCGGTAATAATTTTGATCCGAAATCGGAACACTTTGCCGATTGTCGTACAGAATTCTGAACGTTTGTTTTCTGGGTTGTTAATAATAGTTGTCGTTGACATGAATTTGACATAGCTAGCATTATTGGTTTGCCAGTTGGTAACGCTAGCGACTAGCAGTCGTTATTTTATTGGCCTTTACAAAAACCAAAAATATTTAACTAGTGATAATAAATCAAGTCGAATCATAATTTCATATTTACTAGCTCGTTCCCAATAGCCTTAAAATCCTAAATTATTCTCCTCATAATATAGATCATTTACACATTAATTGTGCAATTATAATAGTGAAATTTAGGCTAACTTACAAAAACTTACTGTAATTTTATGTCCAACAAATCCACAAGTTTAGGTATACCACCACAGGTGCGCACATATTTTCGAGCCAATCTCACTTTTCCCACATTGGCCAATGTCTCGGCCGCCACCGTTTTTAAGTCCTTCATTGATGAATTCAAAATGTCAATAATCAATGGAATGCCATCCAAATCGACTATAGTTTTGCGTATATCAATATTCGAAGAGATATCGGCCAATACCGTCAGGGCTCCCAGTCGGCACTTGGCATCGTTGCATTCTAAAATATTAACCAGCACCTCTAAGCCACCAATGTCCTGTATGGCAAACTGATTGATTTGAGTGGTCAAATCGTAGTCCTGGAGGCAGCATAGCGATACTATTGTGGCCGTTTGGTTACCCGCCTTGATGTATTTCACCAACTTCTGAATGTTATAGTAGTCCGCTGGTACTTCGGCCGAACGGGCCACATCCTTCCAACGTTCTTCCTCATCGGTAGAGGACTCAACCTCGGTGGAGTCGGAATCTAGAACATAAACCGATTGCTTTACATTCGAGTGACGATCCGGGCAACTGCCACATGCTTGCTGGTTATTGGAACGCTTCGAACGACGTTTAGATTTCTTCTTTTTCGTCTTTATTCCAGTGACTCCATCATCTTCAGTGAAATTAACGATATTGAGATTTCCACTGTTCTGGCTGTCCATCGTTCAAATTAGTTTTATAACTATGACAATCAGAAAGGGAACAATTCTATAGAAATTTCAAAACATATCTAGAGGAAATTAATAAATAAATATGGTTGCCATATCAACAACAATCATTCAGGAATGTGTAATGTACTTATACTTATATACTGTGAGACACCACCCCCGTTAGAATAGAATATACCAATCATTTACGAAAAGGTCATAATTCAAAAATTTGTCGTCTTATTAAACCCTATAGGATTTTGGATATGGACGCAGTTAAAATTTTTTGTTTCGTATCTAATTTTTGGTACTAGTAAGATCGTCTTTTCATCAGAAAACGTGTCAAACTCCATTTAAAAATACATTTTATGAAATTGTTATGAACATTTTTCACATTACTGTGGAATAATGTACTTGTCTTATATAGGGTGATCCATCTAGAGGTATTTTTTCAGAACAAAAAATATATAAAAATTCAAATCAAGTGTGGAATCTTTATTGGTAATTTGAAAGGACATTTTATGGCATTTATTTTTTGAATATAATTTCCTTCAAATGTTGTCAACTGTATTATTTATTTTATATACTCTTTATATAGAGTGAAGCAAAATTATATTATAGAAAAAGAATTTGAGACTAATAACACTGTGGAACATTTTTGGGGTTATTGTCTGGGGGTGAGAAATTCCAAGTCAGGGTGATGGTACTAGGTCAGTATATTAAAACCCTCAAAGGGTTTTGCGTTCGTATGTGCCAGTTTTTTTTATGACCTTTTACATTTTTTTCCTTATCTTGATGTTTTTTCGCTTAGTTGTAAAATGTTGGCAAAAACGTAGTTTGACATAACTCGAGAACGACTAGTTCGATTTTGCTGAAATAAATTGAGAAAAATTAATAATTACATTTTATTTAATACATTAATATACTGTTTCTCTACCAAATCAACATTTTTGCAATTAGAAATAAATTTATGAAGAAAATTTTGCCAAAATTTTTTTTTTTTTTGAAAACATATAAATCCCAAACGGAAAAACGTGTAGAGTCATATAACTTTCACGTAAAGTCACATAACCTATAAACAAAATGCGACATAGATCATAGAAATCGATTAACGCGTTCTGCTTTTATTTACAATTAAGTAACTTCACTTAAAAAAAACTGGCACATACGAACGCAAAACCCTTTGAGGGTTTTAATATACTGACCTAGTACCATCACCCTGACTTGGAATTTCTCACCCCCCAGATTGGCTGTTGTACTGTGTAATGAATGACTTAAATTTTTAAAAATCGTTTTTAAACCCGGGAGCTTTTCTGCAGTCCGAATATATTACCTCAATTTTAATTAGGATTCAATCAGATTACACAATCAGAAGAATTTCTTGAATCCGAAATTTGTAATGGCGATGAATCAGCAAAACTTTTCGGGACCAGGGAATATGAGATTGCTTAGACCCAGCTGGAAAAAAGTATTCCTAGAGAAATGGATGTCGGAAGACGAATAACCTTTATCTGCATTGCAGTAAAGGCTTAATACTGATGTAAACGTTGAGAAGGCAAAAAACTTTTTTTTTGCAGATCTGGCTTGAACTTTGTGGTGTTTTAACTTCAAATCGTAATAAGTAAAAACATAGATTAATTATAATAGGCGTGTTCTAGAGGTACTCGCTTATTAAACGAGTAAGTGGTCGTTTACGAGACAATTTTTGAAATTTCTTTATAAACAAGTTTGATTCCAAAATTTGTAATTTGTAGAAAAAAAGTTATTCAGAAAATATTATAAGCGAGTAATAGCCGAGCTTGCTTAAACTCGATGAAGGTTATTTTTGAATAACTTTCTTCTCAACAGTTTTAATTATTTAAAACAAACGGGGTTTAACGAAAATTGTCTTTAGTTTTCTGTACAAAAAATCAAATTTCTCTATTCATGTACAGTGGTGTGAAGTTATTGCTTAAGCGACCTCCTAAGCGAGTTACCTTAGTCGTACTACTTCGCGAATTGCAAGATTTAGGAGAAAAAACAAAGCTTACCGTATTCCACGAACAAGCTTCTTTTTTTATTTGATCAAAAAAAATGTATTTATTTGCGTTTTTTCATTTTAAATATTTATCTTTATTTTCATATTTCAAGTATACTACAAAAGTTTTCGAATGAGATTTTATCAACATAGATATTACTACAATTAACAGTGAGGGTCTGAGATATTAACATTGATGGATTTTTTAAATTAAGTTTATCAAAGGAAAATGTAGGATGAAAAACCTTTATAAAAATGTCAAGTTTGATAGAAAATACGTATAAGTATATATACAAATGAAGCTATCATGCTAATAGCTTATAGTAAAAATACTATTTTCAAATTGGTGACTTCATAGGGCAATAATTAACTAATTAATTGAAATTAAATTGGATTCCAGCAGGACCTTATCAAGGGATAAGGGGAACATTCTACTTTGCTGAAATAATGAAAATTTAATGTAACTATAAAATCGACAATTTTATCGTAGCCCGTTAAGTAATGATTTGCGTTAAATTGTAAGTGTATCTTTATTTTGATTAAACTGTATCAACATAAAAAAATATTTTTATTTTTGCAATTAATTTTGCAATTAATAGTCCGGAAATATCGACAATCCCGATTACGGACCGTTAAATACGATTTTTAACTGTAATTATTAAAATAAAACACAAATTAATAATATATAAAATATCGGGACTGGGGATTTGTAAGACTAAAACAAGTTTAAAACGAACAGATTACTACAGAATTTCCTTTATTAAAGTCCTGAGAAAAATAATATTTGTAATGAAGGTCAACAAAACCTCACAATTATTAATAAAGAAAATGTATGATTTTGTATTCCAACACAAATAGGACATTCCCTTATACGAACGAAATTCGTCCGATTTTATTTTAGCAGATTTCCACATAAAATTCATGAAATGAAAAATATAAAAATGTTTTAAAATTACATTCCATTGAAACGAACTTTGGTTAAATCAGAATTTTTTGGTCTTAAGTCATATCGCGGTTTAATCAAAAATCGTTACGTATACATAATTTCTACGCAAATATAATTTTAACTGTGCAAAAAAAATACAATTATCAATTATTATAATATCAGTGTCTTATCTTAAAATGAAGTCAAACGATAGAGCATAGGCTCAAAAACCAATCTATTAAAAAACAATGAAAAAATCCAAAGTAAAATAGTATTTACTCCGCTGGCATACCTCCCCACGGTGAATTCTTTATGCTTAATGTTAGTTAACATTAACATACTTTACGAAGACGTACACGACTAACATTTTATAGAACATAGCCCCCAAAGTAATTATGGTGAACATGGGTCAACGAAAAGTTTAATTGAAACTGTCACATCAAACAGGGTAACATACAGACCACACATATGCACACCACCACATCCAGGAAAGCAAATGCGAATCAAAAGAAGTTTGTTCAGTCAGTCCTCAACCGGTTGCTCTTAAAAAACAATGAATATATCACGCATTTATATTCAAGTCCTATGCATTCTATCAGTGCAAATTGGTTTGGCCAAAAGTTTCACACAGCAAAGGCAAGCGAATACTGGCATATTGAAAAATATTGCTATTAAATTCCTTTCTTTTTATCAGTTATCCAAGCTCAAACAACGAGTACATGGATTCGCTAAGAACTCTTTTGGCCAAGCTATTGGTCACAATACGCACTGAACGTTGTTTTGTAATACTGACAGATGATTGGTATGAATCAATCTACGACAAATATTTCTTTGAGTACTCACGCGTACCAATATCGAATTTCTTTATAAAAGTCGAAGACTCCGACGATTTAATGGCACCCAATTATCAAACTGTACGGGTGTTGAAGCAAATCAAGGCGTTGAATTGTGATGTACACTTCATTACTTTATTGAATGGCCTGCAAGTGAAACGATTGTTGATATTCTTGGAGAAATATAGGGCTTTAAATACGAAACGTAAGTTTGTCTTTATACACGATGATCGTCTGATATCTGAAGACATGTTGCATATCTGGACAAATGTCATATCGTCCATTTTCATAAAGTCCTTAGAGGATGACAGGTTGGTAGCAGAGGATTGCATGTACTCGTACAGGATACTTCTTTAATATTACTTCCTTTTGAAGTTTTCAAATTTCGACAATAGCTTTTCCGAATATTTTAAATGGCATTGTTGTGCTTAAGCAGCTGAGGTCCTGGACAAAGGGGAAACATTTAAAACTGGCTGATCTATTTCCAAACACATCGGAAAATCTTAAAGGTAAGAACCCGTTGAAACTAAGTACCGGACAACAGATCCGCGCGAATGAATCGATTGCCATTTTTTCGTCTACCGTAAAGTGTTTTCCAACTTGTAATTGAATAATCAGGTTGTAATGTCGGGAAATGTAGTCAGGTCGTATGTGGAGTCTACGGCTTGTAAAAATTTCGCCTAACCTAACATATGTACATATGTTCCGGAACTTTCACTCTTAGAAGCAAAGTTATTTAAAAATAAATCTCCTGTTGTTGGTCTTGTGCATGCTGATATAGTTAAAAAAATTTTTGTGAAGTTTTCTTATACTTGATCATTTTTTGGTCTTCCACGTTTGTTAAACCGTGGTACGAGTAGTTCTTGTCAAACTGAATTCTGGCTGGAGTTTTTTTTATCCATTAAGGCAACTTTACCAATTCAGCGAAATCTCTGTATTATGCTAATGTCAATATATTGAAGCTGGTCCAAATCTATCTTTAATTTAAAAAAAAAAACGAAAAAATTAACAGCAATAAAAATTTCCCCGAATGTCATTTCTTTAATCGAGCGAGAAAACAATTATAATACTTAAGGAACACAATTTTATTTCGGTGGCTACCTCGACTAGCTTTGCAGTGATGTCTCAAGAATCCCAGAAATAGCTTGCTTCATATTTGCCTTACAGTCGTGAATCATTAAAAAGTCTGACTGTGTCAGATCGAAGCTTCGGGGCAATTTCTAGACGCCTGATAAGATGGTTACCGACTTGGCTCGCAAGAGATCGATTATGGCGTAGGCTGTGTGGCATGGAGCACCATTATTCTGCAACCAAATCTCCAATCTCGGGCCACAAAAAACTGCAGGAGATGCCTCCGAAGCGCACACCTTTAAGCGAAATATCGTTGAAGCAGCTCTTTTAAAGAAAAAGTGGTCAATGAAGGCAACGCTTAAAAATCCGCAACAAACTATCACGTAACTTTCTGAGGATGCATTATCTTCTCGACGATCCAAAGATGAGGCGGTTTTACTTGTTAAGATTAAAATGCGCTTTGTCAGGAAACATAATTTTTCGACTCTTTGTTCATTTTAAGCAGCTCTACAGCCCAAACATGGTGCTTTCAATTGTTGAGTAAATTGAATAAAATATGCAAAATTCGCAACTGGTTGGTACGATGTTCTAGGTTAAAATGTTGTCCTGTAGTTGGTCAATTGTTTTCGTAAACTAGCGACTTAACGTTTCCCCCAGAGAAAAAAATACATTGGGCATAAAAGCGCACAATTTTTGAGGTCTCCACATGGCTTTTTCTGGAAAATCCGTATTATAAAAAACTTTCTTTCGCCGTCTAGAAGAAGTATGTAACAAGTGCGGTCCCTTTGCTTGTTTACAAAATTTTGAAACCAAAGGCAAAAACGTCAACTGAATAACCCGTCAAAGTTCGGATATAGGTTGCTTATAAAATCTTCAATTACCTTTTAAGGATTTAAACTGCCAGTCGCAGTCTTTCAGCATGTTCCCATGGTTATTCGTACTGAGAGTCCAACCGGAATTATATACAGTGGTCTAGAGATTGAAATTGTAAAAACCTTGGGAAAAGTTATGAATTTCAAACCACATTTCTACGAAAGCCCAAACGCCGAACAGGATCGTTGGGGCACAAGAATACGCAATGGCTCGTACAATGGGCTCATCGGTCAAGTGGTAAGCTGAAAATTACACCGAATTTATGTTTCAATTTTGAAGTGCATTTTTTTCAGAGCTCAAATTTAGCGGCCATCGCCATTGGCGACTTGCATGTCTTTACGGCGTACAGTGCCGTATTGGACTTCAGTCGTCCGCACAGCTATGAGTGTTTGACTTTTTTGACGCCAGAGTCGCCACAGGACAACTCGTGGAAAACGTTTATACAACCGTTCAGTGGTAGCATGTGGACAGGTGTCTTAATGTCGCTTTTCCTGGTGGGCACCGTCTTTTACGTTCTCTCATTTGTGCATGCTCTGTTAATGCGCCAGCAATCTTCCAGATGTAATGCCGCGTTTTTCTACTTCTTTCGACAACGCCACAAGGTCGACAAAGCCACGGTAGCAGCACACAGTTATCGTGATGTAAAATTTCGCCGATATTTAAATCAGATGATTGTCTCCCAGAAGAATGAAGATTTATTTGATAATTTCTCCAACTGCATACTTCTTACCTATTCGATGCTGATGTACGTTTCATTGCCGAGAGTGCCCAGGAACTGGCCTTTGCGGGTTTTGACCGGCTGGTATTGGATATACTGCATACTGATAACGGTTAGCTATCGGGCCAGCTTCACGGCTATATTGGCCAATCCGGTACCGAGAATAACTATTGATACTTTAGAGGAACTATTGCAAAGCCGTTTGACGTTGACCGTGGGTTCGGTGGAGAACAAAAAGCTCTTCGATAATGCCTTCGATGCGATTCTTAAGGAGTTGGGCACAAAAACCGATATTGTAGCTGATGTCGCTGGTGTGGTAAGTGGCGTATGTAAACGAATAGTGACCTAGTAACCAGGACGAATTGTTTAATGTCCGTCCCCCCTACTTTATCTATAATAAAATATCGTTCGCAGTTCACTGATTTGAGAGAAGTCCCATGTTCTTTCTTAATGGGATGTTGCTAAGACAAATCCAATAATGACCGCTCGACATACTTATTTTGATAATCCTTCATCTACTGTATATACAGACTTCTGAGATTAGCTTCTTTCCAACGCCCGTTGGGGTAGAGAGCTAACATGTACATCGCGTTCACTACAAAGTTGGAAATACCCGAGGAATGGGCTGGCTTTCTTCAACTAAATCGACATATTTTTTTTTCATACCCCCATTATGGATTTCAGTACATAGTATCATAGTCTGTTCATCTAATTATCGTCTGTCAAGGAAGCATTAAAACGCCTCGCCCTTTATCTAATTATGACCTAGAACGGTATATTAATCCACTTTATATTTTTTCAAGCTCGATTTTTTTAGCAACCACAACATTTTTGCAAAAATGGAAATTGGACCAGGAATAAGGACAAATTTATACAAATACAAACAAGATTTTATTAAATTTATCAAAAAGAGGATTTACAAATAGTATTAGCTTTAAAGCTGAAGTTTCAAAAAAATAATGTTTCATCTAGTCTTTTAAAACTACCTTATTTTTGTGCGTTCAAATTCAATGGATCTGGTAAATTGGTACTCTCTTTATTTTTCTATTTGAACTATTTCAAGCTTTTGTTGTACATAACACATAACATAAAATAAACTGAAATAACAAATCATTTGATTGGAAAAAAGTTGTTTTCCTCTTTTTCCTAAATACCCTATTTTTTGTTATTCTTAAGGGCTTCCGATAAATATTTCGTGGTGTTGCAAACTGAACGACAAATTTAGTTGCCATCCAATCTTCGGTGGAGAGTATAAAAGAGAATCTCTTAATTAGAGATCTGTTTTAAAGACCTTATTTGCAGATTTGTACTAGGAACGTGCGAAGGTTTAATTGGGAAAGTAAATACGAATGCCAAAATATATTTAAATTATATACATTTAACATATATAATATATTTGTTATATATACCAACTGTCGGAAAAGCCACTCTCTACAATCACATTGTTATATTTAGGGAAATCATAATGGATCCTATGTCTCTAGGTTAATTTTTTCATCAACGTTCCTAACCTGACTTAACAAATTTTTCTGATCTTTTTTTGATTATGCTCTGTCAAACTTTTATTCTCATTTACTTCGCAAAGAAAGAGGTCTGCTCTTCGAATAGAAGTTCCAGGTAACTTAAAGGGTACTTACTTATGCAAATCATTATCCAAAACCTAATACATATGTAAACTATAATAGAAATTCTAGATTTCTTAACTTAGAGAAGGCAAACTAATTGCAAGACATTATTCAAAAACGAATATTAAATCTAAAAAGAGTTTTACATTTCAGCATCCTATGCAAATACTAATGATACCTTTTTGTAAATTTCAGACAGGAAAAATTTCCAAAGGTGGCTATGCGTACTATGACAATCTACACTTTTTGCAACATCTCCGCTTAACATCAGTTAAAGCTTCCGAAGGAGGCGAGGTCTTACACATAATGCGCGACTGTGTTGTTAGAATGCCGGTAGCTTTAGGCTTAACCAGGAACTCTCCATTAAAACCACACATTGACAAATACTTGCTGCGACTAATGGAATCCGGCCTACTGACCAAATGGCTACAAAATACAGAAAATCATTTGCGCAATGAAGAACAAATGACAGCCGAAGCCATAATAGATTTACATAAATTCTGGAGTTCATTTGTGCCGCTACTCTTCGGTTACTTCTGTGGCCTTCTGGCTCTTTTGCTCGAACATTGGCACTACCACAAAGTGGTGATGAAACACCCATTGTACGATAAATACAATACGAGATTATATTACAACTTTAAACGTAAATATCAAGGAAATTAAATAAATCAATAAAGCAGAATGCCATTTGTACAGTGTCAAGCATATAGTTTTATTCGTTTTTTACACAATTATGTTCGTACATGTAATCTTACAGGTCTAACATAATTAAGTACTGGTGGAAATTAGGGGGAATTAAATTAATGAATTCTTATTTCAGTAAAAGGTACATACAACTTTCGTTATTACTAAGAAAGAACTGAAATAGGATAAAAATAAATCTTTAGAATAATTCCTTCAAGTATATATAATGTATTATTTTTATTGAAACCAACAGAAATTAGTAATAATTAGCAAGTGGATTTAAAATATAATACTTCAACATTTTTATAATAGGGCATGTTTACAGGAAATGAATGGCCTGTTCTATATCTTCACTCTGTTTTCAGTCATGTTACAAGTCTGTTACAACACCTACCCATGTAGCTATTTACAACGTTAACGTAGTCTCCAGCGAACGTTCGCTCATCTCTTTTTGAATACTCCTTCGAACTTGGTGCTGAAGATTATAAGCGGATCATTACTTCACATGTTTCAGTCTACGCCATGAGCACGATAACGTCGATGTAAGCCCACATTTTGTGAAATTTTTTTTGGGTTTCCTCTAATACTAATTCATCGATTGTCCTCTATCTTGAGAAGAGTGTAGTTTTAGGCCGTTTATAAAGACCAAAATTAACATTTTGAATGAACGTAGTGTAAGTTCGATCATGAGTTTAAAAATAATTATGTTTAGTTGACACTAAAGAAAATGAGGCTATAAAAATCTCATAATCTTCAACGAAAAATAAGTGACACGACAAAAAAAGACCCTAAGAACAATTTTAAATAAAAATGCATTCAATCTTAATGAAACTACTCCTAACTGCATCTAACTGAACGAATAAGACCTAGGCATTGGAGAATTCATTCGTATTTGATAATATATAGTATCCACTTTGATCGGAAGGGAAAACAAACATCTTTGGACTCTTAAATTAAAATAATTGAAAGTCATACTTAAAAATATAATACATATGCATAAATAAATACAGATGAACTACTCTTAAGGCGCTGCTTAAAGTACATTACATACAAAAATAATAATTTTTCATGCGAATTGAGGAAAGTTACAAAACTTTCTGATTTTATCCGACTGTCTTTCATATCCCTGCAGTGCAATCGGTAACAGTCTCCGGAAAAGACCAACTCTGAAGCGGTCTAAAAAGAACTAAATTGTCCCCCTGACAATTCATTCATTGCTATCCACTTGAGTTTTTAAAAAACGAAACAAATTCAAATTGAAAAATGTGTGTAATCTTCTTTTGAGTGTTAATAGAAATGTAAAGGCTATGTCTACATAAAAAGAAAAAATTGATTACAGTAGCCAGATCAGAACTAGTCGGATTAACTGCAGGGTTGTCCTTGTTGGAAAGACAAAACTATTTCCTAGAATGTTGTTAATATTTATAAGATAAATTTCTACAATGATTTGATACAATTTAAGATACCAATAAATATCTTCGGCCTCAAATAGTTAAGAAGAAGCTCCTTCTCACGTTTGCTTTTTCTTTGTCATATTACTCTTGAGTAATTGTTGTCAAACGAATGTTCGTTATAAACGTCATTTCGCCTAGGCATTATAAGATTATACCTCGACTCAGCTAACCACATAAATTGTTTACCAGTAATATTCCAAAAAAAATTGAAATCAGTCGATTAACCTTTCGCTCTAAATCCGGCCATAAGTATCATACCAGTACATAGTACGTTAATTAATCTTAGTGTCTAACATAATTAATGTGCGTAATGATAAGTAAAGCATACATACAAAAACCTGAAATGCATACAAAAGAAGGTGGAACAAATAAAAAGAGGAACATACAATACATAAGGATAAGCCAAAGGAACCTCCGTAGAATTTGACAACACACATTCCCTCAAATTATTGGAAAACTATCACATAAAATATTAATGTATTCATTTTGTTTTGCTCAATGAGACCGGTCATCTGAAAAAGTTTACGTCTTGACCTTACGACCGTGCTTCCCAGGATATTTACTACGATCGTGGACGTTGTGTTTGTTCTTTGAACTGCCATTCAAGCGCAAGATGCCATTCGATTTTGAGCGTGATTCAAATAAAACATCTGAATCAGTCTCAGAATCTGTTAACGATGTACGGGAATCTGTAAATGTGGTACCTTTATTAACATGCAATGACAATTCTATGTTATTGAAGCAGGGAACGTAAATATACTCGTACTTATATAATTTAGAATGAAACTGTAAGTCCGTCGAGCCGACTACAGGACGAGCCTACCACGAAGGTACGCGGAAGAAAATATAATGAATCGAAATATGAACCAATTGTGTTAACGTGTTAAAGCGACAATGCCGAGGTTTGTAAGGCGTCTTTATCAAAATATTGGGCAATATTGAATCAGGGTATTTTATTCGTCTATCATCAAGTGTTATACCAGTTTTCGGGCAGTGAAAAATGGGTTCACCAAATTTCTTATTTGTGAAACCATACTGTCCCACTGCCGGGTTTAAAATATTTAAGATAATTCTATTTTTTCTGGGTCTAGCATGTAGTTAACAAAGCCATTCTTCAGTTTAGACATAATGTTGAACTTCAACTGGATAAAGGATGGCTACGAAGAGTGACGGGAGTCTGAAATCTGCTAAAGAGATTATGCCCTTAGAAATGTTCAGGGAGTTTAGCGGTTGCTGATTTTAATATTAAATATCGCTTGTCAACCGCGTGCTTAAGACCATACTGTTGTCGAGTTTGTAGATGGTCGATTACGAGATAGGAATACGCCCACACATTATACCTTGTTTCAAAACCTGGCCATGAAAGATATCAAAACATGTATTGGTAGTATAAGTATGTGAATCAAAGCGTGCTACGTACAACTTATGAATATCGGATTTGAAGATCGGATCGGGGTGTATTGGAGACTTATGATTAATGATAGCAAAACATGAGTTGTTAATATATGGATCAAAGCATCCTATTAAAAACTTGTGAAGATCGAATTTTCATTGATCAACCTTATCATGAGTAAACTTGTCAAGGAAATCATTTCCTCGCAATGTTTAAATGTATGAAATTTCCGCAGACATTTTCCCCAAGTTTCTTAAAGATGTTAACTTGATTTAAGGTGACGAAAAAATCAACCCATAGAATTCCAGGAAAAATAAGTTCGCTGCTTATTCATGATAGGGGTGAATTTCTGACTTTCAGAGCAACTGAACGTCATAACAGAATGGGACAAACAATGAAGTTTGGATAGCACATAAAACAAATTTATAATAGCCTGCTTTAAAATTGGAACAGCTTTTAATACTAAGAATAAAAGGGTAAGGAAATAATAAGGTGCTTCAAAATATTCCAAATATTCTTCAATATTCCTTGGAATTGAAGATAGAAATGACCTAAAAAGATTCGGAAGCTATGACCAAATATAATAGAACGGTGGCGGTACTTAAATTCCGGATTAAAAACAATTTTGAAATAAGTTTTAATGTTCGGGATATTAAGAGTTTTGAATTATTTTTTGCACACGATTTTTATGAAGTGTTAAATATCTCGCACGTTTTTAATTTTTTAAATAGTTTTGCCGAGTGTAACCGCAGCATGAAAATTTGCCTTTGCTCATTAAAGTCAGTTGACCCAAAAGTATTTAGACAATAATTAACTTTTTTTTCTACTGACTAATGCCTCTGCTATTGTGGTTTTTGATGTAGTCAGACCAGGAAAAAAATTAAGGAGTTGGATGTATGCGATTTTGTTCTTCTTATACTTTTTATGTGCTTCAAGAAAATTTAAATCGTGTCTTAATCTGGTAGTTTCAATTTTTTAAAATAAAACATTGAATTCGGTTTATTTACGTTCCCTAAGTTGTACTACTTACAATTGGGCGCCTCTTCATCTTGCGTTCCAATTAGAGAATATTTTTGCACTTTGGGTCTTGAACGAGGTTTCTTTGATTGTCTACAGGCTATGGCGATGCCCCAAAATAGGGCTGACAGTAACAGTAAAGACACAATGACGCCCACAAACACATAGAGGACCGACCAATCTAAAGATAAAGAAATTGCAAAACCATTCAAAATATCAGAAATTCATTTATGTTCACCCTAGAACTTACCACAATTGGCCTCTTCAAATCCCCAAAAGTATCCGAATGAGGGCATCCAAAATGCCTCGCAAAAGCAAGCACGTGTATCGGAGTTACAAGCGCCATGACCAGAACACTTATTTTGACAAATCATAGTACGAACATCAGCAAAAACTGTACCCAATATAGAAGCATCGCGTTGTAACTTTTCCTTTAGCAAACGTTCAATAGTGAGACCAGATACGGGAGTTTCTTTGCCAGACTTTTCCTGCTATTGGGTACCAACGGTCATTGCAAGTTATTAGTTATTATAATCAAAGCATATATCTGCCTCTATCTTACCTCCACGTAAAACACCAATATGGCTGCATTTGTTCTAGAATCATGTTGAAGATCTCGAACTTGAACTTTCATGTCACCCATTAGTAGGCCAATTTTTTGTACTATAGTATTGAAAGTGGAATGTGTCAACATGGAAATGTTCATGGGTAAAGTAAGTTGGACCAGATTCAATAACATCGGATCCGGGTGAACAAAAACACTGGCAGTATCGGAGCTAGTCAGACCTTGTTCGTCACTTACGGTTAGTTTAAAGACATACCGACCAGATACGAGATTGGTGAGCTTAATCAATAATAGACAATGAATTAGTATATTTTCTATTGGTATAGCCCACTTTACTCACAATCATTACAGGACTGCTATCACTGTTGCCGACAATTTTGCCGGCTGCCAAGCTGGCATCTTCTCGAGTCCATTGATATTTCGCCACGCCTAAATCATCGGAAGATAAGGATCCGTTAAAGTAAATCGCCGAGACTGGGAGAGTAATGCTTTGGTCCCCTCCCGCATTAGCCACTGGCGGCGAGTTTTTCTCCTGCACAACCTTCAGCCACATTTGATCTGATGCAGTGTTATTGCTTTGGTCGACAACCGTAAGCTCAAATTGGTAGAGACCAAGTGTAAGACCAGTAGCATTTGCAACCTATGATTTACAGGAACTTAAAAAGTTATACCTTGTTAAGGTCTCTGTTCATTACATACCGATTCATTTGCTCTTGCGATCATAGCTGTATTCGGACCAGAAACTTCCTTCCATTCATATGATTTTATACCAATATCGTCTGTGGAGCCGGATCCATTTAAGGTTATCCAATTAGTAGGTAGATTTATAGTCTAAAATAATACGTTGTCAACCGAGATCCATCATTATAAGTTTAATTTTTAAAAGTTTACCATATTAGTTCCGGCCACTGCTACGGGTGGAGAGTTGGTCGGTGGCTTCACAAACACATGCACTTTTGCAGTACTCGATTGTCCACTACCGTCTGTGACCTTTAAAACAAAGGTGTACATGCCCTCTTCCAAGTTTGATAGTTGCACATATGGCGTTCGTGTATTTTGCATATCAACGGCTTTAGCTTCGTCACTCGCATCTTTTGTCCATTCCCAGGCAACAATTTCGTGGTCATCCGAACTTGCCGTACCGTTGAGTGTAACATTATTATTGGGCAAATATAAAATGACAGCATCGCCTGCATTTGCCACTGGTGGGTAATCAGTGCCCTTCAAAACTGTAATATTGGCCGTCGTAGAATTGGTGACATTATCTGTATCGGTGACCGTCAGTTTAAATGTATAATTTCCCGGTGATGTAAGATCGGTCAATTGCAGGGTGTTGACTTCAGGTAACTTGGGCTGATAACCTATGGGACCGGAGACCACTTCCCAGTGCCAAACAACAATCTTGTCATCATCGGTACTGGTGCTACCATCCAAAATGGCATTCGTTGTTGGTTGTCGGATAATTTGCTGGCTAGGCGAAATTACCACCTGGGGCACCCGATTTATTCGTTTTTCCGGTAGCACGGTGACATTTGCCATTGCCTCTCCATACGTGCCGTTATCGCCAGTCACAGTAACCTTAAACGTATACAAACCTTCGGACAAATTAGACAATTTAACCTTAGATTGACTTTGATCGGATATTGTGCCATTCATAGGACTTTTTGGTTGATTGATTAAAGTCCACAGATATTTATACTTTGTATTGCTGGATTCTTCATCGGGGACCGTAAATGCTGCAAGTGTCACTTCCTTCTCGGGTAAACGGACTTCTTTCGATACTACCGAAACCATTAGCTTCTTATTGGATTCCGTTTTTGGCGTAGGTTCCGATTCGGGTTTCTGTAAAGTTGTGGCCTCATTCGACGCAGCCGAGGCCAACATTATGTTGTGAGATGATCCCGATTCATCCATTAAATTATAGTCCAATGAATCAGGAACACAAACTCGCAAATGATTACGCACAAATCCAGGTATACATTTACAAATGCCCGTATTGACATCGACCGATGTACACTCTTCATTGAGCGGACATCTAGCAGTGGCATCAGACCTAATATCCAAACTGCATGTCATAAAATTTGCCAATGATGGTGAATCTGGTGACAAATTTGCTCGATAATATGACAAATCCTCTGGTAGTATGCCGTCAGTTTCGTCTAATGGTGAGGACATTAGCAATTGCTTTACTCGTTTCTCCGCCAAAGGAAAATCGTCTTCATCGTAATTACTGGACGCGGCTTCGGCCGTTCGTGAGTAGTAGGGAAATTTGTGAGATTGCTTCCAAAAGTTAAGAGAATTTATGTTATCGTGTCCTTCGACCTCATCCAGTGGCATCATTTCATTAAGAGCTTTTGATGCTTTCAGAGAGTCCAGCCAGGACAGTTTCTCCTTGCCCGAATCTAGTCTGACGGGATTCACTAAAACCATTTGAATACGTCCCGGTAAGGTCCTACGCTCTTTGGGTAGACAAGCTTCGTTGCTTCCGCATCGCACGTGATAGCATTTACGCTTAAACATAAACACCACATTGCAAGTGTTATTTCTGCCCTTCTCACAGCAGGCTTCCACACAAGTGCGCAGATCTACTTCGACACCAGCATTCGCGTCTTCAGACGCAGGATACTTTTCAAAGATACCAGCTTTGTTCTCGTCATGAGGCATGGCGCTTTCAAACACATATCGTACCATATTGGGGCACAGGACTGTCAAATCACCATCATCAACATTGCGTGTGTTTACTGGAGTGTCACCCTGCGTCGGTTCATGGGCCGATACGGGGGTTTCCGTAGTAACTACAGTGTCCACGGCCAAGGCGACAGCCACATATGTTGCAATGAGCAATAATAAAGTCGTCTTCCAATTTATAGCATTTGCGTTCATATTGAAAATGAACAATTTCGAGATTTGTGCCAACAAATAATATAGATTCAAACAGTTTCTTCACAATCAAGCATAAGCAAATGCGATCTCTTATGCTCTAATTACCATTTTTGTTGAGTTTTCCACAATATTTTAGCAATCTTCTTATTCGAACAATGACAAATTACTTTTTCATAGACAAAATGGGATATAGCTCAGTAGTAAAACACACAAACGAATTGAAAAATGCTGGCTAACAATAAAACAACCACCATCCAACAACCAGCCATCACCTAAACGTCAAAAACAAAACAATACTTGTCAAACAGCTGTTCGTGCCGTTTCTACACTACATAAAGATAACACAACATTTTAGGGAATCGATAACGAAATTAAAAGTACAAAATACCGTTTATTTAAATAAGTGAAAATATGCTGCGTAAATTGACCAACTACATCTATAATTTTAGGCGTAGCAAGGATTAATTAAAATTTAATCCCTTCTTATCAGGTATTCTTCAAGTATAAATTATTTAAACGTAAACTCGGTGCTTTGGGTATTACTTTGTTTTTTAGCACATAATTTAGCGGAAAGACGTACTCTAAAGTCCTAAAAGAAATTAAGTAGGATTCAAACACACAAAAAATGTATTAAGATTTTAAAGAAACTTAACGTCGTTGCATCTAGAAGAAGGAAGAAATTTAATTCATCTCATCTAATATTACATACTTATACATTGTATGTATGGGTAATTCCAAAATTGTTCGACACGGTCTGGATTTCGCACTTATTGGAATTTGATGAAAATTTGCACAGATATTCTTCTCGTTGCTGTCTGTTTTACAATATCTGAGCTATGTCTAGATATTAATTGGTTTAAATCATACAGCATCTCAAAATTGGCCTAAACAATTTTTTTGAAAAACAGCTGTGTTAGACGTCAAATATGTTAGGAGCGCGGCATCAGAAATAACCAAAAAAGGTGCAGCCTAAAAGCTATTGATGTAAAAAAAAGCAAATGTAAAATAAAGAGTTGCATATGTTTGTTCGAAATATACCTTTTAATCAAGTTTATCTTCTTGATCCTTACATATTGGAAAAAGAGATATGTTTCCAAAATTTGACCTAATTTGTTTCCAGCTGTGAAAATTTCATAGTGGGTTTACCATGGGTTTAGAAGTTATTGAACTTTTACTGGAGCACTTACCTAATTTTATAAAGAAACCCATTTTACTTTTAAAATTGTCTATATTTTAAGGACTACACTATGCAACAGTAAAATATATCACGAGAGTGAATCTTTTTTTCATGCAGGTCTCGTCGAGAACAAGAAGAACCGGTTTGTGAAATTTCCTAATCACCCCCTGAGAATGCGATTCAAACCCAGCTTTTGAGTACTTTTGCCCACTTATAAGCCTATAAGTATGTTTATTATCAAACAAGTTTAAGTTATTTAACGGATTAAAAAGAAAAGACTTGGACATATGGGCGATATATATTTGATTTAGAAAACTTGATAATTCTGTGAGTATTTTTGGGGGAAACACTCGTTTTTTTGCCTGAGCTTTTTCTTTTGCTAGTTTAGCATCATTAGTTATTCTTTTAAGTGACCAGCCAAATTCTCAAATCATTCTTATGATTTTATACCTAGGGTTAAAATCTGTTTTATTGCCCAATGAAAACCTAAAAAATTGTTATTATCGGTACCTATCGCTTATGCGACTTGCATAAACTTAAGAAATTAAAAAAACCCAAAAATACTCCGGGTTGTCAACTATAGAACAAGTAAATGGAAATGGCAGTACAACACTAAAATAGTTTCTGTCAGAATTTAAGTGCGATCTGGGTAGATTAGTATCGCAGTGGTTCACCAGAAAGGGCAGGGCTAATGCTCCAACTTTTCTTCAGCTGTTGTAATTTGCATTACCATTTTTTTAGCAGAATCACACGAATAGTATTAAATAGTATGCGAATGCCAAAAGTGGGCGGAATGGTGCATTTCCGGGAGGTACCCGAAAGGGAAGTGTCAACCACTCCATTGTACATGCTTAAAACCCTATTACAAAAACTGTACGGTCTTTACAATTTCAAACACTAGGTGACAAGCTATGTGTGTTCTAATCTGCACACAGACAGTCTCATTTGTGTGGGAGCTAATAGAAGGGCTAAGAGTCATATTTTGACACCATAGTTCTATTCTTTATTATTGATTTCTATCAGAGTTTATGAATATTATCAATGGTATAGTAAAAAAAAGTAAAGTGGGTTGAATGGTGCGTTGGCATAGGAGGTACCAGAATGGGCGTGTCAACCAATTTTTTTTCATATGGATGTACAAAGCCATTATAAAAATATTAACGTGTGCACAACTTAAGCGAATTACATTCACTCGGTGACAAGTTATACGGGTTATGATCTGTCCTATAACAGTGTTATTTGTGCCGGAGTTATTAGAAGATAAGTGGTTAGTAATCCAGAAAAAGTAACTACTCAATGTATAAACTCTGAATACTGTTTTGCTACATTGTAAATATACGGATAGGAAGTCAGCCTACACAGTGGTTTGTTTGGAGTTGAAAATAAACCAAATTTGGCAAAAGGATATTAAAAAAGTCATGACCATTTTTATTTAAAAATTAGCTTTGCTTGAAAGTCGTAGCAATGGCCAGAAAAAATGTCGCATAAATCGGCGTGATTAATTGACCCTGGGGTCTGTTAGAAACATGCAATAGCATGTAAAGCTGAAATCCAAAATAATATCATACACATTCCCACAAAATAGTTAACGAGAAAATTAACCTAACTTATATTAATTAACAAAGCACACACATCTTACATGGAAAAGGCAGTAAAGGCTTCACAACATCTCACACGACCAAGTTCCCTACGCGTGTTTATATTTATTTTTAACACATGTCTTCGTAAACTATCGAAACGAAAGGAATGCCAACGAAGAAGCAATATCAACTTAGAACCAAGAAATAGTTGAAAGACACAAAGATCACAGAATTCATTGACCAACTCAACGACACATAATGGTATGTTTGCTATTTGCTTTCCCGCAAGACGGTGTTCAGCATTGTTTCAACAACATATTTAGCATCAGTACTCGTATTACTCACCGTCGTTGAATGAGAAAAATCTCACAGTCCCTTTCATAGGTAGCTTAAACAGAACCTGAGTTTAGTCTTGTCCCGACTGTTAAGAACGAAACGTGAAACTTACACCTGTCTGTTGGTTTGTATCCGATCAAGAAGTGATTTTGCTAAAAGAGAGAAGAATGCAATCAGTAAAACTGGTTCAAACTCTACTGGTTGTTTGTGTTGTTACCTTTACGCACTTGCAAGAAGTTCGACTGGAGTCCGATGAAGATGAAGCCAAAGGAGGCGCACACATTATTTACGACCAGCGTCAAAGTGGCAAATACAATATACATGTAGTGATTAAAGATGTGGCGATTATTGAAATGGACCAAAACGAAATTGAAGATGTAAGTATCGTAGAAATTAGCCACAGCATAAATATTCACCGAAGAGGAATAAAAATCTTTTATTCTGGGTTCATTTATTTACAAACAATTTAATTGTTAATATTTCAAACGGCAATCAAGTATGTATCATTTTTTTAAAAAAAAATAATATAATCGAAAAAAGTGAGAACATTAAATGGTTACCATTTACCAATGTACAAAGTTTCATTGTCAGTTTAAAGGGTCATGATTGAAGAAATGTTGGAATACGAATTTTCCTCAACAGTCCATTATTGAACAAAAAAAGAGTATTTCACAAGGTATGACTTTTTCACCGTTCACAGATATTTTAGAAGTGAATCACTTCTAAAAAATGTGTTCTTAATTAAGTTCTAAATACGAACACCACTATAAGAATTCTAAAGCCATTAAAATGTGAGGCAACATCGGAATTTTTAAAACAGGTTTATATTTTCTGAGCCTTGTTCGGAGTAGAAAGTGCATTGCAGTACCAAAAATCCTACCTGCAGAAAACAGCACGAAAGCCATGGTATTTAATAATTCTAAGCTGTGGACATTGTATGCATTTTGCACCGCCGTGTTGTCTGCGCGACTTTAACCAATATCCCACGTTCAAAGCCTTGTAAGAATAATAATTTTTTATATGCCGGCGATTTGTCGGAATTCTATAGAAAAATTGTACGAAAAGTTTCTCTAAAAATGAACCAGTCGTTGAGTATCGGCTTAAAAGTATAAATACCGTGATCAGCTTAAGAAATTATAACCATAACTTGAACATATTTCATATTGTAAATAACAAGATAAAAAGCAAAAAAGTTACATATGTTCTGACTTAATAAATTTCTAAAGAGAAAAATAAACTCCAAAAAGAAATAAACATAGCCATTTCGCTGATTTTTTCATGTGAAGTACCAAAAATGTACTTCACCCAGGAGGTGTGCCACTGGCATGAGTGGGTCGGCCCTCCAAAGTTAGTGGGGGTCGGTCATACATTTGGACTCGATAGGGGCACCTTAAATGGGTCAAAGTTGGATTGATCAAAATTTGACCCTAAGGGTCAAAAGTTGAGACATCAGAATTTGTTTTAGAGGTATGGTCTCTTATTTTGATCCCCAGAATACGACTTTCCTTGTCACTTGGGCGATTTTTAAATTGACATGTCCTTTATTTACAGTCTGACTATCGTTGGCCAGTGTTTTACATGAGTCCAGGAGATGTGGGCTGATTCTAATAAACTTTTTCTGCAGCGTATCCAGGTGTTTCTTAGATGGTCCTTTTTTCGCTCTACTTTGGGGTCCAGTCCAGTGCAGCTCTAGCATTATCTTTTTGAACGATTTAAAAAAGCTTGGATTTTGCGAGTTGTCGTTTGCATCAAATATTGTGCAGCCATATATTCAGAAGGATTTGACGCTGCAGTTGAAATTGTTGCTTCTCCAAATGTTATGCAGTGCAAGAAAAGCACCCCTTGCCTTATTTGTACGATCGCAGTTGTCTTCCTCTGATCTCCCTCCTTTTGTCTTCGATGACTTGGCCGTCTATACTTAGCGGAGTCACATTTGTTGTTCCTAAACGCATGAGCATCATCTTCTTCTACTGTCAGGCGTTCCAGTTTGGCTTGTAAATGCTCAAAACTGTACGCGAAAAATCAAATATCGTCAGCATAGTCAATATCGTCAGCATAGTCAATATCGCCAAGAATGTTATTAACGTCCCAACGAATGTCATATGTTGCCTAATCATTTGTTGAATTAAGAAGAGATTGGGCGATAGGATGCATCCTTGTTTAACGCCTTTATAGATCCCAAAGAGTAGACTTTCCCTTCCATTAAACCGGATTGTTCGGCATTTATGTACAACTCAATAATAAGTTACACCATTTTGTAGATAAGCCTTTGTTTATGAGTACGATCCGCGTATCGGCGCACGAGACAGTATCGAAAGCACACTCAAAATCAATGAACAGGAGATTTAGGTGTGAATTGGGCGCAACGGGTTAATATGATCAGTATAAGATCGCCCTGGTCGAAAACCTGCTTATTCTCTACGTAAATGGAGTCGAGCGCAGTGGCGATACGCACCAAGCGCCAACTGTCTACTTGTTGCTCGGGCGCTTGCTTATCTTTATAATAAAGCGTTTGTTTAAAAATTTTTTCGGGCAAGTGGCCGCCGCGGCTGAATACTAGCTGAGAGGCTATATGGTTCTATAGCGTTCCATATTGACTCTAACAATTTGGCCGGCTTCATTTTTTGATGAAATATGCACCGATGATTCCCTCTACGCATTGAGCACACCAAACAGTAATTTTTTTGAGGATGTAACGGCGTCCCAACAATGGCTTGTGGATTTTAATAACTCTAAATGCAGCAATTTTATTTATTTACGTACCCATTCAACCAATAGTGAGCATCATCACTGAACAAAATGTTCTTGTATAAATCAGGATCGGTGGCCATCTCGTTTTGGGCCTATTCACCACTATTTGCGAACCTTGTTCCCGAGTAAGTCTATTCATTATGCAATGGCAAACCAAACTGAGCATAAATAAAGTGACAGCTGTCAAAAAAACCAACTCCGAAAAAATGTGTGGCCAGATTAAAAACCACGTTTCTAAAAAAAACACCCTTTTTAATTACCACTAATTTGTTTTATGGTGTCGTACACACCACGTAGATTCTCAATACTTCTTGAAGTAGTTGCGCTTATCTCTGCAAACTTAACGTTTTACTTGCGAGGAAAAGATTAGTTTTGGCTGTAGCTTTCGCTTTTTCTGTTTTTGCTCGTAGAAGAGCATTACGAAGGTGTTTGCGGCTCTTTATTTCCTCAAGAGTTTCATTGCATATCCACTGCTTTCGATTTAGTTTTGCATATCCTACAATGGTGGTAGCTATTTCCGTACACGCAGTTGATGTCTCACTTCAGGTGTTCATGAGATTACTTTGTAGTCTATCAGTTAAAGCCAAATTATACGCGTGTGCAGTTTCCAAAGTAATAATGTAATAATAGCATTACTTTTCATTATTTTTTAGATTTATTTAACTAAATAAGCAAATAGTCTTAACTGAATATTTTTTTAATTTTAAGTTTACATTCCTTTTTTCAAGTAGTGCGATATACAATTAATTCGCTTTGATTTGTATATGTGAGAAACGTAATAGTCAATAGAATATTTCTTTTTTGACGTATTCTGTTCCACCCACAGTGCGGTTCGGATTCACTAGCAAACATATTTCACAAACATATTACCACTTCTCTGTCAAAATCTTGTTTAAAACCAAATTGATTTTCTTTTTGCTGAGTTTTATCTCCTATTCGCGCCACTCCCCTTGTCCAATCATGGCCTTATGTACTCTTCAAATATTTCCTAGTCTAATATATCATGATGAAAATATGTCGTATCGATCCGTGTTTATAATAGTGATACAAAAACTCCGAAAATACTATTACTATACTAATTTTTCTGGAGGTATGTAAAGAATTATATTCTGAAAAAAAATTGTATAAAATAGAGGGCATACAGTGGCAAGATTTTATTTCAGCATATAATTCATTACATACCAGAGTAATTTTGATTTTTAATGATGTGGTTAAATAAAATTAACATTTATTAGTATTACATTATTTTATTTTCAATTCAAACTACAAATTAGCGATTTTGAGGTTATGTAAAAGTTACCATTTTTTTCTCAACACCATACATTTTATATAATGTTTCACTATTAATAATTCACTATTAATAATTTCCATATGGAATTTGTAAGTAAACATTTTTCTTTTATTTGCTAGAAATTTCTTGTTTACAAAAACAAATTGCATTTTTCGATATTCTAAAGTGTTTACAATTACCTTTATATTGTAACATATTAAAAATATTGTCCTTTTGGATTTGAGGTCACTCTGTCACTCTACAGGCCACATTTTAATTGAGATCTAGCCCAAATAAAGTAAAGTGCGCTACATTTGACCTATAACTAACCTTAGAAAAATAAGATCATTTCGGTATATATGACGTATAATCCCCATGAAATATGTCGCAACCGTTCTTGATGTGACATATTTAGATCGATCTGGCTAAAACTCATAATACCATAGTGGAGTCGGCCCTCCCAGTTTTGTCTTAATTTGTTATAATACAATGGCTTATTTATAATTTAAATATTTGAATATAAATTGTAAAAATATAGTTTTTAACAGCAGTCGGCTATAACGACTTTATTGAAGTCTCCGATCAATATTTTGTGGTTTCGAGATGGACTTACAAAGTGACTCATTCCTACGATGAAGGTTGCTTTGCGTTTTTAGTAAATATGACTAAAAGTAGAAATTCTTAATAAAGCAGTTCAACTTTGAAGGGAGCTGGTAGTGAATTTTTCCTCTCCTTTTTTGAGAAAATGCGAAATTTGTATTACTTTTAAATATTTGTTTTTTTCACTGAAAAACAAACTAAAATATTTTGAATTGTCCAAACCTACATTTAGCCGATTGCAGTCGACATGTCTTAGTTTTCTTAAATTATAACAAAAATAAATAGTATAAGTATAATGTAGATACGTTCAATTGTTTATGTCTCATTTTGGACAACCTTAACAACATTCCAACATTTGGAGGTTATTTATAAAGAACTCTTTGTTTGTATCTTCAGACCAACTACAATGACGAGGAATACTATTACGATGAAAATGATCTAACGGTCAAACCAATAACGCTTAATCCTATAACACCTACAACTAAACTGCCATCAACTACAAGTACTACCACTATAGCGCCAACAAAAAAGATAAATACCACAATTAACAAGGTGACCGAAACGAAGTATCCTGCGACCGAAAACGATCAAGACGAAACGGCAACCTTTACTTCCGCTATGTTATGGAACACCTTGTCATCGCTCATCTCTAAGAAGCCTCCCGGTGAAGAGGTCGTATCAACTGAAATCCCCACACAACACTCATCGGCGCAGACCACACAAGAATATCTTACCGATAAATTAAATGTAAAGCCTCGAAGCAAAGTAGAGCCTATTTATGCTATTGAAGAGGAACCTTTGCAAATGAGATCTAGAGAGGATTCTATACCTTTGGAGCAAGGCGCAAAAACATTGACAAATTCGAAAATCTATAAAGTGAAAGTACACAGATCTCATCAACCTCACCACTATGCGCCGCTGAAAATACAGTCACGGCGTTGTCGTTCGAATCAATACAGAGATTTAAGTGGTAACTGCCGCATAAAACGATCGCCTGCCGGATCGCTATTGTAAGGAAGACTTCAAAATAACACTTCTCGGCAAAGGAAATTGCAGATTCTATAATTTTAATCGGTATGCAAGAAATTGCTGTTAGAAATGTTCACCTCGTATTGTGTAGTACATATAAATCTGTGGCAAGAGTATATGTATTTTAGATTCCTTTACAAGCAAGAGATCAATCGCAAATTTAATTTTTTCAATTAGAGTCAAGTAAACATCTGCATGAATGCAGAAAAAGTCACCCCATGAGACACTCACAAAAATTCACGGCCAGCATTCATTTAACTCACTTTCAATGTCTTTTTAGACTTAATTCGATTTACTTGAATAAAATGTTACGAATTTCTTTGTTCTTTTTATACCCTACACAACTCTGTGGAACAGGGTATTATTAGTTAGTTTCATGGTTTATACCCTGTTTCACAGAGTGGCGCAGATATAAAAACTTAAAATGTTCTTCAAAACATTTATCTTAATAAACTCGAGAAACTCGACTCAGTCACACCGATGCTGGAGTAAATAGAAGGAATGGACAATCATTGAACAACATTCTCTGTAATCGAATGTTGTGTGTTCGAGTATGATAGTTTTATAAAACGAATGAATAAAATATTCGCCAAAACGAAGCACAACTTAACCTAAGTGGCTGCATTCATATTCATTCAATTTTCTCACGATAAGTTACAACAATCATTCATAAATGCGGTATGTATTCATTCTACATATGTTTTCATGCAGATAATAAGTGTAAAGCCATTGTTGCTTCGCTATCCCCGTTTAACTCTGAATTTTTGTTTTAAATTTGTTAGGCGTCCAATGCAAAACTAAAATTCAAAATTTCTCTGCAGTAGAAGTTTTTAAAAATGGTGTTATTTGGAGAAGTTTCCCAAGAAGTACCCAGAACAAGAATTTTCCTTAATTTTTGAAAGATGTTATGTGGTGAACTTTCCGTGTTCCGAAGTCAAAAATCATATTCTGGCTTAAGAATCTAATTTTTGGGCCAAGAAGTGTTTTTTATTTTTTTAAGTTCATATGATCTTTTTGATGTTTGTGTTTTTTTCTTTTTATTATTTTTTACTTCGTTGGTGACCTTTAAAGAAAGCGTCTCTTCAGCATGCTGGTAACATTACCTTTTGTTGGCGGCGATCAACGCCACAATGAAGACTGAATGGAAAATGACAATTGAAGATAATTAAATTGTAACTTTCTTTGATACATTTAATAAACTAAAACTATTTTAATAAAGAATTTCGTATTTTTGTGTTGTTATTCAAATTGAGATAAATCGGTTTCACCTTCATTTAAGGTTTTATTCGTTCATTTCATGTTTCTTTGCTAAAATGTATATATGTATAGTCAACGATCGATAAAGTATGTATTTGTTTTAAAAAGTTTTCTTATTTTTTATTGAGTAACAATATTTAAACTTAAAAGCATAAGTTATAGTTTATCTGATTGAAAATAATTTAGTTTAAAAATAACTTAATAGTTCGGGTCAACATTTACAAAATAGAAATGAAAACAATATATTTTAATACTTTATAATAGGATATGTACAAGATCCAATGGGTTACAAAAAAATCCAATTAAAAAAACAAACAATCACCAAGTGAAACATTGGCAACAATATCCACCAAATTTTAGACTTTTAAATAAACTACGACGAATGCATTTTAAAAAATGCTACATACAGAATTTGAGAGTTTTGGAAACTCTTGTTAATTGCCGAAAAATTCATATAAAATTTATGTTAAGGTATAACTTGAGTAAGCCATCCATCATAAGTGGAATAGAAGTTAATCTAAAATTAAGAAAATGGTAAATAATATTCGGCACATGCTTTTCATAGTTTGCGTATGCCCCGAAAACTAATACTGTAATTTCAAATGAAACGAACCTTTTAGGGTGTTCAAAAACATTAAAGAAAATTTTGTATACAAGTTTTTTTTATAAATTAACCGACAAAATAAACATTATTCGATTACTTTTTATAGGAATGAGGTCCATGGATTTTTGGATAAATGGAAATTCAATAAACACTGAACTGTCGAATTTAAATGTAGAAATTAATTCGCATAAAACAAAACTGACTTAACGAAACTAATAACATATTTCAAATTACGCTTGCTACTACGAGTATAACCAAAAAGAAAACACCCACCAATTAAAAATCGAACTGTGTGACTTTCAAACATTCTTGCTAAAAATTGTCCTAGAATGTTGTATAGCATTGGACATAGAAAAGTCTTAACAGAATTAATTTGATAGACGTATCAATCATAAATGTTTTTAAGAGTATTGACAGATCTAAAGAACGATATACGAATTTAAATAATAAGCAAAAGGGAAACAGTTCAATTTAACTGCAATCGAAATATTTTCCTTGAAAACAATAAGTGTTAATAATAATAAAAGAATTTGGTGAATTCGTTTTTATAACCTAATTGTCTAAATTATCTATTTATAAATACGTTTATATGCACTCCTTATGTTTATTGTTTTCAATCCAAAAATTGCATCCACTCGTTTTGTTTTGAAACGATCTTCACATGCAGGCCTTGTGCGCTTGTTAGGCAATTCTTGAATTCAAAATATAATTTGTTCATGGCGGAATATAAATAATTAATGTCTTTTTGTTTGCAAAACTTAATCAGGATTTGTTTTTGTATATTCGTTGTAACCGAAAAATATGTATATGGGTAGGTTTATAAATGAGTGAAGCACGCGTTTGTCTGTCTATTGGAAGGCATTTGGGGTGTAATTGAAAAGACTTGAGAGTCTCAACTTCATTTGTAATTGTAATACAAAGGAAGTAATTTTAAAAGTCTTACCTTGGAAACGGCTTGTTTGTGCTGATGTGGTTTGTGACACACAGCTTACTAAATTCTGAGTGTTAATGAGTTTTGTTCTGGTTACTGTCTTTAGCATACAACAAGGTTCCGACGAAGACCGCTGTTTCACAAATACCCATCGTAGTTGGGTATTTTGAGAGGTCAAGTCGTCGGAACCTTTGACTATTTCTAAGTATATGTGTTTTAAATATATCTATCTGTTTAAGGCATTCCTGGTAAGACCGGGCAATTTTGTCTTTGTTGTTGCTGTTGTATCATATTGGCGCGCACCCTTTGTTGTTCCAGCCTCTGCACGGAGGCAGTTAAATGTGAGTTTTCCACGTACAGATCTTTGACAAGAATATCAGCGTTTTGTAAACGTTGCACTTGTTCGGCAATTAAGGCACTTTGCGCCTCTACGCGACCATGTAAATCATTTAATTCTATTTGATGGTGACGCCAAGATTCTGAAAAAATATAAAATATAAAAATAACTTTTCGAGCATATCGTTGCATTTTACTTACGTTGCATAATTGATTCTGTGTACTGTTGCTGTTGCTTTATAACATTTTGCAAATGGCGATTTTTCAATTCCAGTTGGTTTACTCTTTGTATCAAAGAAGGATGTGCTGTTCGCTGTAATGAAACAACTTAAAATCATTTCCACTCTCAACTTCACTTTACTACAGTTCGTAAAGTAAAAAAATTGTTTATTTCGATGCTTACCGCATAAGCTTTTTCTAATACTGGCTTAGCTTCTTGTAACTGTTGCAATTCCATTATCAAACCATCCCGTTGCAAAGACAAGTCCTTGATTTGTTCTTTCAACGAGAGTTCAAAGAATTTCAACCGCTTCAGTTCTTCTTTAATGCCACTGGGTGTTGGACTAGTTGAACTATTCTTTGTGCTTGCATTCGACTTTATTGCCAATTGTGAATTACGTTGCTGACTGTGATTCGAATGTATACTGTGCGTTTCAAAACTTTTCCCAGATGCCGTCGACGAGGTTTCACAGTCGGCCACATCGCCAGTTTCGGAAGGTGTAGACTGGGTATGTGAATGATTGGGTTTCTCAATAGGAGATTGCAGTGATGTTTGTGGCGGTGTGCTGAAAATTGTAGTTTCCGATGTTGATAAATTGATTCTAAAACAAAAATTCATACAAATGCATACAAATTATCGACAATTTTGTGATGGGTGAGTTAAACAAGCAAGCAAAATATGATGATTGTACGAGAATATTTGCATTTACTTTGGACAGAGCCTTTTTGGATTTGTATGCAATTTGTTAGGACATTTGTCAATGTCTACTACAACATTAACTGATAAATAGTACACAAAGAAAAGGAAGATTAATGAATCTATAATTTTGAATTGCATGTAATAAATATATATAAAAAAAACTAATTACGGTAAACTAAGTTTAAAATCAGGGATCTAATTAAGGTACAGCATTGTTGAACATTGGAATTATAAGACTACTTGATTTTGATCTTCACATGGCAGAGCAATTAATAGAAGACTAAAAACATTGATTATGATACGCAAAGTGAATATTATTGCGAGAAAATCTTGAACCATTTATGAAAATTAAAAACGAAGAATTCACAGACGCGTGAAACATCAGAGGAGAAAACAGATTTATGGTACAATTTCATTTAATTAAATGCAGATTTAGGAACAAACTTAATTAATATTTTGAATTAATCTTTCGGTAGCGACGAAAGAAAATGTCGGCGACGTTATGAGTAATTTCATAGACATAAAAACATTTCGTCCTTTTCGAGTTCAGAAATCGGTATCGGCATCCAGTAGTGTAAAATTATTTACAATTATTGTCCAATTCTTACAATCAAGTCTCCCGTACATTATCAACATATATTTTATTGGTTTCCAGACTACAGGAAAATCGAAAATACACTGCGTAAGATGCTGACCAACTCTTTGGTAAGTTTCTGACACTTTTTTGATTACAAACAAATGCACAAATCGTCTGAGCAATAAAAAAATCGACTTTTTGACTGATTATGATGTACCGTATCAAAATACACTCTCCTGTAAAATTCCAAGTGCAAGCTCAAGCCATTCATAAACCCGTTTTCTTTGTCTTTTTTAAAATGTTTGAAATGTAACATACTGCTTCTTTGATTTCATGGAATAAAGTATTTAATACCCCTGTTCCGCAGTATTTAATTGGTAACGACATTTAGGAAAACTAATTAGAAAAGTGATTATAGTTTGTTATACTTGGGGAAAATCCTTATTATCGAGATCAAATCCTTGAAGGTGATTTAAAATCAGATTTTATAAATATTGAATGAACATTTAGACTTTTTGAAGGTTTAGAAACCAAACAGTTTGACAAATGTGCCAAATTTGACATTTATTTAAAATGAATTTGTTGTTGAAGCGGCATAAAGTGCCGGGGTGACAGCCCTTGGCCGAAGAATTCCTCCTTCGGGTCGATCCGGTGCATAGAACCGGCTGTTGTGGGATCATAAAACGAATTTGTGGGATGCTGCAGTGTGATAGTAAGAGTGAACGACTATTATACAAGTAAATCCATGTCCTAGGATCCAGATAAACTGGAAGATAACGCAGAGGAGTGATATAGAGGGGTTAAAATACCCTGTATGCCTGAATAATTCAGCAAAGAAGATTTGGATCTCAAACCAAAAAAGAGTGAACTGGATATATGGAGCTGTAGTAAGACAAATTTTAACGAAAGGCTGCATAGCCAGGTGGGAATTAATGAGTCTGGGAAACTTAAGAAAAACACTATAAAAAGTTCTGACTTGCAGACCTATTTGTTACGCCAGAATTCAATGCACGCCTCAAGCAGCTCGACAAGAAGGGCATTGCGAATTAAAGGGGCGGGTCTCTCATCGCAGTCACTAACTGGACTCTCTAGGTTACTTAGTGCTGTAGGAAATTCTTGCAGTGCAGTCTTTTCACCAAAGAGGTGCTAGACTTTAGAAAAATATCAACTTTTATTTTCCCTAACAGAGCAGAGTGGGAATAAAATAGACCACTTCAAGTATCTCGGTTCACGCCAATGGAACAAGGATGAACGTAGGGACAGGAGCTGGTTTTTAACTAAAAACGATTTTCAAATACGCAAGTCAAGTTGCTGTGGCCGATATACTGGATATAGGCAAGGCAGCACACTTTAAGCTTCAAATTTACCTGCCGAATAATAAAGACATTTACTTCTAAGTTTATAATAACGGATGTTCAGTCACACTGGTAAAATCCATTCTGGTAAAAGTTGCAAAATGTCACTAAGCACCTATACGAACCGGACTAAGTCTGCGTTGGGTGTCCGGCACAATACTGTTGAAGGAAACGAGGTGGCAGATCTTCTGGCATGTCTTAATTCGACTAAGGATACTGCAGATGTTGGCAACTAAGCAAATCCCTTAACGGGTTGTTAGATACATGGATCTATACCAAGGTTAACCTAGCATTGACAAGGACCGAAAAATAAAAAGTTGCTACGGCTCTGTGATCTAAACTAGAAAAGAACAATAACAGCCCTGCTTGAATATAACAAAAGTAATGTCAAAGTGCTCGTATGTGACGAATACTGTAACCATTGTGAGGATGAGATTGATACAGTGTGGTCCTTACTTTTTAAAACCTTTGTTATTCAGAAGATTAGCACGAAATTATATATCAAAAGACAGATCAATTTGATCAATTTTCGCTTGTTTCACCTAAATAATTATTGGTCGCTCACAGTCATCCTCATCCTCTTTAGAGGTTTTAGTGCGAATTCACTAACTATTTCTAGTTAAGTCCACAAATAATGGGGATATGCAAATACATCATTTAGTTTACCCGCTTTCGTCTAGATCGTTCTAGAATTTTACGACGATCAAGTATGTATTTAGGTCTCCGATCAATATTTCATTGTGTTTAGTATAGTAACTATCGTATGGTAGATGTTATAAAATGTACAGCACCTTCGAAGCAATTGTTAATTATTGTTATATTTTCTGCCGAAGGGTGGATGGTATATTAAATTTGTCATTCCGTTTGAAACACCGCAAAATATTGATCTGAGACCCTTTAAAGTATATATATATATATATATCGGGTGATCCATCTAGAGGTATTTTTTCCATAGGGATTTTTCAGAGTTTTCGCGTGAGTTGCGTTAAACTTTATTTTTTTCCTTTTCAGTATAGAATACTAACATCGCAACAAAGTATCCAAATTGTGCAACTGAATTGTGGAAATGGGAAACGAGAAGATCCGCTGTATCCGAACAACGGTTTATTTAGTGATGAGGCCCCTTTCTGGCTCAACGACAACTTCAATAAATAAAATATCCGCATTTGGGCTGAAGAGCAACCAGAAGAGGTTTAAGAGCTGTCATTTTACCCAGAGAAAACCATGCTTTGGTGCAGTTAATGGGCTGGTGGCATCATCGGTCCATATTTTTTCAAATAAATGATGATGGCTGGAACGTAATCGTGAATAGTCTCGCTATTGCGCCTTGATATCGGACTTTTTGCTACCTGAAATTGGAGTCCGTAATATTGACGGTATTTGGTTTCAACAAAACGGTGCCACTTGCCATACCTTCCGAATGGACACGCTGAGACTTAGTCGCGGTTAATATTTGAAGGAAATAATGTTTAAAAAATATATGGCATAAAATGTCCTTTCGAATGAACAATAAAGATTCCACACTTGATTTGAATTTTTATTTTGAAAAAATACCTCTAGACTGGTCACCCGATACTATTGATCGTTTTATATTTCTAAGCCGATCTAGGCATGTCTGTCAACCGTCTTTGTCTCTCTTGTAAAAGCACGATAGCGATCAAACCAATCAATCAAGGATCCTAAAATTTTGCATGATAATGGCTAAACGTCGTAAGCTATATGGGATTGAAAATGGAAAAATCAGCCCAGGTGAAAAAACATTTCCTTTTATGGGATTTAATGTACTTCAGAAAGAAGAAAACTTTTTTTAAGTATTTGCTTAACATATCATAATTTTTTAAACGGACAGTTTTTATAATGTATGCTCTTAGTTGAGACGCAATAAATACTATCAAAAAGAGCATAGTTACTGAACGTATTCAAAACTGGCGATCAATAATCAATATGTTCAAATCAAAACAAATTTTGCTACAAATGCAAACATAAATCAATTTGGATGTTTTAGTTGAGATTAGGGCCGGACGCATGGGACCGAAAACACGACGTTTGTTCGAAGCATTTTAGATTTCTTTCATTATTGAAAGCTTGAATATATACCAACGTCAAAAGAGGCTACGTTAAGTAATTGTACTTTTCCAGTCGACAAATTCATTTTTTGTTTTTCTGTTTTATTTTACGACCAGTGTAATTATTTTTTTATTTGTTTGTTTTGTTTGGCTAATTGTGGTCAGTTTTTGCTTGATGTAAATAAAACTAATCTATTTCATCTTTGTTTCTCGACGTTTCGCCGGTTTTTTTCCAGCAGATTCAGGAGAAAATTATTTATTGCAAATCCTATTGACACAATTTGAAATTTTTTTTCCACAAATTATAATAGTTCTTATGTAAACATCTTATAATTATTTATTCTATTTAAAAAAACTGGACTTCAGGATATTTTTGATCTTTTTTATGTTTTCGGATCTGAATTGGATCTGAAAAATTCAGATCCGAAAACATAAAAAAGATCAAAAATAAGTCTAAACAATTAACCCATGACTATAACAAATAAGCTAGTACCAGATCTCTAAACCAGAACAAGAACTGCGAGAAAACAAATATAGAAACAAAATTTTACAGCGTACCGTACATACCGAAACTGACAGAGAGCCGAGCTCTAAAAAACATAATAAAATATGAGAGCACGTCAGTAGCGTACAAGTCCAATGAGACACATCAAAAACTATTCTCAAAAGGAAAAAAACGTCCAGAAACAAAGATGAAATAGATTAGTTTTATTTACATCAAGCAAAAACTCACCACAATTAGCCCAACAAAACAAACAAATAAAAAAAATCATTTTTTTATATTGGTTGATTTCGTTTTGGACCACCAAAAATGCAAGAAACAAAGCAAAGAACAAAACCCAAAAATTCTTAAATCTACACACAAAACATAGCGAGTAACTTAAATAAAAATTTAGAACATGCAAAAACACCATTAACCAAACACATAAGAAGTCAAAACAAATAAGAAACAAGGACTTAAAAAATAATTAATTTTATTTACAACTAAATAAATGAAAAATATTAATACATAATAGGCTTGTTTTATCAACAAGCAAACAATTTCCCAGATTGGGGACGCATTTTTTGCTTTGTGTCAATTTAAAACCTGGGTGTTTCCAAAACCATAAAACACTTACAAAACGTTTATAATTATTTAAGATTTTATGTTTCAAATTAAATATTTTTTTATTACAAAATACCCAAAAAATACCCATATCAGAGCACTAGGCTTTAACTATACGAAAGTAGGCCAATTTGCATATTTTTAAAGGCTATAGAAAATGTCTCCAAAAAATAAAGAGTGCGAAACTTGTGGATTGCTAAATAAAACAAGCCCATATAAAGTAAATAAAAAATACACAATTTACATACAAACATTATAATATTTTTTGTTTTATTTTTAATATACTTTTTTTAATTTCTAATATATTCTCTAAGAGATCATTAAATGAACTTAAAGTTCAGGGAAAATATGTGTACATAAATAAGTTTATGGCGAATTTTGTTCAAGTGTTATGTACAGTCAAGTGGCGAGGAGACAAATGTTAACTTTGTTTTGTTTTCATACAAAGGAAAAACATTAAATATTTCCAATTAGCCGATTAATAATTCGACTGGACAATCGCACACGCATTTTATGCGATTTCAAAGGGAAAGAGCAGCTAAAAAGGTTGAGTTCAAAAATCATTTAAAATACATATAAGCAAAATTTATCAATGGTATTATGTAAAGCTTGTGTGCATACTTCTCTTAAAAAAGTGGCGTAAGCTTAGGCTACAAACATCAAGAAAGTAAAATTAGTTAGTTGAGTACTCACCGTACAGCCTGATTGCTCACTGGCGGAAGTGAAACCAGCGTAGGTAGGTTATTTTCCAATGATTGATAGTTTTTAGCAGGCTCTTGAATAGTGCTCTGGTGCCAGAGATAACTGATCGGCGAACTGGCCGGACTGCATGTTTCAGTTAGATTAGTATTAGTGGGTGCATTTTCCGGCTTCAGCTCATAAGCACCAGTAAGTATTTCAACACTTTCGCCCAACCGCAAACGTAAATCTTCAATTTCCGTCTGTAGAACCTCGATTTCCTGAGACTTTTCCTCAAACATTTTACGAGCATTCTCTCGTATCTCTTCGGCTTCGGCCTCCAAGTCGGCATACTGTTGCTCGAGCATGTCTTTTTCTTCGATGGGCGAGAGACGCCCATCTTTGCTGAATTGTTCTTCATATTCGCGAACTTTTTCCATGAGCTCTGTAAACTTCTTGTCACTTTCCTGTTGTTCCTCTTCGTAAATTTGGCGTTCTTTTTCAAAAAGAGCGCGTTCCTCGGTAAGTTTTGCTTGCCAGTAGTCCTCGCAATCTTCGTAGGCTTTCTGCATTTGTTCTAAGCTGGCTTCTAACTCTTTGCAACGTTCTTCTGGAGTGGGCGATGACGAAGATGCCGCAGTGCTCTGCGTGGAGTCTTTAACATGTCTTAATTGTTCTTCTAATTCGGAGATTCTTTTTTTCAAAGCATCCATTTCCTCTAGAGCTTGTTTCGACATTTTACTATGTGTGTTTTGTAATTCAGAATTTAAAGCCATCCACTCTCCGCTAGTATCACTGTTTTCACTGCCTGTGTGAGTGCCGTCATTGGTGCATTTTCTCAATTTCCCCAAACGCGGACTTTCTTCTATAAGTCTAGTTTTTGTTGGCGAGTCTCCTCTTCGTTTAGTGGCGGTATTTGCAGAACAATTATCGGTTTCCTCCAAAGCGCTCAATTCTGGATCGGAACTTTGCACAGATTTTTTCGACTTAATCTTCAACTTGTTCAGTTCGTGATTTAGGCACTCCACTTCAGCAACAAGTTCATCATTTTTATCTCTAAGATTGCAATTCTCCACTTGAAGAGTAGAAATCTTTTCCACCAAGCGCAAGACCTCCTCATCGTCAACGGTCTTGTCGTAAGTCTCATGGTGTTGGCCCGCATGCTTCGTTTCGTCCATGTCGGTTAATTCACGCTGCAACTCAATGTTCCTTTCCAGCAACTCCGTTAATTGTTTTTGCATTTTGTGTTGTTCAGACTCCAAATCTTCGTTTTCTTTACGAACTAACTCCAATTCAGTTTTGAGCTTTATTTCATCCTGTTCGAAAGTCTTTAAACGGGCCTCTAAGCGAGTATTGAGATTAGACCAATTTTCACGATCGTTTGCCAAACGAGCGGTGAGGTCTCTGACGACTCCAGCATGTCGTTGTTCCAATAGACGTATCTGTAATAAAGGGTAATATAATCTCGATAAATACATGTCCATAGCGCACAGTTCGAATGTCGGCAACCTACTTCTTTTTTGGTAGCATCTTCCAAAGAAGCATGTCGCTCGTCGATCTCTACGGCCAATAAAGCTATACGTCTATTAGCATCTTTATTATCAGCTCTCAGTTTGTTGTTCTCATCATGCAGTTGCTTGGCAGTTTGTCGCAGATTGACAAGTTCAGCCGATTGTAGGGCGAGACAGGCTTTCATCAAGGCAGCTTGTGGTTCATCGTCCAAATTCGGTATTTCATCTTCCATGACTTTATTCAGCTGAGCCAAATTGATTTCGTCGTTGTCGAAACCCAGCGCCAGCAGAATACCACGGCCGTTGGGTATGTGGGAACGTTCCCACAAATCTAAGATGGTATTCACCGGCAATGTTTCCATCAGGCCAGGAGTATCTACAGAAATAAATATAAAGTTGACACATATATTCATAAAAACCAAGACAACAGTATGGAGCTCATTAAGTCTAGCAACACAATCAACTTTAAAATTGAGCCTTTTAATTTGGTACTACAGACGATAATTTCTACTCTAAAAGGAGAACGCATGTACGTACGACCAATTTTGGCTCAATTTTATTAAAATTGAAACAGAAAACTGAAAGCAGACAGTATAATAGACATGAAGATAAACTCAAAACATAATCAATGAGTTTTTGTTTTGTTAAAGGTGTAAAGGAGAGTAGTGCTAGGAAAGTACTACAAGAGAAAATAGATACAGGGTGCTATCTTAAAATCGGATTTATGTCACTACAACAACTATAGCCACTCTAACAAGAGCGTGCAGTTTTATACCACCAGCCGTTTTTAATGATTTTGGTTTTTTTTTATATATCATGGCATTTATTATTGAAACAAACCTTTTGCCAAATGTCCGGTACTAAAATGAGTTTTGCTTAACTCCCATTCATAGGAACTCCAAACAGCGTGCATGGCAGATGAAAGATTTTTCAAACCTAAATTGATTTAATTTTTTGCGGTGAAGTTGGAAAGTGAAAGAAGTCAGAATTTAAACTAACCAAAGTACAAAAAGAAATAAAAGTTTAAGCGATACTTCGAAGAAACAAAGAGAGAACAAAACGTGGCTTAAGACACTGCGACGAGAGAAACGAAGGCGGCCAAATAAGAACAACCACAGCGAGCGAGCAAGAAAAAAACAAACATCGATGTTAAAAATGATGACAGTAAACCCAATTTGGAAAATTGCCCACTTTTTATGAATTTTAGTTTTAGCATAGACCGATTGTGGTGCACGTATACTTTTACAAAACAAAGATTGCCATAGGTAGGTAAGTAAGTGTGCAGTTAATGCGTCGTGATTGTATGAAAGTTCGTACGGTGAGCGAAATTCTGAATAAAAAAAAAGCCATTTATGATATATGAATGTTATTGACACGGAAAGATTCGCATAAACCCAATTACTCCTAATCCTAGCCAATTTTACGTTGGATATGAGGCCCTTAGAAGGAAAATCTTGTCCATTTTAAATTAACTTCTGTGTCCCACCCCCACAATGATCATGCAAAATTTAATGGAAATATTAATTTGTTTGTTAACATGCTGACACCAGGCAGATTTTTTAAAAATGTATTCTATACACAAATGAATATTAATATCGATTTGAATTTAGCCAAACTGAGTAGTTTATCATATAGAAAAATTCCGGCCTTTTATTCCATACGGGAAAAAACTTCTATCGTTTTAAAAAATTAAGAAATTCTGACTGCATTGATTTAAAAACTCACATAAACCTAGAAAAGTGTCGTCATGGATGAAAGATGTTGGGAAAATTATAGGTATGATTGAAACAAAAGCTTTAGATGATTTCTTTGTTAAAAAGCACTGACATATTTAATACAACCGAACTGAGCATAGCACAATTACTTACCTAGAGACTCAACGCTACTGCTGAGCGGTTTTTTCGCAAGCTGAATTAAAGAATCTTTACCCAGTTTCGCTTTGTTAGCTGCTAATTTCGTCTTGTTCTGTTGGAAGAGATTCCTTTGAGCTGGCAGGGAGGCACAACGTTTTAGTTTCGTTTCAGTTACTCCCGTGGTTAAACGTCGTCTGGAACCCGGTATATCGGTCTGTGATGAGGACCGTTGTACTTGTTGCGTTAGACAACTGCGATGAGTATTTGCATCTTTTTCATCGGATGTGTCATCAGAATCTGATACAGATAACTCCTCGGTCTTCGGTACGTGAGGTCTAGAGCGACGACCGTATTTTTTCGATCCCACCACTAATTTGGGAGATACTTCACGATCTGAGGATTCTGGGGGGCTATCGATAAATGTTTCCTGTTGATCTGAGATAATTAAAGCACGTTCTGTTGGGAAAAAGAAAATTATTGGTTAGTCTAAAGTACATTTTGAGATGTTTGTAAAATCTTACGAAGATATCTTGCCAATTGATCCATTGTGGGATCGTTGAAATCTTTAGCCTTTTTATAAAAGAATCTTGTACCCATCGTGTATGATTATTTAGATATGTAGGTATATTTTTTAAATTTGTATATTTTTGTCTATGACGGTCTATGCCTTAAAGACAACTGATGAAATGCCTCGACTTACTCATGCTATTTATACGCGTTTAATTTACGAGCGGTATAAGAGCAGGTAGATGAGATATAATACCTTTTTAGGATTATCCCGAAATTATAATTTTTCATTTGCCGTACAAAGATGCTAAATTAACACATGGTATATTTCCTAATCGCAGCATTTATCAGATACCTGTGTATAAATGACACATGCACTTACCATAAAGTCAGGTGATTCCAATGGTGTCTATCGATTAGCCTACCTAAGTCACTTTAAGAAGGATTTGCTTGATCATAAAGTGCCAACACATCTGTATGTGGAAAGATAAGTACATACCCAACACATATGTGAGGAATACTTGTCCTTACGATTTGGCTAATAAAAATCTGCTCATTACTTCTGCTGAACAATGCTAGTATTATAAGCGATTTTCTAGTGAAATTTGTTATTTAACATTTTCTAGTGAAATTTGTTATTTTAAATGCAAGAAACCTTATTTCTTGTAAACCGTCGAATTTTCACCAACTATAACATATTTATACATATCCTTTTAAAACATTTGCTTAGATAAGGAAAACCCTAATCATAAATAAAAATATTAATCACAAAAGAGGATATTCTTGAAATGTTCTTTACAATACGTA